>OZ018395.1:56819801-57159801 GCA_963969525.1 Ontholestes murinus | reverse complement strand
AAAGCAGTGGATGATAGTTTTACCACATTACCGACTCTAGAAAGCTTGTACCAAGATCAGTTTCTATTGATTTAGAAGTAATTGTGGTCGATAATTTCAAACCAATTTAGTTCCTTATCCTAGGATTCACTTTCCTCTTGTTACACATGCACCAATTATTTCTGCAGATAAAGCTTATCATAAACAGTTTTTGTAGCTGAAGTTACGAATGCCTGTTTCGAACCTAATAATCAGATACCAGATGTGGAAAATATATGGCATGCTGCATGTTATATAAGGGAGATGTGCTAAAGATGTAGATGCTGCAATTGCAACAATAAAATCTAGAAGAAAAATACAGTTTGTAGACTGGTGTCCAACTAGATTTAAAGTGGGTATTAATTTTCAGCCTCGTACTGGGGTTCCTAATAGAAATTTATCAAAGGTGCAGAGGGCAGTATGTATGCTATCCAACACAACACCTATTGCAGCAGTGCGGTCCAATTAAAATCACAGATTGATTTAATGTGCGTAAAGAGAGTCTTTGTCCATTGGTATTAACTAAAAAAGTAGCAGAAAACAATATAGGCAAGTCCGAAGTAGAGATGCCAGTTAACATATTAGTGACGATAAAAAGTAAAGAGAAAATTATATAAGATGGAACATAGCTAAATAAAGGAGGAATACAGGTGTAGAAAGTAGAAAAAGTAATTTAAAAAATATAAGAAAATTGAAATAAAAGAAATACTAATGCAAAAGTTCAAGAAAACTGAAAAAAAAAGTTATAGGGCAGAAAAGGAATAAAAATACAAATGGCAAAATAGAAGAGATAAAAGGCTATATGTACATGGCCAGAATTAGATAGTAGATGTCTGAAGCACATAAAACAAAAATTTTGTTTTTGATTTTTTTTATTTAGTTGCAAATAACTTTTTTCAATTAAATACTAAACAATTTAAGACCTTATGTCAATTTATTACAAAACAAACCCAAAATATAATTAAATGTTACGTTTCGTAATTCAAATATTACGTTCCCACCTTTACTAACATTTTCCGCATTGTACAGTATGAATCAGCCTAATCATAATTTCAACAAAGAGAAACCAATTCAAACCGGTCAATCAATTTTTCATATTGCAATACGCTACACGAGATCAAACAATGGAAAAAATCGATTTCGATTAATCAGATTTAACTAAATAACAATTAGAAAGGCGCTTATCCGGCACAATAAGTCCGCCGACCGAGAGAACAGGGCATTCTTCACAATTAAAGTCCGAACATAAGCGATTGCTAAATAATGCAGGAAGTGGCTCAAGACTGTGTGGTTCTTTGCATTTCACTCAATTATAACGATGGTTTAACACTAACAACAATAAAATAACGCACGGCCAATTTCCCCGCAATTAACATGGTTTATAATATTAATTATAGCACACCTCAAGCAGTAATAATGGTTGATGATGATGATAATAATAATAATAATAATAATATGTGCCCACTTTTATCACTCAACAATGTGTGACTGTGGTAATTAAAGTTAATCCAATTTTCTGAAGGAAGTCGGTGCGGATCGTTTATATAATGTGATGTTTGAGGGGAAAATATTAATCTAGAACGATTATATAATTGGCACGGTAAACGGAAAATTGCGAAAATTCTGTAAAATCCTTGTAAATATTTAAAAGTGATCCAATGTGTATAAGGCCCGAAAGCAATTATGTTTAATTACACTCTCTTACCTTCGCGAACGTAATTCCCGCCGAGATTATGTTGTTATTATTATTATTATCAGTCGAAGTGCCCTGATTTTATGTTGCTGCTTTGCATACTATTGCAGTTAGGTGATTTTGTAATTGCACTAATCGTGATCCGATATAATTTGAACAATGAGGAAAATCTAAATGATTAACGAGTTTTTAAATAATTTAAACTAAATTTTGATAATTTGGCGTAATTTACGAACAAATAGGAGCACACTTGCAACAATTTCCACTAACTGTGAATTAATGAGGTTGTTACGGTACATTCTGCAAAACAAGCATACGGTTTTAAAATTTGCGAAATTGTAATATACGTCTTTTTAACGTCCATTAACCTTATAGTAGGCCATTATGTCGTACCTTATATGCACCATGTGCACTAATTAGAAACTTAAGTTTGTTCACTACACGTTATTTTTATCACAATCTTAGCAAAGCAAATTTCAATAATTAAATTTTCATTCTGTTAAATCCTGTTATTAGTTAATCACTTCGAAAATCCAGGTGATTAAAGTCGATGAGTATACTGAACAAGTATAGAAAGAAGAAAGGAAAAAAACAAACAAAATGAGATTATCATTGTAGCGATATAATAGAACACTGATGATTTAAAAATATTTGAAAGAAAGAAAGGTGTATACTATTGGTATATACAATCGACAATTTGGAGTTAATACAGCTGATCTAAATTTATTTTTAATTAAATATTATTTACTAATACAATTACTACTATTGTTTATTAGAATATAAAAATGCAAATTATATGCGTTTTTAGATAGAAACAGCGCATTCACATAAGCATTAATATTAAACAGTACTCATAGCGCCATCTTTCGTGACAATGATTACTTACATAATATTATATTAATACAAATTATATCTTGGAAACATATTTCATACTGTATTTAATTATTGATTTGTTTTAAATCCTTCATTTTAAAAGTATGCTATAAAATAAATTATTTATCTTAAATGAGCTCTCCAATATGTATACTATTTTTATCGTTTGTGAAAAGCCACATAAAATAGAAATTTGAAAGTCTGTTTACAATCCAACACCTGCCGAAATAAGAGATAATAAAACATTTTTTGTAAGCAATCTATTTGTAAAATGAAAAAACTATAGCAATGAATATGGGAACGCATGAAGGAAATTTTGAACTTAATTCTATTCACAGGGCTAAAAGAAGAGAAGCAACATAGCAGTTGTCTTATTATCAGATATAACACTATTTACCAATAAAGATGTTTATTTCTCTCTCTCTATTCAGATTAAAATTATATGAATAAAACAAAACATACTTTCACGTTCCAAATATTTTATTTAGTTTAAAATCAGTTTGATGATACTTTATATATGTTTCCGTTAAGTTTTTAAGATCAAGTTTGAATGTGGTGTAATTATGTTTTTTTTATGTATTACTCCAGCTTGTTGTCATGTTTAATTTATTCTATTATTGAGATATATAAAAATTGAGATATCTTTTATTTTTCTGTTCGGAGGTCTGATTTCTTTCTAGTCTAATATTAATTGATTTTTGAATAATGTTTGTTTTAATTACGTTATTTTGCATTTTGTAGATCAATATCATCTTGGTGTTCCAAAAACACAAGGAACCGTAATAATTCGTAGAATTTCCGGAGCAACAAATTTGGTCCACAAGGGATGATCGCACAATTCGCTAAAACACAACTTCGGGACGTATACTCAGCCAGATTAGCATGTTAGCATGATTCCATTGAGAAGATGGCTACGAACGTTTTATAGCGATTAGGTTTAATCGCAATCCAGGACAGAAGTCACTGAAGTCGAAAACATGCTGAATATTTTAATGTTGAAAAGTTGATCGAAAAGAATCCGCACTAGTTTTGTGAGATGGTGAGCACTACATAGTAAATATCTATCACGAAATGGCAGCCTTCAATTGGACGATATTATTTTTACCAAATAAATCGCCAAAAAGGATGATCCGTTTCCCCTAAATCTTAGTGATCCGATTAGAAAAGACCTTTTAGTCTTAAACTATTCACCCAGCGATCGCGAAGGAATGGCTTTAGTAGGTTGAAGTCCGCGACTACCATACTATAAGAGCATCCATGATGGATTTCCTCTCGTCTCTTCAAACAAGGGAGAAGAAATATGCAACTAACATCGGACCCATAAGATCGTCTCAGCTTATCAATTATCTAGCAAGCTGATGTTCAAAAATGTTCTAAACTTTGTAATTAGCGACAATATGCTCACGATCACAGCTGATGACCTAAATTCTACAAGCCCTAACTAGAACAGTAGGGTCACAAACAGAAATGGAAAATTCCTTTTAGATTTCCTCAACAATTCGAGACAAGACATACAAGTCCCACGATCTATCCCTCGAATGCTCACTGTAGACATTACATGCTTGACATAGCCGTTCTCAGATTACTACATTTGGATAACTGACGATCTGTTCTTTGATCACAAGTCAGTTTTTCTAAATCTTGCGTTCGGCACCTAGACACTGTTAAGAGAGGATAAGCCAATAAATTAGCATAAATATAAGGCTTCATCTTCCCTCTTCAGATCACCAGATCTAAAGCATACCTTGAAGCAGTCGTCATCAAGCTCTCCATAACCATGCTTGCTGCTGTTAACCAATCCACAACCATTAAGGCTTCATCTTCTCTCTTCAGATCATCAGATCTAAAGCATACCTTGAAGCTCTCCCTAGCCATGCTCGCTGCTGTTAACCAATCCACAACCATTAGAATCACCTCCTAGGTCGAACCCATTGTCCTTCCCTCTGTGCTAAAATAAGTGGCAACAGAGAAAAGGAACACCCGCCGCTGGTAGCAAAGCACGCGTGATACCTCTCTCCGAAAGGAATTCAATAGATTCAGATACAACTTGCGTAAACTAAAGAACAACCTCTGAAAACATCGCTTTGACCAATGAATGAATAACAAAACTCTGTTTGGAGGTGTGTACAGACGCTAAAGTGATAAAATCATGGAAACTAAGCGTAATTAGGTGCGAATGGCCACGTTTACAATGATTTCAAGTAGAGGTACCCACGGATTCTGTAGAGTGTCAATTGACCCTCAACCCAAGCAATAATTTTCTACTGAGACGTATTTTGGTCTTTCTCGAAAAACAGAAAATCAACTCGGACTCTCAGCTCGGTCCAATATTCATCAGCTTTCAAGGGTGACTGAATTTATCTCCGAGGGCTTTACGATAAGACGGGACGCAGTTTTTCTAGACAATGGACTCATTTCTAAAATAGTCCGTATAAAATTCCCCGATTACTTGATCAGAATGTACGACACTTTTTCGTTAGAACAGAAAGTTTCGCAGCAAAATCAACAAAACACTTTCAAGCAAATGTACAATCTGTACAGGTGTATCTCAAGATTCTGCTCTGTTCCCAACACCTTACAAAATCTATACGAGCGACAATCAATTCGAAACTCTGGTGATGATCGCCCAACACTTTGAGGTATTTTATACGTAAGGTGTATCCAAAATATAAGACTTCAAAATGATCATTCCGATGCAAAGAATGAAGAAGATCCAAAAAGATTTTTTAACGACTAAAGTGCAGAACACTATAAAATTTCTAAAGCAAAAACTACTTATGATCAAATTTATATTTAGTTAAACCCTTGCGTATGATTTTTTAGATTGGAGGGTGGAATAGAGGCCACCCACCCACCCTACATATACATTTTCAAATTCACCACTGTAACTGTTTAGTTTCCAAAAAACGAAAACAAAAATGTTAATGTTGTTAATAATTTTATAAACACTGTTGTAGTTTAAGTTTCATTTTATATGTAGGGTGGGTGGGTGGCCACTATCCTACCCTCCAGTTTCAAATTAAAAGCGACGGTTTCCGAATAAACATTTATAAAACAAAATGTATTAGCAATCAAATTTATATTCAGTATAACCCGTGTGTGTTATTTTTGGGTTGGAGGGTGGGATAGAGGCCGCCCACCCACCCTACATATACATTATCAATTTCACCAATGTAACTGTTTTAGTTTCCAAAAAACAAAATCAAAAATGTATCTTAATGTTATTAATCATTTTACAAACCCTGTTGTAGTTTAATTTTAAGTTTATATGTAGGGTGGGTGGGTGTCCACTATCTTACCCTCCAGTTTCAAGTTAAAAGCGACGGTTTCCGAATAAATATTTATAAAACAAAATTTATTAGTAATCAAATGTATATTCAGTAAAACCCGTGTGTGTTATTTTTGGGTTGGAGGGTAGGATGGAGGCTACCCACCCACCCTTCATATATAATTTTAATTTATCACTGTAACGGTTTTAGTTTCCAAAAATCAAAAACAAAAAATTTTGTTAATGTTATTAATCGTCTTACAAACACTGTTGTAGATTAATTTTAATTTTATATGAAGGATGGGTGGGCGGCCACTATCCTACCCTCCAGTTTCAAGTTAAAAGTGACGATTTCCTAATAAACATTTATAAAACAAAATTTATTAGTAATCAAAATTATATTCAGTAAAACCCGTGTGTGTTATTTTTGGGTTGGAGGGTGGGATAGAGGCTACCCACCTACCCTACATTATAATTTCACCACTGTAACTGTTTTAGTTTCCATAAAACAAAAACAAAAATTAATGTCATTGTTGTTAATAATTTTATAAACACAGTTGTAGTTTAAGTTTTATTATTAAGATTGACTTTCTTCTTATGGTGATATTTGCAAATACAAGACGTCGGTGAAATTAAATTCTGAAGCATCACAAAATCCAATGAGACTGATGTCGGCAGAACATTTAAAGGCGAGAAGATGGCAAGGAACGTAGATCGCTTCGAGCATTGGAAGTTCTGACTTAAGTCTAGCTTTAACAACCATAATCGCTGGATAAAAATCTTAGCATGGAAGACCACTACACCCAGCCTTTCAGTTGGGATGAAAGATGTGGACAGTATGTGAGAGCATGGACCGCTTCGTCCACAGATCCGAAGATGCGAGAACGACGTAGGTGAACGTGTTGAGGGCAAGAATTTTCACTTTCCAAAATTGCAGATAAGTTGTACAACCATTAACGCATTTAAAACCCTCCTGCCTTAAGAAGAGTGACGAGCGCCTCACATAAAATAACTGCTTCAACTTCGGTATCACAGTCGGTTAAAATGTCATCGAGTATATACCTCTTTCAAGCATAACTGGAAATGAGCCCGTTTATCTGTTGCCAGCTGCTGAAGAGTACGAAGGGCGAGATACAGAGCTAAAGATACGCTATACATAACGATGTTGAAGCGATAGGCAGTAACAAGCGAAAAACGCCACAGAATTTGCTGCTAATCTTGATGATTTTTCCCGAATCTTTAATCTGACGGTACATCTGACGGATGGAGGCGATGAAAAGAAATTACGGGAGGCAAATGTGGGCAAATGTCCTTTGTGAATAATACAATTAAGGGATTTACCAAAAGCGAATTTGCGGCATGAAGTATTAAAGAGGACGCGGATCTTGATCAAAGCATTTATAGAATCCTCGAAGAAAGTCCTTGAAAAATATAAATTTTACTAAAAAAATTACAATTGTAATTCCAATTTCTAAGAATGCCATTAAGGGATTTTCCAAGAGAGGTGCCACATGAAGAATTAAGGACTTCGCGGATCTTGGTCAAGGCATTGATTGAATCCTCGAAGAAAGTCCTTGGAAAGTAGAAATTTTACTAAAAAAATTACAATTGTAATTCCAATTTCTGGAATATTTCAATAAAATAAAGCAAGTATTGATGAAAATTGTAGAAGAAAAATTGGTATAATCATTTGATGAAATAAAACATTTTATTTATTTTTATTTTTTATGCGGCATCGATTACTAGGGTCATTAGCCGCAATATTAATTTTACTTATATTCGTAGCTAATAGTCGAGTAATTTATCATCTGACATCATTTATGAGCTTGCTTTTTCCTTTCTGATAAAGATGATAGAAATTGATGCAAACTTCAGTATTTTTTAAATTTATTGTATAAACTTCTTAAGATTTTATAATTTTGGTTAATTGTATTTCTGCCTTATGCCTTTTGTTTAATATTTTCTACGTTCTAAACTTCTCACTTCTACAGTGTTCTTCTTTCTTCAGTCTTCAGTCTTTAGATGTAGTATTTATTTATCCACTGATCTCACATAATAAAATCGAAAATAACAATAAATTCTTACAAAAATTTTGTTTGCACATTGAAAGGCTTAGGTTCTTACTAAAATGTTCTTCTCTTGCCAGCAGTAATAACAGTGTTGCCACAGGAGGTCTTCATGATGAAGGACAACTATTATCTTGCCAAATTTTGCTTCTTTTTATTTAAGGAGAGGACTTGAATTAAACTTGTTATGTCATATTTAACAGATAAAAAATGATTATTTAGTTTTATGACTTTAGTCTTCAGTCTATCGTCAACTGCCTTTAGTTTTCTGTGTTTAGTCTTTTTATATTGTTTTCTACTTTAGTCTATTGGCTTCAGTTTTTTGTATTAAGTCTTTTTATATTCTGCGACAAGCTCCTTCTCTCAAAATCCCAATTATAATTAATTTAATACAAACAAATCCGATAAATCTTCAATTGTAGATCATAACTGTCACTCAAAAGAGTGCCAGAACCTCTCATTCCTAGAGCCCTTATAGAAGATCATATAAAATCCTTATTATTTCTGATCGGTTATCTAAATAATCGAGTATTCATTTGCCTTCTGTCATATATTATGTGTTATCTGTCATCTATCACCTATCTCTTACAATATTTTATTCTGCCCTTTGATAAAGAAAACAGAAACTTAAATCTTAGAATTTTATGAGATTTACCAATTGTATTTCCGTCATTTGTCTTTCGTTTTATAATTACTAGACTTATGCCGGTTGACCTTTGCTTTCAGCCTTTTGTTTTTTACCTTCTACCTTCTTCTGTTCGTGGCTAATAGTCATCAGTTTTCTGTCATGAGTTATCTGAAATCTATTATCTATCAGCTTATTTTTGCCTCTCTGTTAAAGACGATAGAAATTGATGCAAACTTCAATCTTTTTAAAATTTATTTTAAAAACCATTTAAGATTTTATAATTTTGATCAATTGTATTCTTACCATAGGTCTTTTATCTACTGTCTTCTATCTTCTAAACATCTGACTTCTGCCTTCGGTATTCAGTCTTCATTCTTCAGTCCTTAGTTTTGATTCTTCACCTGTCTTCTGCCTTCAGTAATATGTTTTTAATCTATTGTCTTTAGTCTTCTATATTAACCCTTTTTATATTGTTTTCTGTTTCAGTCTATTGCCTTTAGCCTTTTTATATGCTATATTCATTTTTTCCGTCAACGGTTAATAATTAAAGAAATCTATCAATGACATTACATTTTATTTTAATTTAGTGCAATTGTTCTTATAAATTTTATTATTTCTTTTTCTGTTATCTATCACATATATGTTAAAATCTCTCATTCTTCTTTTTGATAGGGAAAACAGAAATTATTGCAAACTTGCAAACAATTTTTTTATTAATTTATTTTCTGAGCTTTTTAAGATACTATGAGATTAAATAATTGTATTTAACCTTTAGCCTACATTCTTCAGTCCTTAGTTTTATGCCTTTGGCCTCCAGTCTTCTGTCTTCTGCCTTTAATAATATTTTTTTTAGTCTATTGCATTTAATTTTTTGTGTTTAGCATTCTTATATTTTGTTTTATATTTTAGTCTATTGCCTTTAGTCTTTTGTATTTAGCTATTTTATATTCTGTTTTCTCTTTCCAGTCAACTTTTAATAATTAAAAAATCTATCAATGATTATTGTAAACTTTTTAATTTCGTGATTTGTTTTTATGAATTTTATTATTTCTATTCGTGCCTAAATAATCGAGTATTAATTTTCGTTCTACCATATATCATGTGTTATCTGTCATCTACCATCCAGCTCTTAAAGGGTTTCAATCTGCCTTTAGATAGGGAAAACAGAAGTTGTTGCAATCTTCAATCCTGTTTAAATTATTTTCTTAGCTTTTTTTAGATATTTTAAGATTGGATAATTATATACCTGTCATTTGTCTTTTGTCTACTGTCTTCTAACTTTTAGACTTCTGACAGCTGACTTTTGTTTTTAGTTCTTTAGTCATTTACCTTCTGCCCTCTTCCTTCTTCTGTTCATGGCTAATAGTCGAGTATTCATTTGTCATCTGTTTTCTATCATGTGTTATCTGATATCAATCACCTATCAACTTGCTTTTTACCTTTGCCTTTTTGCCTCAAAAACTATTTAAGCTTTTATAATTTTGATCAATTGTATTTTCAGTCTTCATTCATCAGTCTTTTAATTTCTAACTTTAAAATATGTATCACAAAGTTAAAGCCTCTACAATCAAGCTTTTAATTTCTGTTTTTTTTGTTGTCAGTGATCTGTTCAAAATGAAAAATACTTCACAAATAATTAATATTATACCCATTAATTTTTTTTATTATTATTGATTATATTATTTTTATTAGGGGCTGAATAGTCATATTCTGTCATATGTCATATATCATCAATAACTTAAAATATTTTATTCTGTCTCCTTGATAAAGAAAACAGAAACTGTTGCAATATCAATATTATTTGTATTTATTTTATTAACTTTTGAAGACCTTATAATTTTGGCCAATTTTAGTTTGTGATTTGTCTTCTGTCTATTGTTATAGATGTGCCTCTTTCGTCTTTTGGTGGAAAACAATTAAAGAAAATTTTCATTAATTACCTTTAGAGATTAATTCTCTCTTTTATATTGGACATGTTCTTTCAAGTTTTAGATAGATAGTATATATTTAAATCTGCTAGCAACTTAACCAGAAAATAAGTGGTGATGGGTGCCAATTTAAACTTTTACTTTATTTTTCTTAAGCTGATTACTTAATTTAGTATTTAGTTTTAAGTTTTGTCTTAGTTATCTAATATATGTTCATTAATGCATTAAGATTTGGATGGAAAAACAGTGTAGCACTGTGCTTAAATCCTAGCTTATTTATTTTGTATCAATGTCATCACCAACCAGACAAGAAAACCAAACTTGGGGCCAAGGAAGACAAGGCACTAACCTCTCCACATATCTTCCCTTAATTCTCATGTACAGTTAAAGTAAGTTAGGAACCGGATTCACCTGATTAGCGCGGATTTTATTCTTTTACTCCGACCACCGTACGCTCGAACAAATGGACGATGCAAATTATTAAGATGAATGAGAATTTGGTGGTTTGTCTTTACCAGATAAATTTTTAAAAACAAAGTGCAACTATAACCATTGTAAGTGAAATAATGAAGTATAGGCAACAAGTATTAGTCTGAACTTATAACTTTGCAAAAATGAAGCAATTTGTTGAACTGATTTATTTCCTATTTAGAATATTATTGATTTTTACGGCTTGTACTTCGTTATACATGTTGAGTATAAATAATAAATACTTTGTAACTTTGTTTGTATAACAGAATTTGTGTACTGCTGACTTTAGTTTCGGCATCTCAACGTGCCATTATCAAAACATACAATGATTTAAACTGCAATTACAGGTATATATTTATGGAAACAAAATTTAACAAACAGCTGTGAAAATTCCTATTTGGAGTTTATGAGGTGTTAAACGACGTGATTTAGAAAAAAATAGGTGTACCAGAAGTTTCAAGTTGACGTTGGTGGGTTTTTAGTTAAAAGGCGTCAGAAAATTGTTGCAATAATTTTGAGTAAGCTGAAAATTAATTAAAATTAATTAGATAATAAATTCCTAATGCCTTCCTTACCTAACATTCCTAAACAACGTCAATCACAATGAAAGAAGTCAGCGTCTAGGATTGACTGATTTACTTATGCAACCAGGAAACGAAACTATGCAAATATTACGTCTATTCTGATATTTGAATTTGTATTTAAAATTTATCCACAAAATCCCCTCTTATAAAAACGATAGACAAAAAAAATTGAAAGAACTAAACGTTGGTATTAAACTACCGTAAACTGTTGTTAAAAAAAACTGATTGGCTGTGAGTGTAGGCAAAGAGCGGAGCTATCGCCAAAATGCTAACTAAGCTTTCCTATCTATTAAAATGTTTTTTTTTTCATGAGTTAGTAACTCCTATTTTTTACTTTGCAATTTCCTGTTAACATTATTTATATTATATTTTATTTATAAATTTAGGTGACAGGACATACAAGCGAAGTTTACCATGTGTTCTTCCACTTAGACCCCTTCATATACTCCAAATGATGGAATTCTCTTTCGGCAAAATATTTTTACTATAATACTTTGGCAATAGTTTTCCCGTTGAATTCTCTCTCAGCAAAATATTTTTACCATGTCGGCAAGAATTTGATCATTGCTGCCGTATTTATTTCCATTTCGCCTAGAGATATTTTGTGTCTCACCATGAAAATCATAAATATTGCCAATGTGGGCGGAAAGTTAAATTAATTAATGGAGGTGATTGTCGAAATTTCTAAGAATTAATCTGCAATTTTGCCCAGTTTTGAATAAATTGTGGGTTTTGGAGTCACTAGAATTTTATAAATAGTTTTTTATATCAATCTTTGGCAAATTCAGAAAATTCGAATGTCAGCAAAAACCACATCATATGTTCGCGTAACGAAAATTACAATGAAAAACAAATGAATCCAAACCAGACATGCAGGAAAAAAAGACAGGCTGTGGCGAGGAAATTAGGGCTGATATTAGAACACAACAATCAGAAAATAAAGCAGAAAGTTTTATAAAAGTATAAAAGAAAACATACAGGCTTTCAAATGCAGGCCAATAGTGTATAAAGATAAGCAAGGCCATTTAGTTACAGAGAAATTCGAAGTCCTCTATAGGTGGAGGAAATATTTAATAGACAAGCAATGAAAAAGACCAGAAGGAACTGTACTAAAGTTTTACAAAAGTATTAAAATAAAACACACAGGCTAATAGGATGTAGAGAAAAGCAGGGCCAAATAGTAACAAAGACATTGAAAGTCCTCAGCAGATGGAGGGAGTACTTCATGAACAAGATACATACAAATAACAATGAAGACAAAAAGGAACAGAACCGCAAATCGAAAACTCAGAATATAAAGAAGTAGAACAAGTTATTCAAAAAATGAAGATTGAAGAATAAAAGATGCGAACTATAGAGAGATTGCACAAACTTATTGTCTTAATATTGACACTTAAAAAATGCCAGAAGAATGGTCAATGGCTATAATACAACCGATATATTAAAAAGAAGACGAAATGCAGTGCAAAGACTATAGACCAATCTTGTTGTTAAATTTATTATGCAAAGTTCTATTAGGCGTCATTTATAACAAGATGGTAGAATACTCCAAACATCATAGGAGAGTACCGCTCGAACAGATATTTAGACTAAGACAAACCCACGAAAAAGCCTACGAGTACGACATAGAGCTGTACAATGTACTTATCGATTTTAAAGAAGCCTTGTGTAAGAAGGACGGAAATGATTAACAATATTCAAATATTATGCGTACTAGAGAAATATTTTAGACTTATACAAATGACCTTAACTCGTTCGAGAGCGGTGATCAAAGTAGATGGACAATTGTCCTCTTCAACAATGTAGGAGTGCGATAAGGCGACGCATTATCTACAATGCTATTTAGGTTGATACTAGTGGTACCTCAAACGAATAAACACCACCGAATACATTGGCAACAATCCATGACAAATGAATGCTTAAGCGGGCGACATAGCCAATATCAGCAATAATAAAGCATCCTTGGCAGAAACAATAACAACTATTTTGAAAGAAACAAAAGAGAAGAATCTTATAATTAAAGAACCAACACTAAATACATTGAAGTCAAACGAATACCAAACCGTAGCGCGGTTAATGACAACAACGCAACTATTAATTTTGTAAGTGAAGGAATCAAGGCACGTATACTAAGTGAAAACCATTGTTAATACGCAAATAAGAAATCAATGATTAAGCAGGCATACACAAGTCAAATTATATAAAACGTTTATAAAACTTGCAAAAACATACGGCCGTAAGATATAGCCTATTACAAAAAAAGAGTAAGGACTGCTGAAAATATTCGAGTAAAAATCAATGCGAAAAGTATTCGGACAAATGAGATGAAGCAAATAAGTACTGGAAAAAACATTGTCAAACATGCAAAGAGACTGACATGGCTGGGATATGCCTGAAGAATGGAAGATATAAGAACAAGCAAAAGAGCTATGCAATTGAGGCCATCTAGGACAAGAAAAGAGGTAGCCCTAGAATTAGATGGGTGGATGATGCCGAAGAAGATCTAAGAATGATGAACATCAGAGGTCGGAGGAGAAAAACCCAAGAGAGAGCAGTATAAAGGAAAATAAGCAAAAGCGCAATGATCAACTTAGGGCTATAATGCAAAAAAGAAGGTTCTAGCAATTTTCGCTATAATTATGGAAGAGTTGCTTTTACTGAGTATTTTAAACTCTCAAAAAGAACATAATCAATCGTACCATCATTTCCAAAATTGAAAAAAAAAACGTTTACATCAGGTTTTTTTTTAATTCTAATTAATTGTTTCCCCTTCAGAGTTCTATAAAAAATAGGTCAGTTGGAGGTTTAATAAATAAATTTCCAACGTTGATAACAACGATTTCGACTCGATAAAACTTATTCATCGAGTCGAAATTGCTTTACCTTTTTCTTGGAGTACAAAGAGTATAATAGGATTTTATTAATTAACGCTTAATATAATTCCACATCAATATCCTCATATAACGTATACTTATATTATGTGGATGATTCATGTTTTGTTTCCTGGAAACAAATAATATTAGATTGAAAACTCTGCCCATTAAACATCGGATGCAAATTTTAATTTAATCAAACAAAAAAATAACCACTTTCCTGTTGCCTAATCAAGATATATATTATTAAAGTAATAATAATATTATCTTTAAAATATGCCCTCATATAAAATAATGAAATAATACTTTTTAATGCATTTATAAACAATGATTAAATAATATTTTTCTATGTACGATAATGAAGACACAATATATTAATGAGTTTACTGACTAGGAAAAACTGTCCAGTTACGATTTTTTGATAGATTTGCAGCTTAAAACTGTAATAATAAATTAAGTTTAAAATTTTATTGTTTATACAAGATTTAGTTAACTCAGTCCATGGAAGTTATTGATATTTTTTTATTTCACAGCTTTCTAATAAAATATTTGTTACTTCTTTAAATTTTACCTTCGTTGCAATAATTTCAAGTTCGATCATAAAAATTTCTTTCACAGAAAATCTCATTTACAACAAATATAAATTGCATATCGTTACGAATATAAAGAAACAATAATTAATAAACGATGAATTAAATTCTCACTTAAACTGTGGTGAAACATTTTTATGTTAATTAGAAGTGTTTAATTAAATTAACCTTGTAAATAAAAATTATTAATATTACCAAATGAATTATCCAACTCTCATCGATTAAATAAAACTAAGTAATTTAGAATTTTAAAGATTACTCTTTACCTACTATAAATATAGGCGTATAAAAAATATATTTCGATGAATAAATTTTATCAGCACTTAATTCTGTACATTAAATTAATATGTTTTTTTGTATAAATTAACACACGACGATTTCTGGAGTAATCTTCCTTATGGAAATCGTAGCAAGGTGATACAACGACGT
This sequence comes from Ontholestes murinus, assembly GCA_963969525.1. Lineage (NCBI taxonomy): Eukaryota > Metazoa > Arthropoda > Insecta > Coleoptera > Staphylinidae > Ontholestes > Ontholestes murinus. The sequence continues at coordinate 57,144,380 of OZ018395.1, read as the reverse complement.
CCGCATAACTGACCCGGCGCGGGTACCGCACGCGGTACACCCATGGCACCACATGTTCACCGATGCGGTACCGCGTGTGAATTGTACGGGAGATGGAGAGATGCACCCGCCCAGTGAAAGTACCGTAACAACACACCACCGCCAGAACCCTCACCATCACCGCTTCGGACGTATAAATACCCATGGCGTACTGGGGGTAGAGCATCACTTGTCATTGCACTTCATCCAAACAAGACATGAAACCCTTCTTGGTAAGAACAATTCATTCATATATATATTTATACTTCTTTTTTTACAAAACTAAAACACTAGATTAAAAAATATTTTTTTACCTCATGGTACACATGAATAAAATAGTAGCAAAATAAAATGTGAAAAACTGTAAAAAAAAGTATTCGGTCATAAGTACTTTTTTATTTTGTTCAAAATCTAGACATCGTAATGAGCTGAAATAATAAAATTTGTATAGCGATTTTTTCCAATTGATTGATTTTATTAACTTTACTTAATAATTTTGAAGATATCAGAAGTATAAAATTACTCAATCATACTGAATCATTGTTTTCTTTAAATACAGACCAGTTTTGATTTATTTAGTTCATTTAAATTAAGTCGATGATAATAGATATTCAGCATTGCTTTATAATTTCATTATATTAGAAATATAATTATTGAATTATTGTTTTCCTTACAATTTCAAGTACAGACCAGTTTAGATCAATTTAGATCACTTCAATAATGTCAAGGATAATAGATCAATCCTCAAATAGTTAATATATCTTAGGCTTTCTAGATATTTCAGTGCTTTTAGTTTATTGATTGATTCGTTCCATTTGTCATTGTTTCTGACTGATTATTTTCTTCAATAGAAATGTATCATGTTTTGTTTCTGGAAATTGTAGTGTATTAAATTTGATAGTTCACATATTTTATAATAAAAAATAAGTTGCTTAAACATTATTTGGGTTTATTTATTGATTGTAATTATCAATCATTAAATATCCATGTTTGCCTAGAGTTTGAATAATTTAGTTTTTTTTACATAAGAAAAATAAATTATTGTTGTAAAATTGTTCCATCTTTATTTTTAATATGACTAGTGCGATTATAAATGCAAATTTGTATTAATTAACTATCTTTATTAATTATGTAGACATTCCGACGTTCATTGTTGATAATTTTCTCATTCAAAGATTCCCAGAATATAAAATTTACAATAGATGCAATAGTTACTTTTAATAATTGTATAGTAAATTAATGTATAATTTCTTAATTGAAATTTGAAACACTTTTTAAAATTATAAAATATTTATATAGGTAAATATATGAATTTGTTTCCCTAATAATTTTTTTATTAACTTAAATTTGACTATAAATAATTGGTGCGTATTTACAATTAAATTTACCTATAATAAAATTATCATAAATATAAATCGCCAAAGCATAATTAAATTAATATAAAAAAAACTGTAGTGATGAGATCTATAAGTTCAAAACCTCTGTCTGCAAATGACTTTTAGCTTAGCGTGATTTAATATTTGTCATTGTTATTATTCACACTGTAAATTCATTTATGTTTTGTATACTTTTTTTACACCAAATTTGCTCAAAGGCTTTTCAATTTATTACGCCTTAATACAACTAATTGTTATAAATTAACGAAATGTTCCGGATTTTTAAATTATTAGCAACAATTACATATACTCAGGAACAGGAAATTCGATATTTGTTTACTACTCAAAGTCATATCTATATCTTCTTCCAATTAAGCTTTTTAATCAAGTTCAATTTCTATTCATCGCAGATTTTTTTAGCATGGAATTTTCAATGTTATCTAGATGCAAAATTACTAATGTAAATTGTTTTTAAAATTAAATCAATCATCAGGCAATCAATCGAACAGTTAAACAGAATTCATTTCGATTTTTAATTTTAGGTCGCAGCATTGATCCTAGCCGTAACCGCCGGTGGTTATGGCGAAGAGAAGAAAACCGAGAAGAGAGGCATTTATAGCACGGGTTACGGAGGCGGTGGCCATGGGATATCTGTCTCTCTAGGCGGTGGACACGGTGGAGGCGGTGGAGGCGGTCACGGGATCGCTCTATCCCTAGGTAGCGGCGGATTAGGCGGTGGCCATGGAGGAGGTTTCGGCGGCGGATTAGGCGGTGGACATGGAGGAGGTTTCGGCGGCGGTCTTGGAGGCGGATTCGGTGGCGGAATCGGCGGAGGCGGCGGCGGCGGATTCGGAGGCGGATTCGGTGGTGGAGCCGGAGGCGGCGGCGGCGGCGGCGGAGTGAGCGACGGCGGCTCCAGCGTCACCACCATCAACCAAGCCATCCCGGTATCAGTACCAGCACCCTACCCGGTAACAGTCAACCGTCCAGTACCAGTATCCGTACCAGTGCAAGTACCAGTCTCAGTACCACGTCCAGTTGCTGTACCAGTACCAGTACCACAAACAGTTGTAGTGCCAAGACCATACCCCGTCACCGTTACAAGACCCGTCCCAGTACCAGTCCCACAAGCCGTTCCAGTACCTGTCGCCCAACCAGTCGGTGTTCCCGTACCAGCGCCATACCCAGTCACCGTCAACCAAGCCGTTCCAGTTAGAGTACCACAAACCGTTGTAGTCCCAGTGCCACAGATCATCGCCGTCGGCGGCGGCGGTGGAGGAGCCGGCGGTGGTGCCGGTGGTGGATTCGGAGGTGGACTCGGTGGTGGACTCGGAGGTGGACTCGGTGGTGGACTTGGTGGTGGATACGGAGGCGGATACGGAGGCGGATACGGAGGCGGATACGGTGGCGGATACGGAGGAGGACACGGAGGTGGACTCGGAGGAGGACACGGAGGTGGACTCGGCGGCGGACACGGAGGAGCAGTAATCAGCTACGGAACTAGCCACGGCGCCAGCTTCAGCTCAGGCGGACATGGAGGTTTCAGCTCAGGTGGTGGACACGGCGGTTTCAGCTCAGGCGGTCACGGTGGATACAGCAGCGGAGGTGGACACTACTCTTTAAGTTCAGGTGGTGGTGGACACGGTGGTGCCAGTAGCTATGCCAGTATCTCCATTGGCGGAGGACATGGTTCCAAATATTGAAGACTTCAAGATCAAAACACTCATCTTCATCCAACCATTTCAACCATTACTCATTAATGCAATATCATTTCCGTCATAAATATGTGATACACGTTCATTGTTATCAGGTGGAACATTTCCATCACTTGTAAATATTTAAAATTGCACTAATAAAGTAAACAGCTTTACTTTTACAACATTTATTTACCTTAAAAACCTTTATGCAAAAACGACAAAATACTTTTAAGTTTAAGATACTAATATCAATATTAAACAGATATTAATATAACGTGAAGAGTAATATATGTTTCCATCAAGAGTGAAGCGCAATAAGCATCAACTTTATCAATATTAAAAGCTAAGTAGTATTCCTGTTAAAATAATATATATTTTAAACTATGCTTAGTACACCAATTACAAAGTTAAGTAAACAACCCCGACATCTAAGAATATTTTATACCTTCTAACTTGTTTCTAAATGTTTCCGTTTAGCTACACTAAGACACCCTCAGTTGTAAATATGTGAAATGAAAATGGTAAAATTACACAGGCCTACATTTTTATTTTCATGAAAAAGTGTTTCAAGTTTAATAGGTGTCCTATAGAAAATGGGGTGTGCTGATCGCAAAGCTGTGCTTAATTTTATTCAGCACGTCAGGTTTTCATGAAAAGTGTGAAAATTTTTCATAGAAACTGCCAAAAATATTTATTACAACTATATTTAATAGAAAATTACACTGCAAAATTGAGTTGTTCATTAAAAAACAATGCAGTATAATCTACGTTAGACAATCGTTGTTTTTTTGAATGAAATCGTTCTCTTTTTCCCTCAAAACTGCATTTTGTAGTTTTCTTTTTATGGATTTTTGAGAGCAGGTCCCTCTTCAAGGTCCAGCAGTAATCAGCCATCATTCTAATATCCTATCTTCCTTGGTAACGTCTCTCCATCTTCTTTATATCTTGATGGAACCTCTGAAATTGTCGCGAACATCAAAATAAATATTTGAAAGTGTTATCGAATTTCATTTACGATAATTTACCAAAGTGATTAAGAATATGAACTTTCAACAACTAACAGCCACAACTATTCAGTTAGAATTTCTTTGTAGTTTGAAGACTTGTTGTTTCCAAGGAAACCGTCTATGACTTCTACGAAAGAACTTCATGCTTCAGATTCATCCTGGGTCATTGTATTCTGGAACAATCTGTCCGATTTTAAGGTTCGAATTTCAAGGCCTACAAAAATTCCTTCTTTAAGTTTAGCTTCAGAAAATGCAGAAAATTTATCGCACAGGTATTTAAAGCAGTCACCTTGTTTATTTAAAGCTTTGACAAACTGCTACATCAACTTTATGTAAAGGGCAAGCAAAATATCTAATTATAGATCAACTAATGCATCACGCAGCACATTTTTTTGGTCCCGGTACAAGTCTTTCTCTGAGTGGTCATTCTTAACGTAAAGTAAACTTCGTGCTCGACTGTCGCACTCCCACAAAAAACATGGATACTTTGTGAATCCAGAATGCTGACCCAATAGCATGGATATTATTTTGAGGTTTGCACAGTCATTGAAATGAAATAAACATAATATTATACTAAAAACTTCTATCGATGTATCAATTATTTTAAAGAAATAATTTTAATGCAATTTAGGAAACATCATAAAGGTATTTCTTTGCTCTAGTACGAAATATCTCAAAAGGTATTTTTAATTTTGTGAAAAATCTTGACGTGATGGTCTGAAATCAAATTCACAATTACAATAAACGTACCCGTATTAGCTAAGGACACTTATTAAATTCAAAACACCAAAAATCATGTCGACCTGTCTTATCTTTGTAAATAATAGAAGGAAATTATTAGTAGTAAATTTCTTATTAAAAATATTAATACAATGGGTGAAAACTGCTTTAGTAGAATAAGACAAATAATACCCTTGAATACAAATTTTACAGAGAAACCACATTACCAACTACTGAAGAAGCTTCTGATACAAATATTTGGTGTTTTTAATCACCATCCAAAAAGACAGCAATTATTCCATCATGTTTATACCATCTCAATTTAAAAGAAAAAAATAGATTCAGGAGAGTTAAGGCTTTGGCTGAAGTACTCAGTGCCATATTTTAATTTTTTTAGGCGAGCTGGAAAATGCAAACTACATTAGTTTCGACATATTAGGATAAACCATTCCACTAGAAGCAAAGGTTAAAAATGTAATGTAATATAACTATTAATATTCTTACCTAGAACGAATTATAAATGAGAAATATTTAAAGAAACTTCACTCTGAGGATGTAAATCATGTGTATAATTTCGTCAAATGCAGTTTTTTTTTAAAGTTTCCCATTTCAAGATGTATCATAGAATAACAGCTTGTACCACCAATCAAATTATAAATGGATGGAAACTGCCTCCATGGATTAAGTTAACATGTTTATGCATTCTTAATTATTGGACGATAGCATATAGTACAGGAATTTCCAGAATATAAATCCTGTGTATGACATCACGCAATTTTTTGTATCATCATTCAATAATGGCTTCCACCATTAATCGAATTATAAATGGCTGAAAACTGCCTCCATGGATGAAGGTCATTGTTAAGTTATCATGTTTAGACGTTCTTAATTTTGGATATAGTTTAATAATTTACAAATGCCCTCCTATGTTAGAGTTTGACTAAAGTGAAATGACATTTTGTGTGAAACTAAAACTGGCCAATGAGGAAAAAAGGAACAATATAAACTAGAAGCGTCCAGCCAAATTCAATTAAAATATTTCAGTAGCAGTAGAAATAAAATCGACCAGAAAAAATTTATCAACACCAAATTGAAGAGAATGCACGAATCACACTCCCAAGAAAATAAGGTGAAGGATTCAAAAGATAAAAATTAAATGCTAAGGATGAAAAGAATATGGAAACAACAACTAGGATAATTAAATGTAAAAAAGGATCGCCAAAATATCTAAAAATTATATAATAAAAGCAATTATCAAAAAAATTTTAAGAAAAGTAAAGTCCTTTAAAATGAAACTCCCATTTTTGAATGAAATCTGTGAAGTGAAGAATATTAAAAGTCAAAATGGCAATTAGTAGTCTGCAAGTATGATCAAAGAAGAAGAACTTAAAATTGGCATTGGGATGCAGTGGTAGAGCATTCTGTCGAGTGAATTTAGTGAACTATAAGTAAACATTTGTATCTATCTAATTTATAATCAATTTATATATTGCAAGAGGATCAAAGTATTAAATACAAATACAAGTACAAAAATTGCATGCTATTACTATTTTAAAGTATTGATAAAAATTCTAAAGATGTTTATACATTCTCAATTTAGTACATTTAAATTTGGTTAAGGAATTTTGAAATACTTCGGTCAGATAAAGCTTTGGACAGGCAGGACCAGGTATTGTTTTAAATCCTGTTAAGCGTTATTGTGCGAAAATCCAAACTATCATATATCAATCTAGCGAAATACGATCTAAGCCTTCGACCAGAGCAAAGAATAAATATGCGAACCGATTATAATAGAAAGTAGTATCACAACAAATTAAACTGGAAGAAGCTATCATCTAAAATTTAATGGTGAAATTTTCAGATGAGATCCCCTTGAAGGACGCGGCCAATCGAAAAGCACGATTCCAAACAAAATGAAGAATCATAAAAATAAAAGAAAAAGCTAATAATAAACCAAGAAAGTAAGGACTATTTAGTAGCTACACTTATTCCCAGTTTACTATACTACATAAACAGTACACAATTTAAAAATAAATGTAGAAATCTAAAAGCACTGTTAGTTAGGAAATATACGTAGAAAATTTTAATATGATAAGGCAAGAAATTATAGAAGAAACATTATTTTATTCAAATAAACTTTAATAAATGAAATGAACGTTAAATAAATAAATAAATATTAAAGAAAAATTGAAGACAAACTTCTGCAAAAACTCTATAAAGAAAGAGAGTAATCAATTAAGAAATGAAAACAATTGAAACAAAATGCAGATGATAGGGAAGACAACTTTCCAAATAAAATTAATTTTACACAAAAAGAAAAATTAGAGTTTACTGAAAATTTGATTAAATCAGTTAAAGTTTTATAGCTATAAAACCAATGCATAATTTTCTTAATAAAAATTTACTTCAAAAATGTTGCACGAAGAAACTATTGAAATCTTTGATAGAAATAAAAAACGTTGAAAAATATATTTTAAAAACTATATAAATTTTACAGAAAAAAAACAACTTGATGAAAAAATAAAATATGCTAAAAAACATTTGTAAAGAATTTGTCTGAATAAATTATTAATTTAAATATTATAGAAAAAAATACAATTTTCATAAAAATTGTTCGAGTTCTTTAAAAAAGAAACAATTTAAATCTACATAGAAAACAAAAAAAAAGAGATTTGAAGAGTGGAAGAGATAATTTTCTTTAAAAAAGGCATAAAATTTATTAAAAAATTGCTAAAAACAATTGAAGAATACTGTCTCAAATTTGATCACACAATCATGTATTTAAAAAAAAATGTTTAATGATAACAATTCAAAATATGTAAAGAAATAAAATAAAAACAATTAAAGTATGGTAAAACAATCATTGTAAAGAAAATATTTAAATCAATTGCAATTTTAGAAAAAACAAATAAAATGAAGTTTACATAAAAATAATTTAGAATTTTATAACAAAAATCAATAGAAAATTATCTAGGAAACAACAAAATCAAAAACGAAATAAAGAGTTTTGAACTGGAGTTGAAATAATTTAAAAAATCATTTTAAACAGAAAAATATTTCAAATTTGATCATCCAAAATTTTCCAGTTACTGAAATATTATGTTTTAAAAGCAATAAATATTATACAAAAAAAAACAATTGAAATATGCTCAACGAATTCTGTCTAAAAAAAATCAACTAAAATTTTAGAAAAACATTTACATTAAATAGTATTAATTTGTAATAAAGAAACATATTAATATTTTCCTAAATCAAAAAAATGAAATTATTGAGAGGTTTAAAAACAGTGTGAAAAATTAGTTGCTAAAAACCAAAAATTGAAAACAAAACAGCAAAGCAACTGAAAATTTCTAAAGAAAAAACAAAAAATCTTATGATTGTGCCACATACATTTACACAACGATTTGTCGACCTCTTATTGATTATAGTGCGATCCTAGTTAACCAAATCCGCCCTTCCACCCTCCAACACTTCAACGTCGCCGAAAGGTCAGCCCTACGTACCCTTACCAAACTAAGACATCCTATCAACCCCCTGCACAATCCTTCTAATGCTCTCCTTTACGAAACCACACAAGTCATCCCAATATTCCAACGTATAAATAGTCTTAGTATAAAATTTGCCAAAAATCCCTTTAATCTAACCCTCCTCAATAAATTCTGTACCTCCCGAAACCCCAATACCCCTCCTAAACATAAACATCCGTCAATCACCCTTCGTGAATTCATTACTTCGAATCATCCAGACGATTAAGCTAGCTAGCAACTTAATTTATTTTTTTACATACAACTTAGAGTCAAGACAGGGCAGAAAGACCGATGTCGATAGCCCAAACGGACAGACTACCCATTATTGTTAATCATTTGTATATATTTTTCAAAATTGTAAGTGTTCGAATAAAGATATTATTCTCTCTCTAATGATTGTGAGGTAAAATTTAAAAAAAATGTAAGTATTCAAAAAACGAAAAATTTTTCGACAGTAAAAGCATTAAATAATTAAGTCAAATGACTTAACGATGGCAAAAGCTGATAAAGGCAACTCAATAATAATACTAAAAACCGAAGATTATCAACAAAAAATACACAGCTTATCGATTTATCCAGCATTATTATTATTATTATTGTTATTATTATTATTATTGTTTTTTTTTTAAATTTAGGTTACAGGACTTGCGGGCGGAGTTCACAGTGTGTTCTTCCACTCTGGCCATAGAAATAAACAAAGATTCAACCATTAAATTTCATAAAGAATTGAAAACAGAAATCGCTAATAATAACACTATTCTTTCTGAAAAAGAAAAATTCAAAATTCTACCTATGAACCCATTTTGTCCTCGATTGTACGGTTTCTTTATAATACACAAACCCGACCGACGAATTAATCCAGTGGTTACATATATAAATACACTAGCCCATAAGATTTTGTCAAACTTAATTCATTCATTCTTCTCTAGTATTTGTGATGTAAAAGTAAAAGTGGCCAGTGATCCCTTGTGTGAAGAGAGTTATCATCATATTCCATATTCATTGGATGTATCATTATTTACACCAGATTTCACTAGGGAAAATTCTGAGTGGGTGTATGACTTTAAAAAAGCGGACTATAGTGCTATTAATAACCACCTTGCCAATATTAATTGGGAACAAGTGTTTGGTCCTTCGGTTGTGGAAAACATTTTAACTTTTAATAATATTATGTGTTCAGTTTTTGAGATGTTTGTTCCTACTGTATTTGTAAAATCGTCTTATTATCCCAAGTGGTTCAACAGTGAATTAATCAAATTAACTAAATTGAAAAAAGAGGCTCATATTAAGTACAAATGTTATGGCTCTCGATATTATTATGATTTATTTAAGAACATTAGGAAACAGTGCAAGGATCTAAATGATTTGTTATACAGGAACTATATTAATCGCGTGGAACGGGAATTAGACAGTAATTCCAAACAATTTTGGGATTATGTTGATGTTTGTCGCAATACAACTGGCTTTCCGAAAGAAATGCATTTAAATAATAAAGTTAGTAATACCGTTGAACACAGTGTGGAGTTGTTTGTTAAACATTTTGCCAATTCTTACAATAATAAACAAATTAATTCATTGCCTGTATATCAAGGAAATGAATTGTTTGATCTTTGCAATCTTAATGTTTCTATTGAAGACATATTTAATGCTATATGCTCGCTACCCGAATCGTGTACTTCTGGGCCTGATGGTATCCCTGCGTTTTTTGTGAAAAGATGCATATATACTTTGTGCAAACCAATTCATTCTATATTTACAAAGTCGCTGTCGACTGGAATTTTTCCCGATTGTTGGAAAGACAGTTTTGTGGTTCCAATATTTAAAAATGGAGACAGGAGAGATGTTTACAATTATAGGGGAGTGTCTATTCAATCTGTTATTCCAAAACTTTTAGATCTCTTAGTCTCTGAACAACTAATGAGGGCTTGTTCGCATGCGATAATGAATGAACAGCATGGTTTTATGAAAGGCAAATCAACTGTGACGAATCTGTTAGTATATCAGACCCATTTGACAAATGCCTTGAAGAATGGATCACAAGTTGATTCCATATACACTGATTTCTCCAAGGCATTTGACCGTGTATAGCATGATATATTAATTAATAAATTGGGTTTAATGGGATTTGGTGCTAATGTTGTTAAATGAATAAGCTCTTAATTACGAAACAGAAAACAACGAGTACGCATTGGGAAGAATCTGTCTAATATTATAAATGTCACGTCAGGGGTACCTCAAGGCTCCCATTATGGTCCCTTTTATTTCTGTTATTCATTAATGACATCGGATTAAAGATTAAACACAGTAACTTTCTTCTGTATGCTGACGATTTGAAAATTTTTAAAAGCATTTAAACCCTTAATGATCAAATTCAACTACAAAGTGATTTGGATAGTGTTGCACTATGGTGAAATGTGAATATGCTAGATTTGAATTTGAACAAGTGTGTCTTTATCTCATTTTATCGAGACAAGGTGTGTAATTTTAACTATATTTTGAAAGGCAGTAAGTTAACTCAAAAATTTGTAATAAAAGACCTGGGCATAATATTTACATCAAGATTTAATTTCTCCACCCACATATCACACATATGCAACAAGTCAACAGAAAATTATGTTTACTTAGTACGGCTACATTTGGAATATGCCTCGAGCGTTTGGTCACCCTATACCAATAATGCCGTCACTCAATTGGAACGTGTTCAGGGAAAATTTTTAAGACTTATGCATTTTAGAATGGGTGGTAGATGCACAAATTTTAGCCATAGTTCAATGCTAATCCAGCTCAATATCAAATCGTTAGTATACAGGAGAAGGTTTCTAGATTTATCATTTCTAGATTTATCATTTTTATATAAACTTATTCACGGTCTTATAGAGTGTAGTGAATTAATTAGATGCCTGGATTTTAATATACTACGTGGACCTCAGTCACGTCATAAACCATTGTTTCGCATTTCTTTCCACCCCACTCTATATGGTATGTACAACCCCATTGTGCGTATGATGCGTTATGCAAACGTTTTGGTTAAAGATAACAATTTTGTTTTATTTAATCCTTCCTTTAATACTTTTAAATCCAGGCTCCACCGTTTATCCGATGTCATTACTTTGTGTTGAAAGTTTAGCTTTTAATTTTTGTATGTTCTTTACTGATGTTTAACTACACACATTCTATAATTCGTTCAGTATATATTTATTCATGAATTCATCATCTAAGTTTCAATGTCGTTATTTATTTATTTGTGCCTCGTACCATTTTAATTATATTATTTTTATTATTTTATATTATTTTAACTTCTCTTTTTTAAACTTGTATATATATATTTTTTTAAATCTTATTTTAATGTATTTTAACTTCTCTTTTTAAGTATGTATTTTATTTATCTTTTTGTTATTTATTTATTTATCTATTTATTTATTTTTAGTGAATGTATCAATTGCAATTAAGTTATTTTAAAAAATCGTTTTAGGTATTTATATAATTATTTATTAATGTATGTTTTAATTATTTGTTTATTTATTCATGTGTTAATTTATATATTTATTAATTATTGTTTTTTGTAACTACGTTAGGGTACGCGTATTTTTATTCTATTTGAGTATTGCCATAACGAGCCACTTGAGTTAATTTAATTTATTTTGTTTGCTTAATTTAATTTAATTTTTGTTTGTGTACCGTATCACTAAGTTCTTTTATACTACTTATGTATTTATTATTCTTTTATGTAATAATGTCTATTGATTATGTACAAAGGTGCTTTCCGTAAATAAATTGAAATTGAAATTGAAATTGAATTATTTAAAGAAATTTCAGACAAATTTTCCAATCTTCGATCAATAAAGAACTCTTTAGAACGCACACATAAACTAGTTCAAATTAGACTAGAAAATAATATTAACGTAACGAATATGTTTTCAAAAATTCCGCAAAACAAATGTTATTTAATATTTAATAAAAATTATGTTAACGTAACATTTCAAACTGAATTTATAAACCTGCTGAAGATTGTCTTAAAACAAAACTAATTTACATTCAATGGTAAATATTATGAACAAAAAGAAGGCTTAGCAATGGGCTCCCTTTCAGCTATTAGAAATATTTATGGAAAACTTAACAAAAAATCATTTTAGCCGGCTTAACCAGGACGGACAGACAATTAAGTAACTTAAATTTTATAAATACAATTCATGCTAACATTAAATTCACATTAGAAACAGAACATAACAAACTATTAAATACCTTGATCTTTCAATTACAAACACAAAAAAAGCATTTTTTTCTGAAAATCATCAATAGCAAAAAACCTTAATAAATAAAGCACTAAAAATGTTTCTTCATAATTTTATTTTTTTATTGTTTAATTCATTAATCAATTTATCTCCATATAACTCATGAAATCAATCTAGCAAAAAAAACAAAAAAATGTTACAAGAAATGAAAATAAAATATGCTCTCAAAAATCCTTTGCAAAGAAAATGTTTTTGTTTTACAATTATTTTTTATAAGTTTTTATATATACAGGGTGAGTTTTTTTCGATGTTCTCTATGGGGATCTCGGAAACTATAAGAGATAGAGAAACGGTTAAGTGGGGAAAGAAGTGTAGATTTACGAGACGAATAAAATTCCGCTTTCAAAGTTTTCAAAAATGTCAAGGGTAACTAGATATTTTGAAAAAAGTAAATAGTGTCAATTTTTTCAAATCAATATATCTCGGTTTTTATAACAGGTAGAAAAAAACTGTAAAGGACAAAGTTTTAGATAATTTTATGCAGATTAATAAAAAATAATCAGAAAATTTTTATCGCCATTATTTTCTGAGATATGACGCAAACATTTTTTTAAATGGAAACCATAGTTGGCTGTGACCTTATTCAAAAGGTAATTTTTTTCTCTTTAATTCAATATGACATACGACATAGTTATTTCTAAAAATAAGTGAGTTATAGTCATTTTAAATTTTATTATAAATAAAAAATGGGTAGCCATGAAAAAGATGAAAGTAAAACAATTGCAGTTGTTTATAATAATAGCAATATTGTAATTATTAGTTATCATGTTATGAGGTGGAGCACCGTCATATTGGAACCAATTTAATCTTGTTTGTAATGATAAATTTAAACAATCGAGCGTATCTTCAAATGTTTTCTGAAGAAATTGAAAGTAATCAGTTTCACTTAGTGAGCTTTCAAAAATATATGGACCGAGAATTATTAATCCAAACACATGGTGTTTAAAATTTTATTTGTAGTTTTCTCTGTGAAACTTCTCTTGGATTCTCTTAAGTTCATCTATGTTCATTGTGGTGATTAAAAATACCACAATTAGTGAATCGCGATTCATCTGTTCATAATATTTTTGTAAGAAACGTATTATCCTCTTGACAAATGGGTTTATACCACATACAGAAGGCCATTTGATAATTACAAAATTATTATACTTATGCTAGTTTTCCATTTTTATTTAACTTTGTAGAAGTAATAATTACAATATTGCTATTATTATAAACAACTGCAATTGTTTTACTTTCATCTTTTTCATGGCTACCCATTTTTTATTTATAATAAAATTTAAAATGACTATAACTCACTTATTTTTAGAAATAACTATGTCGTATGTCATATTGAATTAAAGAGAAAAAAATTACCTTTTGAATGAGGCCATAGCCAACTATGGTTTCCATTTAAAAAAATGTAAGTTTGCATCATATCTCGTAAAATAATGGCGATAAAAATTTTCTGATTATTTTTTATTAATCTACATAAAATTATCTAAAACTGTGTCCTTTACAGTTTTTTCTATCTGTTATAATAACCGAGATATATTGATTTGAAAAAATTGACACTTTTTACTTTTTTCAAAATATCTAGTTTCTCTTGACTTTTTTGAAAACTTTGAAAGTCGAATTTTATTCGTCTCATTAATCTACACTTCTTTCCCCATTTAACCGTTTCTCTATCTCTTATAGTTTCCGAGATCCCCATAGAGAACATCGAAAAAAACTCACCCTGTATATATACAGGGTTATTCACGCTATACGGCACGGAATATTGTAGCCAAAATACGTGACTTTCAAAACGTTTCACTTTGGGGATATATGGGGGCTATTAGGGCTACTTTTTAAAATTACTATCATAATATACAGGGTGTCCCAAAAACCCTAAAAGGATCAAAGTTGTGTTTTTTTAAATGAAACACCCTGTATTTTATTGCATTTTTGGATCCTTCGATCATAATAAGTGTGTGTTTTAATAAGGTTTTTATTAAATAAACCTTAAGGTTTTTGAAATAATTTGAATTTTGTAAAAATTTAACCTAATTTTCATGTTTCAAATACTTAAAAAGTAATTAAGTTATGCATACCAAATTTACACTGAAATGTAACAATAGATCATATTTTATTTTCCAAGTATAATAAATTTGACATCTTATACCGGGTGTAAAAAAATTGGAATTAAACAAATGAGAACTTTAAATGGCCATAACTTCATTTATTTAAATGGAACGCTATATTTAATTATTTATCAGCAAATGCACGTTTTAATTACCTATCGAATGGTATTTATATCTTAAATGTTAAGTCTTCTCATTTTTACAGAAAACGCCAAAATATTGTTTATTGCACCGTTTTAGTACTTTTTAAGTAAAAATTTTAATGTATCTAGTTTTCTATGGTATTTAAAAACGTCAGATAATTAATTTAGTATGCCACTTTAGTTTAAAAAGCCTGTCTTTTGTTATAGTTGTCTTATTTTGCATTTTTGTGTTAGATCGTTAGTAATCGTTATTGTTTGAACATCGCTGTTGTATTTTTTGGTAAAAAATGAAGATTTACTCAAAAGAAGGGGGTATTGGCATTATCTTTATGCTTGGAGAATGTCATCAAAATTGTTTATTGGCTTGCCGAGTTTATACTTAAAGGTTTCCCGAAAGAAATCACCCTAAGCCAGCCATTTTTGAGACACTATTAAACCAATTTAAAGAAATTGGAAGTGTCAGTTATAAAAACCCCAGTATAAGAAAATCTGTGTAAATTTTCATTTTTTACTATTAAATACAACAACGATGTTCAAACAATAACGATTACTAACGATCTAACACAAAAACGCAAAATAACACAACTATAACAAAAGACAGGCTTTTTAAACTAAAGTAACAGACTAAATTAGTTATCTTACGTTTTTAAATATCATGGAAAACTAAATAAATTAAAATTTTTACTTAAAAAGTACTAAAACGGTGCAATAAACAATATTTTGGCGTTTTCTGTAAAAATGAGGAGACTAAACATTTAAGATATAAATACCATTCGATAGGTAATTAAAACGTGCATTTGCTGATAAATTAATAAATATAGCGTTCCATTTAAATAAATGAAGTTATAGCCATTTAAAGTTCTCATTTGTTTAATTCCAATTTTTTTACACCCGGTATAAGATGTCAAATTTATTATACTTGGAAAATAAAATATGATCTATTGTTACATTTCAGTGTAAATTTGGTATGCATAACTTAATTACTTTTTAAGTATTTGTAACATAACAATTAGGTTAAATTTTTACAAAATTCAAATTATTTCAAAAACCTTAAAGTTTAAGTAATGAAAACCTTATTAAAACACATACTTATTTTGATCGAAGGATCCAAAAATGCAATAAAATACAGGGTGTTTCATTAAAAAAAACACAACTTTGATACTTTTAGGGTTATTGGGACACCCTGTATATTATGAAAATAATTTTAAAAAGTAGCCCTAATAGACCCCCATATATCCCCAAAGTGAAACTTTTTGAAAGTCACCTATTTTGGCCACAATATTCCGTGCCGTATAGCGTGAATAACCCTGTATATATGTGTGTCCTTTTTTATATTGTTTTGTATGTTCAATCATAGGTAATTGTTTTGGTTACGTTTATTTTCGTGATTTTTGTACTTATTTCTAGGTTGGAGTCATTTTTTTATTGAAGTGTATATACTTTTTTTGATATCGTTGATTCTTGAGGAATCGACTTTGTTGTATACATATTATTGTTGATAAAGTGTTTCCATTGTAAAGCAATTTTTTATTTTATTTCAAAAACACGTTTTAACCAGCGTAATCAAGAGTTAACACCAAATAATAAACAACATTAAAATCTTTATTCAAACACACTCGTGATAACAAACAACAACAATAACAACATTAAGATTTAAAAGAAAACATTAAAACGTAAAATACAATCTAACCTATTATAGTCACACAAGTTTTATAAAATAGTATTTATAGTAAGCGTCACACTGTAGAAAATCTATAAGCTAATACAATTATCACCCATGAATGGCTTTGGTTCCTTTTGTTCCTTCAAAATCACATATAGAATTCATCTAGGTTAAACACAACACGATTCAACTTAATATTAACGTAGGCGGTAAAAATATAAAAATATGAAACGCTGACTTTATTTTGTAGTGATATAAAATTAATGTTGCAAATACTAAATTCGTAATCTTAATTGAAAATCAATATAAATCGGCGAAGTGTTTTCAATTAAATTAAAACTGAGTTTATGTCTTAATTCACTTAATAAGTAAAATTACAATTGTGTTTATTCTTAATCCATTTATTGAGTGAACTTAGGACTGAGTTTATTTTTGGCTTCACTTGTTAAATAAATTAAAGTGTAGTTTTTACTTAACTTCATATTTTATCTGTAACTAATAAACTCAGTTTCAATTTGGTAATTTAAAATATAAAAAAATTTTAAAAAATTGATAATAAATGTAGAGTGATTGGTGTTTTTAGTAATTATGATGTTTTTCTTTTTAGTTCTGAAATGTTAGATTTTTGATTTGACTAAAACTTTATACTTTTATTCCAACATTTATCAACACGATGTAGTTTTTCTAAATTTTGAAATGATAAAAAAACAAGAACTTTAAAATTAATCAAAGGGTTAATTAAAGTTTATAACATTCAGTAAATAATTTTTAAAATCTACGCAAATTTTCATAAATGAGAAATAAATTATCTGTAAGTAAAAGAGTGAAATAGTAATTAATGTACATAATAGTTAAATGATTATTGAGTTACCTAAAGATATACTTACTATTAAATTAAATACGAGTCTCCTTCCATCACAAATTTGTTTAATAGCTAATGTAGATTTCGGTCACCATTTAGTTTAGCATTGAAAATGGTTACATCGTGGCCGAAATGTACATTTGCCATTAAGATTTTTTTTTAAGAAAGAAGACTCGTATTAATAATGTACATAATAGTATATTTCCTGAATGGCATTGATAATTATTCTGTGTGTATTTTTTAAATTATTCTTAACACAATTATCAAATTCCAATCAGACTACATTTATGACCTATTCGTATCGATTCAGGTATGATTGTAGCTATAAATTAGCATTAATTGAAAACTAAACTACCAAATCCTGCATCTTGTTCGGTTTGGGTTCATCTTACTCCCATGCGGACAGCTGAACGCTTTGCTGAAGTCTTCTGAATTCTGAAGCGTGCCCAATACTCGAAATTTATTAGGACTGTGTTCATCGCCGATGATCTGATTGGCTATATCTCGATCGTCTTCAATTTCACACCAGATCTAAATTAAATTAATCAAATTATAACCTCCAAATAAATTTAAAAAATGCGTTTCCTTATTATATATCTTTATTTAAAACATTTATAAACTCATATCCTCCCATATATGATATATGAGATGTTATGATTAATTGTTACTAGCCATAAAATATTAGTTTATTACTAGAGCGAGAGAAAACATAATTTTATACTATTATCATTTTTAGTATATAAATAATTTATCTGTTGTCTTTATTTTAGAATATACTTACACTTCCATAAGCTATAAAAAATAATTGATCACTTGTGTAGTTTTCAAAACCGGGCAATCTTCGTTCTTCGCCATACCTATTTTTATAATTTTGATAAGCCGCGTACGAATGATGTAGGCCACCATTGTCGGCTAAATTTTCTCCCAGAGTCAGTTTGCCATCAACCTAAAATTACAAATGTTTTTAATGGTAGTTGCTTAATCACACAACCCATAATACATTATTAGAAATATTTTGCGACATACTCATGTATTTATTATTATTTCGTGTCCTATAAACATATTTTGGGTTAACTTTGGTTATATAGATAACGATAGAGTATCATCGAAGTAAATGAATCAGGCACGAATAAGTTAATGAAATAATTATTAATAAAGTGATACTTACATGCATATCTATTGAAGGTACATAATAATCACTATACTGCTTCACGAAGCATTCAGTCTTTTCTTCAAAAGTCGCTCTCGTCTCGTTAGTCCACCATTCCAGCAAATTACCATCCTTATCATACTTTCTTCCTAAAAACAAAGATAAGTCATTTAGACAATATATAAAAGATGAACAGAGTTTATTATCATATCGATTTTTTTCTAGTTCATTAATTGAACGATCAATTTTTTTTAATTTTCTTGGAATACATTCTTCTGTAATTGGCACTAAAATATGTAGAAATAAAATAAAAAGTAATGATTGTTGCATTTTTATAGTAATATCTTAATCAATGGTTAATCAAGAGAATTAAATTCTGTATAGTTAAACTCGTTTCTCTGTCTCCAACTACACTACGCTGATGAGATCCAAAATAGAGTGTTACCGCTGTTGTTGTTAATAATTATTGTTTACATTATTTTTGTTATTATTAAGAAATAATTTTAATAAAATTTTTGTTCAATTATATCGAACTACTTCAAAGTATCAATGCATATATCAATATCAACAAGTAATAAATCAAACGAAAGAATATTGAAGCTACAGAAATATATTATGCCTATACATACATTTAAAAGATGATCATAGATAAATTGAAGATAAAACATTGAGTCTTTAATCCATGTTCAGAACGCATCAAACCCTAGCGATATCTCTTATTCCAAAAATCTAAAGTTAACTAGGCCAAACACACCATACTTGAGCTCCAACCAACTATCAAAACCATTACAATCGAAACATCTCATCTCATCCAGTGTTTTTAATACAACAAAAGCGTAATGAAAAATTTTGTTGGCATTGCAAAAAATGAAGAAGATCTAACTTAAAAATTATTCATAGTCAGCATCATCAAAATATATTCAGCGTTTAGAAAATCTAAAAAATATTTCACCAAACAACTAAATTTAAAAAAATCATAATTATTGATGCGAAAACTTTACGTTTGTGTAATGAAAATGATTTATCAATAAAGACGAGGCAGCTCAAAACTTTAGAGTTCAAGGGATTGTTCTTGGAGGAATGACCGTCCATCATCGTCTTTTTAAAGTGCTGGTACATGATGATGATGATCTACCTAGCTTAGAAGTTGCAGTATTTAAAGTCATAACGGCGATACACTGTCCACTGTAGCGGATTTCGCTATTTGGTCCTAAACTTATCAGCTCGGTTATGACGCCACACAAGCTCAGTACCACAATCCGTGCCTATTGGCCACTCTATTCCTAGAAAAAGTCATTCATTTCCCGCCCTTGGGCTCTGCTGTGAAATTACTTAGATGCATATGAAACTTCCATCAGCACTCTGAAGTCCTTTATGTTGCCGGACCTGGCTAACTTTATGCTGCTGTACGACGCCTTGCAAAATCATTTCCACTCCTACCGCATTCAAGCAGCACAATCCGCCTAATCAACTTCCTACTTATTCAGAGCTACTCGCCTTCGTCTGTCATCGACTTAAGGTTGCAGAAATTTGTTTCTTCTCTGCCAGCACGTCGTTTTTAACGTTGACCCAGCTCACGTCCACTATTGCCTCATTGGCAAGAATCACCTGCTGATATTCATCATCAGCTATATGAAATAATGCGTCGCCTCCAAGTCTTTAATGATTGAAATGTTAAAGGTTATTGTAAATGTATTTAATTTTGTATAATTTATTTAGTAAGACTTGGAAAGCAAATAAACTTGTGAAGCAAACTTATTGCGTCTGTCGCCTACACGATCCCCTGTGCATTACCACCAAACGGAGGATCAGGTGTGTCAGTTCTGCTCCTCCGCCCAGCACACCATTTCCCAGTGTCATTATTTTAAAATCTCCGTGCCGCCTATAGCCGTTCCACCGTCGCCTCCCGCTGCTTGTGTTGAAATTGTCTTAGCGCCTTCAACCCCACCGACTACTGCCGATCTTCTGGCAACTGAGATGTGTGCCGGTCCCAGCATCACAAATTTCTGCAAGTAAACGAGCCTAATTTCTAATGCCGATCAACTGCCCATCCATCTGTCTACATTGGTCGCGGACGTGACTCCACGGTACGAGATCCAGAGAAAAGTCCTCTGTCAACTATTCTCCCTCAAACGTGACCATCCACTTTAAGGTCGCGTCCCTCTCTTTTGGAATCCTCTGAGTCGTTTGCGTTTTCAACCTACACACCTGCTGCTTAGCGGCGGGCCTGGGGAGTGTCCAGAATTGCATCGACCTGATTTATACCCTTTATTGCATCGTTCGGGTTATATGGGCCCCAGACTACCTTCGGATAGATTGCTGGGGCTGTATGGAGTTCCTCCGGCAGCTCGAACTCTTCACTTCCATCCATCATCCATCGACAACGAAGGATGCCTGCCTCCTGCCCAGCGCATTCACCAGGCGAAGATGGGGCATCTTCACACCACCTCCGAGTATTACTGAACTAGAATAGTATACAAAACGTCTTTATCTGCGTTTTCAACCTACACACCTGTTAAGCGGCCTGGGGAGTGTCGCCTTACCGTCAGGTTAATATAACCTTTGAGCTGGATGAACCTCCCAGTCTACCTCGAATAACACCAGTTGAACGGCAATGCGAAGACATGTACGTAGTCACGATCACGCTTGACAAACCAGGCGATACTGTCAATCCCATACCGTCACCTTTTATCAATTCCATCGTTTCGAGGCACTCGTCAACCTGTGTTCCATAACCCTATTACACAATCATGCAGGATTATATATTATGGAATGTGTAAATACCCCAGACTCTTCATCGGTGGTGAGGAATGTAATAACCTCACCACCCATTACATCGTCACGATGGTTCTCCGGCCAAGATCTAGACTTACAGAGTACGTATTGCGTTTTTTCACTGACTATCGTCTCAACACTTTTCGAAACAAATATTTATATATAGGGTGTCCATGAAGTAAGGAAGAATTTTAATTTGGTACCATTTTGTCATATGACGTTTGCAGCCTGATAGCTTTTGTGTGGTAAGCATTGTAGTTTGATGTTTATTTTCCTCATGGAGCAGATGACCAAGCAACATATCTAAATAATATTACAAAAACAGGACAACCAATAGTGAATTGCATCTGAGGTATGACCCTTGAACGTAGCGCTGCTCCAATCGAATCCTCAGTTCGGAAGTTGATCCGGAAGTTAGAGAACACGGGTTCTGTTGCGAATGTTAAGGTCCAGAAAATCGGTTCGCTGACGAGCCCAACAACTGAATTTATCAATAATTTTCTCACCTAGTGAGCACGTCAATAAACAGATGGGTGATCAGCCCGTAACTTTTTGAAAATCATGAGGAAGATGCCGTCACTATGAATGGCGACCGTTACAGAAACATGCTTTCAGATTTTTTTTTATAAAGATTTTTGTTTTCAACAAGATGGTGCGATATTTCACAAGTCCCATACAATTATTGCTCTGCTAAACGAAAAAATTCCCCAAAAAATTATCAATTTGCGTTGCAACTAGGAATGGTCTGCCGTCTGCCAGATCACGCGATTTTACGCATTGTGACTTTTTTGTGGGAATTTGTGAAATCAAAAAGGTACATGAACAAACCTCAAAGAATACAATAATTAAAGGATGAAATCCAAAGGGTTATTAACGGAAACACACCAGATGTCATCGAGAACTTCAATGAACGCATTGCACTTTGTCGCGCGGCCTTGGGTGGTCATATGAAGAATATAACTTTTCATACATAAATGGGACATGCTACTTAATGTGTTTATAGAAGAAAATTACATTTTCAATTAATTTTGTATGTTTTATAGAACTTTAATATTTGTCCCTACTTCCTGAACACCCTTTAGATGTCATTTTAACCGAAACCGAAGCAATAACCTTGCGTGAGGAATTTGTAACACTTCTCAAGGCATGCAGGTTTGAACTACGTAAATGGTCGGCTAACTCACGACCAATTTTGGAGGGCAATCCAGATTATCATCGCCACCTTCCATCTGCACTAGATCCATTTTATCTTGACAGGAATCGCTTAGTCGAGATTCTTAACCCTAAGTGAGATCCCACCAAGCACGCAATCGCCTAAAATTCGAACATCTTATGATTCATTGCTTTCACAGACTGCTTGCATCTTCGACTCCCTAGATGGCTGGATTCATTGGTGTTTCGTTTTAAGGTCTTCATCCAACGAGTATTTTATTGTTAAACTCTTGTCCGTCTATTTTATTTATTCAACAGTATACACTTAACGAATTTGATAACTGTTAACTTATTTTCGTTTTAAACTATTGTTTGTATTTTTATATTTTATTAGAATACGTTCAACCTAGTTCTACTTTATGCGTATTTCATTTTAAACTGTTATTATTTTATTTATGTATATAATCTGCTCTTGATTGGTTTTATTATGAATTGCCTTTGTCTTCATTCAATTAATATTATATTTCATTAATCCAGTTTGCAAATGTTAACTGTAATTTTTCATGACGTATGTAAAACTATATAGTTCTGGCATTAAAGATTATCATTATTATTGTTATTATTATGGCTGCCGAAGCTGGATTTCGATGAAGTGCCACCAGAAGAAATCGCTCGGATCTAGTATCAGTTCTGGTCAGAACTCCCGATGCTTGACCATCCCTTTTTATCACCATCTTTCTGCACGCACATCTTCTGCCGATATTAGTCTTGTTGGATTCTGTGATGCTTCAACACGGTGCACCTCGAACGCAATGCCCATTGAAAAAGTCTCCCTTGCCTCGAGCTGTGCAGTGCTTATCTTCTACAAATAATACGTTCTCTTCGCGAATAACTCTCCAACATTACAATCCATCATGTTTTCGCATTCAGCGATTCCACTGTTGCTTTGTCCTGGAACGCGGAAGAAGCCCATCGTTGACAAATGTATGTCGCCAACAGAGTCTTCGATATCCAAGAGATTCTTCCACTTTCCACCTCCGGGAGTAATTCGGCTGACTGTGCATCGTGAGACCAGCTTCCTTGCGAATTATGAGATCATACCTGGATGAATTTAAAACTCCACTCGGGCTTGAGTCCCAATTCTCTATTATTTCTCTCCTGCAGTGCGTGGTCGCTTATTGTCGTTCGCTTCTAAATCTAGAACCACTCCCAAGAATGGTCAATATGGCACATTGGTTCGCAACGAACTTAGAACAGCCCTTCGCTCTATACTTCTACAAATGCAGATTACCGCCTTAGCTGACGAACAAGCCTAGGCTTGTTACCGGCGTTCAGTTTACCTTTTCGGCGGACGATGATAGTTACCTGTTCCAGAAATTTCGGTGCCTATGTGATCGTTACAATTGCGCGGTACCGAAGATCATCGTATAAAGCCAGGCCCAGATCAAAGCTGTTCACCAGCCTGGTCGGTTTCTTTTGTAATATATTTTCTACTTATCCGACCCCATGTTTAATTTTTTCATACATTTTCTCTTGTTCTTTTATTTTATTTTTCTCTAGCTAGTCGGTGCCTATTCGTTGACGTGGCGTGGAAGCTCAAGTAAGTAGCACATGCGGGAAATTGTTTATTCGAAGTCTTCGGCTGTTAATCGATGGTGAGCCTCGCCAGGGACCCTGTGCCGCCTCCAGCGCGTGTTGGTTCCAGAGAGTACTGCAGTACTATTTCCTTGCCAGTCTATTACGAGAACGTCTTCTGTCGAACATCTGCTCTAAATTGTCAGTTGACACACCCATTTCATCGACAAGGACAGTATTTTTTGAGTAGGTGGCCATCTCTTCGCCACTAACCTTGCCTACAAGCAGCAACACCCTCCCTTACTGCCCAAGGTACACCCGTTCATTGACGATGTACGCAAACTTCACTTCAGTACCATGGTTGTAATTGGTTCTACAGCTGCAAGCAGACCCCTGCTGTCCAGCCAGTGGGGCGGCTCCCGATGGATCATGCATCATTCCTTCATGCTGGTGTTGATTATGTCGGACTCTTCAATATCACCATCGGAAAAATTCGAGGTGCCCGGGTTAGCAAGGCGTACATCTGTGCATTTATTTGCTTCTCCGCCCAGGCTATTCAACTAGAACTCGCGTCAGACTTCACAACCACATTTTTTCTCGGTGCGTACCGCCGTTTCGCTTCCCACCGAGGTCTTAGTACCTTTATTTTTAGCGGCAATGGTACGAACTTCGTGGGAAGTCGCTTTCCCGAAGTATCAAGCTGCTAGGACCGCCTCCGCTGGAACTGAATGGCATTCCATACCACCCTTTGCTCCTCACTTCGGAGGGGAAGCTGTTTTGGAATCTACGAAGCAACAACTTCGACGTGTCGTCGCTCGCCTACGAGGAGAATTCCTCTTAGGCGAGCAGCAGCAGTAGGTAGCAGTAGTAGCAGTACGAGCACTATGCTCGCCCAAATTGAAGCAGACCCCAACGTTCACCCTCTGTGTTCTCTCTCATCTGACCTTTCTGATCTGGGAGTACTCAGGCCAGGCCACAACGCCCGCTAAACTCTCCACCTGTAGTAGATCTTCCACACATTCCTGGTAACCGAATCACTTAATAGAAACTAGTTCAGCGCATCCGAATAGATTTCTGGGGGCGTTGACAAACGGAGTACCTTCACACTCTCCATTAGCGTTGGAAGTGGTTATCTCCGGAATCCTCCATCGCCGAAGGGATCTGTTTAAGGACGACAATACACCACCGCTCACCTGGCCACTAGGTCGAATTTCCCGAATATTTCCTGGTCAAGACGGAATAGTTCGTGCCGTATCAGATTATTTTAAATAAAAAGAAGCAATTTAACTCCAGTAAAATAAACTACAAAAATCTTTGAGAATAGTGGGGCCTCTTCAACAAATCGATACATAATATCTGATATATCAAAATAGTTCAGCCCACTAGGCTAGTAACTTCCAAATTAACTAAGCGTGAAAATAATTATTGAAAAACTTTAGATAAAAAACATTAGTTTCAACAAACAAATAAATCGCTAAATACAAAGTTCTTATCATATGGAATTAATAAAATTGGGAGACGGGAGAAATATAATAATGATGCAAAATCTAAGAAGAGATATTCATGGAACGGAATATGTCATGAAAAATCTGTGAATACTTTTCAAATTCATCAATTGTAAAGTTTAGAGCTACTGAGTTAAAATAGTGCAAAAAGCATTGATGATTGCTAATTTCCAGTAGAGAAGAAGTTACATTTCTTGACAAATTTCTAAGTAAAATGATATTTTTAATACTTATAATACAGTTATTTTTATTCCCAAATAAATAAGACGACAAATTTTTATGAAGGTATAGAAATAAGATATAAATTATTTAAAGAATTACCTAAATTATCAAATCCGTGCGTTAGCTCATGCCCGAGTATACTTCCGATAGCACCATAATTTAATACCCTTAAAATTAAATCAAATAACGCTAATTCTCATATGTTCTCATTTTACTCACTCTAATCCTAATTGATATAACGGAAACGTCAATATTGCCATTGGTACATCTGCAAAATAAATTATATAAAATACGTATTTTATCAAACGCTTAAAGCATCTTACTAATAGAATTATCACCAAAATAATTGTAAGCGTTAACAGTCGTCGGATCGGTCCTCCATTTCTTTTCGTTAACTTTGTTAAGCGTCCTCAAGTGGTACGGTGTTATTCCTTTGACAAACTCCATCATATTTTCCAAAAATGTTGTCGGTGTAATTTTAATCTGCACAATACAGATAATAAAATGCAAGCATATCAAAAATTAAACTGAGGAAACCGTTTATCATAGTAATAATATCACTTCAACTTTAATTAAAATGATCATTTGATCGAAACTAGTCGTAACAAAAAAATGCACAACAAGCAAAACTAAATGATTCTAATTTAATTTACCTTATCATTAAATTTTATTTCAGCAAAAAATTCGTAAATAAAACATTTTTAAACATTGTTTGTATAAAATGGACTTTTCATAAGTGACTATAGTTTCGACAATTGTAACTTGTCGTTTTCAATCTAGAAGAAGTTGTTATACAAACAATGTTTAAAAGATAATTAAAACACTTTAACTTTGTTCTACCACAAACTTTTTTGTGGTAAAACAAAGTTAAAGTGTTTTAATTATCTTATTAAAATGTACCACCAAGTTAACGCCGACAACATTCAAGGATGTTTAAAAGTGTTTTTTTTGTGAATTATTATATATAACGAAGTAGAAGCTTCCACCATTAACAAAAAATTCGTAGTTTAAAATTTATAAAATGTTGAATTGTTTTTATTACAATGATGGAATGGTTAATCAAAGTTGTAGGCAGTGATTAATACATACATTTACATAAAAATATTCAATCGCCGTTTTATTGAGTAACCAATCTGGAAATCCGATGAAACTGATCATATCTTTCGTTTTCTCTAAAGTCGCTTCCTTCGTTTCCTTATCCATCCAGTGCAGTTTTTGGACCCTGCGCGCGAAAGCGTCTTTTATATCGTTCAACATTTGGTCAACCTGTAATAATAAATACGGTAAAATATAAACTTAATCATCAATTAAACATTATGTATTATAATTTACACCAGAAGTGAAAATTACATCTAACCCATATTCACGTTTATTGACAGCTAAATCGGTGCAATCATTGCAGGCGGAGAGATTTCCCTTTCCAAATTGGCAATCGCAAATTGTCGGCATCCGCTCTAAAATCTAAATTAAGTCATTACCTTAGGCCTGGTGTTATTCATGAACGCCTTGTCCGCAATCCCGTAGCTGATAGCCATTCCCATAAAATTGTTCACCACCTCTGCACATTCTAGAGACCTAGAGCAAAAAAATGAACAAATAAAGAGATGTGGTAATGAGGCAGATAGAGAACGTACTGCGAGTGTAATGTTTGTGTCGATAATTAGAGCATAGTAATGGCTAACTCGGAAATTTATTTTATCAACGTTCGTATATTTATTCATTTATTAAAGATTTAATAAATAAACATTAAAATAATTAAAGTTGGAGTTGATGGTAAAACTGCAAAAGATTCTTATTTTAACAGCCTTCCATTCATATTGGTAACACTAAAAAATATGTTTTTCAAATTTCAATTAGAACAAATAAGACAGCATTAAGAGTTCCACGACTCGCTACTAGGGAATCTGAGCATTACCAATATTTAGGCTTTCTTTTCTCTAAGATAGCTAAGAAGTGGGTCCCAAGATTGAAAATTTTTGTTAGAAGGGTCGAAGTCCAGTTAACTTTGGAATCCTATGCTCTAGAGAAATCACGTACCATGCTGGCGAAAATCTAATTACTTCTATTAGTTAGTAATAAGATAAGCTGAAATTGTAACAAAGTAAGACATTTGCATTCAAGTTGTACGGAAGTTCATCATCGTTTTTGTTATGGAAATGGCTTAACAGGAAGACCAATGGCAGACGTTCCCTGTGCAACCGAAGGTCTAACCTTCAATAATCAAGACTAATGACGACTGAGAACGATGGTTATCTCTAGTTGGCGATTTCTGTCGTCCTACTCCAAGATCCACAAAAACTAACATAAAACATGGACGCCTCGGGCTAACCCTCAATAATTTGTTGATTAATACCCAGATAATTGCATTGTATTTATTTTTGGACTTATCGATTCCGGTGCAAGCCATTCCAGATTAAGTATTATGGAGTTCTTCCTTTTAAAGTTAATTAAGTGCGAAGAAAAGTTGCATCAGTTATCACTGATGATTTTGCGCAGACAATTAAAGATTGCCTTACCTTGCCTCTTTCGATTTATGGGGAAATACATAACCCTAAGGTTTTGGTTGTACCCTCTATTGTGAACGTTTTAATTTTGGGTAGTGATTTTGCTATTTAGAGTTGTTTAATCAGTGAAATTACAAACCTAGTGTTTTATTTAACTTATATATAATGGAATTTCACCATGTATCATCCTTGTCTGATGACTTTGAAAGAACTAGGATATTAAAAAAAATAGTTTTACTAATCAGGTCAGGTCTGGTCTGATCTGATCTTATCACTGATCACTTCGAAAAAACTAAAAATATGGAAAACCTTAAAAATGATTAAATCATTAAAAAATAGTTTTACTACTCAAGTCAGGTCTGATCACTGACCAGATCCTATCTGATCACTGATCAGGATCGATCTGTTCACTGATCAGGTACGATCTGATCACTGATCAGGATTGATTGGGTCTGTTTTGATCACTGATCAGGTCCGGTTTTATCATTGATCAGCCAGATCTGATTTCTGATTAGGCTTGCTCCAATTACTAATACGTCTTTTCTGATCACTTCAAAAGAATTAAAAATGTCGAAAACTTTAAAAATGATTAAATTATTATGACTTAAAATTACCAAAAAAAAAAATAGTTTTATTACTCAGATCATGTCTGATCACTGATAAGATTCAATGTGATTACTGATCAGGTCTGATCTGATCACTGATTAGGTCTGATCCGATCACTGATCAGGCCAGGTCTGATCTTTGATTAGGCCTGCTCTAATTTCTGATATGCCAGATAACTTCGCAAGAATTCAAAATGTTGAAAACTTTGAAAATGATTAAATCATTGACTTAAAATCATTAAAAAAATAGTTTTACTACTCAGGTGAGGGCTGATCACTGATTAGATCCAATTTGATTACTGGTCAGGTCTGATCTGATTGCTAATTAGGTCTGTCTGATCACTTCGCAAGAATTAAAAATGTTGAAAACTTTATAAATGATTAAATCGTTGACCTAAAATCATTAAAAAAATAGTTCTACTACTCAAGTCAGGGCCGATCACTGATCAGGTCAAGGCCGATCACTGATCAGGTCAGGGCTGATCACTGATCAGGTACGGCCTGATCATTAATTATTACCAAAAAAGTGGAAAACTTTAAAAATGATCAAATCCATATTACTTGAAATCACAAAAAATAGTTTTAGTACTCAGGTCAGGTCTGATCACTGATCAGGTACGGTGGATCACTAATTATCACCAAAAAAATGTGGAAAACTTTTAAAATTATTAAATCATTATGACATGAAATCGCCAAAAAATTAGTTTTACTACTCAGGTCATGTCTGATCACTGATCAGATCCGATGTGATTACTGATCAGATCTGATCTGATCACTGTTCAAGTCTGATCTGATTAGTGATTTGGTCTGATCACTGATCATATCTCTGATTAGGCTTGCTCCAATTTCTGATATGCCATGTCTGATCACTTCGCAAGAATTAAAAATGATGAAAACTAAAAATGATTAAATCGTTGACTTAAAATCATTAAAAAAATAGTTCTACTACTCAGGTCAGCGCTGATCACTCATCAGGTACGGTCCGATCATTTATCATGTCCGGTCTGATCATTAATTATTACCAACAAAGTGGAATACTTTAAAAATGATTAGATCAATATGACTTAATATCATTAAAAATAGTTATACTACTCAGGTTAGGTCTGATCACTGATCAGGTACGGTGTGATCACTAATTATCACCAAAAATGTGGAAAACTTTAAAAACGATTAAATCATTATGACAAAATCATTAAAAAATATTTTTACTACTCAGGTCAGGGCTGATCACTGATCAGATCTGATGTAATTACTGATCAGGTCTGATCTGATCACTGATCAGGTCTGATCTGATTACTGATTAGGCCTGATCTGATCACTGATCATTATACTACTCAGATTAGGTCTGATCACTGATCAGGTACGGTGTGATCACTAATTATCATAAAAAATATAGAAATCGCAAAAATCTTATAAGATAAACTGATCAGATCCGGTCTGAAAATGAGAAGATAATTAAATTTATCTAAACTGAAATTTAAAAAAAAACATTTGCCATATGATAACCAAGCCTCGTCAATTCAATATTTAGAGTTGCAATGAATTATCCTTCTTGGTCTTTTAAAGTTTGTGGAGAAGGTTCTTTAAGTAAAGCTGCCCAAGTTTGTGCTATAGAGCAAGCCGATAAATTCATCATAAAGGAACGCAAAGATCTAACTATGAATCGGGCTAAGAAACTTGAAGAAGTACGTAAAACATTTAAACAACTATCTTGGAAATTAGGTACCAGATTAGAGAGAACTAACAAAATTATCAACTATATTGATTTAATCATAATGATGGTTGCGACCGTTACTATGTGGTAATTCATAATGAACAATGAATAAAACACTTACTATGTTTTTAACCACTATAATTTATTATAATATATAAATATATTACAATTTGTACGACTTAAGTTTCGACTTTTGACGGTCATTATCAAGTGCCGTCAAAAGTCGAAACTTAAGTCGTACAAATTGTAATATATTTATATATTATAATAAATTATAGTGGTTAAAAACATAGTAAGTGTTTTATTCATTGTATATTGATTTAGGTTATGCATTGCCTGTAAAATAGAGACAATATCCTCTATTTTCTTATATATTTTAGCATTTGTATAAGGAAACACTTTATAATTTTGTTTTCATAACTGGATAAAACAAGCATCCTTAAATATTAAATTACTTCAACAATGCTTAATTCTCATTTAAATAAAATTCTCTGACGAAAATCCTTTGACGATTGCGAATAATAATAATAATAATAATAATATATGGTTTATTCATTGTTGCCTTCTGTCTTCAATATCTTCTGTCATTTATAGTCAGTTGAAAAGTCTTCTACCCTTTGCTGCCTGCCTTCTGTTTCTAATGGAGTTTTTAAGTTTTTACATTTTCTTTAATGTTTTTTGGTGCCCTTCTATCTTCTAAATTATCTGTACTATCATTTGTGCCTTCTCTTGTTTGTCATTTCTATTTTGTCTTCTGACATTTCATTTATTTTTTTTTGTGCTCTGTGGTCTGTGATTTGTTTTTTGTTTCATCTAAATTGTTTTTTTTTAATTTGTCCCCACTTCTTCGGACTTTTATATTTTCTCTAAGAACTTCTATCATTTTTCTTCTGTAAAAATCTTTTGACATCGACTTCTGTATTTTATCAT
Organism: Ontholestes murinus; assembly: GCA_963969525.1. NCBI lineage: Eukaryota > Metazoa > Arthropoda > Insecta > Coleoptera > Staphylinidae > Ontholestes > Ontholestes murinus. The sequence goes on along the minus strand of OZ018395.1, from coordinate 57,112,841 downwards.
ATCAGTCTGTCTTCTACCGTCTGTCTTTTTTTTTCTTTCATCTTCTGCCTGTTGCCTTCTTTGATCATTTATCTCTTTTTAAGATAAAATGACACAGAAGAGAAGGTATTTACAAAAATATGGAAGACAGAAGAAAATAAAGAGAATACAGATAACAGGACACACTACATTATGTAATCTGTTTTTTGTTGTCTTCTATCTTATACATTTTCTATCATTTACCTTTTGTTTTTAGTCATTTAAAAAGCATTAAGTTCTTACCTTCTCTTTACTGATTTTTTCTGTTTTCTGTCTTGTATATTATCTCTATTATCGTTTAATACTTTTCTTCTTTTGTTCTTCGCCATTTGTATTCTGTTTTTCTGTCATTTCATCCATGTTTTATTCTTAGTGATCTTTGGTTTGTCTTTTGTTTTATGTAAATTGTTTTTTGATTATCTATCTACTTCTTTCGTCTTCTATATCTTCTCTAAAAACTTCTGTTATTTATCTTCTGTGATTATTTAATTGGCGTCTGTTTTTTGTCATATCAGTCTGTCTTCTGCTGTTTGCAATTTGTCCTTTTTCTCCTGTTTTCTTTATTTCATCACTTTCCTTTTGTTTTCTGGCTTCTGTGATCTACAATTTGTCCTTTTTTAAAGATAAAAGATACATGACAAAGAAGAGAAGGTATTAACAAAAATATATAGAAGACTGTAATCTGTATTCTCTTTGTTTTCTATCTTCTATATTTTCTGTCATTTATCTTTTATTTCTAGTCATTAAGAATGTCTTATGTGCTTTGTAATGCCTTCCTATTGTTTTTTATTAAGTTTTTACCTTCTATGTACTGATTTTTTTCTCTTGGTGACCTTCTGTCTTCTATTTTATCTCTGCTGTTATTTGTACCTTTTCTTATGTCTTCAGTTCTTTATTATTTTTTTTCTGTCTTCTGCATTTCATCAATTTTTGTCAACTGCGGTTTATCTTTTGTTTTATGTAAATTGTTTTTTGATTATCTCTCAACGTCTTCGGTCTTCTATATCTTCTCTGTGAATTATATTATTTGTCATCTGTGATTAATCTTTTTTTAAATTGGCGTTTGTATTTTGCATATCAAATTAGGAGAAGTAAAACTCTTGTTATGTTCCATTTCTTTATTTTCAGATAACTGACACTTGTTTCGGTCCTTGCGGATCATTATCAAAGTCACAAAACTTTTGCATATCAGCTTGTCTCCTACCGTTTGCATTTTATCTTTTTTCTCCTGCATTCTTTCTTCTGTCATCTGCCTTCTACATTCTAGCTTCTGCAGCATATTATTTTTTTCTTTTATCAGATCATACGTAAATGTCAGAGAATATAAGGTATTAACAACAATATAGAAGACAGAAGGCATTAAAGAGAATACAGACCTCAGAAAACACTGTAATCTGTATTCCCTCTGTTGTCTTCTATCTTCTATATTTTCCGACATTATCTTTTGTTTTTAGTCATTTAAAGAGTCTTCTGTGCTTTGCAATGCCTGCCTACTTTTTTTCAATAAGTTTTTACCTCTGCTATAATTTTTACGTTTTCTTACGTCTTCTATTTTTTGTTATTTCTATTCTATCTTCTGCATTTAATCAAATTTTGTCATCTGCAGTCTGTGGTTTGTCTATTGTTTATATAAATTGTTTTTTGATTATCTAGCTATATTACTTCTATATTCTCTAAGAACTTCTTCTTTTAGAAATTTGTTCTTGAGTTACGAGAAGATTTATTTTATACACTTGGAAAATAAAAACACTAACACTTTCTTCACAATTTGTCGAAATGTACATCTAGCAAAATAAAATCAAATTGTGAAGAAAGTGTTAGTGTTTTTATTTTCCAAGTGCATAACTTCTTCTTTCTTTCATCCTCTGCCTTCTACATTCTGCCTTCTGGCTTTTGCGCCCTATCATTTGTCTATTTTAAGATAAGAAATAAATGACAGAGATCAGAAGGGATTAACAAAGATTTAGAAGACAACAAAAACATACACGACGAAGACACTAAATTCTGTTATGTGTATTCTCTTTGTAGTCTCTTCTGAATTTTCTGTCGTTTATATTTTGTTAAAATCATTTAATAGGTCCTGCCTAATTCATACCTTCTTTTTACTGTTTTTATTTTCTTCTTGGTGGAACTCTGTCTTCTATTTTATCACTGCTTTCATATTTAAAATAAACTTAATGGTGCTCAATTCCTTTCTAGCGTCTATTTGAAATCAACCTTTTCGCAAATACCATTGGATACATAAATTTCAGGTGAAAAACGGCGTTTGCAGTGCCAGAGAAGGGCCTTTATGAATTCACTGTTATGTGATTCGGACTTAGCCATGCTCCGCAAACTCAACAAAGATTAATGGACCCAGTACTTGGACCTGCTCTTGAATTGCACTATTCTGATTACCTCAATGATGTCATCATTGTAATTATAAAACTGAAGTATTTTTCCGGCTCAAGAAATTTTTTTTATCGTTCCTCCCTGAATTACTTAGATTTTGTTGTAGACCCTTTGGGTTTGAAGACATCCAGAAAAGGTATCCCCAATGGTAAAATACTCACGACCTGTCACTACGACGCAGGTTAGTCGTTTTATGGGTATGTGTTCTTGGTACCGTCGATTTAACCCGCATTTCTTGACACTGACGGCTTCCATTAGTTTCCTAATAAAAGGAAAACTTAAGTCTAAGAAAATACTGTGGATTAGTGAGACTGAAACATCGTTTAGGTTGATTAAAGTTTTGATAACGCCTGATTTTGATAAGCCCTTCTGCATTCAATGTGATTCTTCGGATGTTGCGTTAAGTTGCGTGTTAGAACAACAAAATTTCATTGGTAAGGAAGTGCTGATTATGCTATCAGCGCCCGCAGCTTTACCATCTTTTAATCTTTATACCTCTAACACTCCAATACATAAATACTATTTTTTGATATTAATACTTCCTAGAGTACACTCTTGATGAAACTGGTATTTCACAGGGTTATTAATAAATTATTACACTTGTTGTGTTCCATGATTTTATTGGTAGTTTTCTGACACGTATTTCAAGTTATTACACTAATTTTGAAAGGAGTACAGAATTAATACTCAGTTAATACTGAGTATTAAGTTTGTACTTCTTTGAAAATTAGTGTAATATCTCGAAACACGTGTCAGGAAACTGCTAATAAAATCATGAAACACAAGTATCATAATTTTAATAATATTTTTTATCAAACTTTTGCCTTTTCTCAATTTTCCTCTATTTAACATACTTTTTTGTTTAAAAAGTGCCTATTGCTTATGTTAACCGTACATTGCCGAATTCTAAGTAGAAATTTGTTTCAAGTTGATAACTGATCACCGCTCGCTTCTGTGGTTGCAAAATCTCAAAGACCCTACTGGTGCTCTCGCTGGATAGACTGTCAAAAGACAACAATATAATATGGTAATTAGGCCTCTAGCACTGCTAGAGGTTTATTCTTTACAGGTTTCCGATTAGGTTTACCTGTCAGACTCTTGGATTAAAATATGTGGTTTGTGCGACTAAGGAAAAACACGAGAAAAAATCGTCTCTTCAAGCATGTCTATCGGAAAGATGCTCTAGTTACAAACCATCCCCAGTAGAAATTGGTGGTTCCACGATCATCGAGCAATTCAATTAAGGAACTAGTGATGAAATATAGTATAATGCTATGTACCTTCCCCAAGTCAACATTGCAGAGCGATACAACCGGACTATTTCTACATTTTCCATATGTATAACCTCTACTAATTCGTTATCATCGTATACTTTTGGTACGCATGGCACCCTTATTTTAGAATATGTAAAAAAAAATGTCTTGCACATTAATATTTTCATTTCTCTTGAGCATTTTCTTTTTGCACTTCTGTTGCACTTTCTAGCACAATTTTACCTTTTTCCGTTTTTCGTATGCCCTTTATTAGTTCAAGCTCTCCTAAATTGGCTTTGAAAGCTTGTTCTGGGTTACTTTCTCCATTGCCTTCTAATATCATTTGGTACTTTTCAACTTTTGTTGGGCTACTACATTCTATTTGCATTGATTGTTCACTTAGCGTTACCATTACAATTTAACAATGGCGTCGGCTGTGTCGATCTCCAGTGCTAACAGTGCTAAATCTAAGTGTAAACTGTGTAACAAGTGCAAACAAGGCGTCCTTGATTCAAAGGTCTGTGAAGGGTGTCTAAAATCGAACCATCGTCGTGCTTCGATCTAAATATGCCAACTTGTTCAATAAGCTAGAAGAAAACAAGCAGCTTAAGTGAGGTTAATTCCATACACATTATAGAAGATAACCCTCCAAATATTACCCCAAATAACAATATTAACATTATTTATCTGCGTGAAATAATCAATTTAAAAGATGAATTAATCCATTATTTAAGAAACAAAATTAATGTGATGAAGAAAACTATTGCTTTACTTGAAGAGAAATGAAATGGTGGCCAACAGCATCTATTGGCAAAGAGTCCAACGAGTTATGTAATAAAACATAGAATTAAATTAAATCCACCTGCATAAAAATGTAATGTACAATCTAAAGTGCATATAGACAACCAAATCTCTTATAAAAATTCGCAATCTAATAACGAGAACGAGGTAAATAAAAACGTAAATACTGATACTGGAATATGAAGCACCCTGAACATTCCAAGTAGCGAAAAACAACTAAACGCCGAAATTACATGTGATATGAACAAGACACTTCATAATGTGGATTCAACAATCCTATAAATAATTCAGGCAGCCCAATGTATCAACAAGATGCAAATCTAACTAAAGAAGGGCTTGTGAAGTATCTTCATACCTGTAGTTTTGAAGATGTGAAGTGTGAACCTCTAAAATCAAGGCGGCCGAAAAAGTACTCATCCTTTAAAGTAGGCGTTCTATCAAATAGAATTGCAGATTTAAAAAAACTGATATCTAGCCCGAAGACGTCCATACAAACATATAGTGAACGTCTAGCCGAAACAGAAAATGACATAAAATTATTATGTCAATTCGCAATAAAACAGAAGAATTAGATACTTTTTTAATAGATATAATTTTATTTGCATTACTGAATACTGGCTCTCTATGAATGAATGTAGCAAATTGATTTTCAACTGCTTTTTGTGCATTAACAGTGGTAATTATGGAGGGTCAATAATTTATGCAGAGGATAAAATTCCTCATAGAAACTATAATAGTAACACAACATTAATATATGCAATGACAATCTGCAGACACGTGTTTCGCTGTATCACAGCTCTTGAGTGCAGGTATGTCATAACTACGCGCGTCTATTCTGGTAACACTTTCGAGGAGCGGTTAAAAAATGATAACATCAGAAAAATTGTTAACTCGTGCTGAATATGATTTCAGAAATGTAACGACAGCTAACAGTTATGTGATTCAATGCCCGGCGATGCTTTAGTACGGGGAGTAGTTGTTTTAACTGTTGGTTGGAATTTTTACATTTACTGTAAAACATATGTGCAGAAATGCTCAAATAAATTTTATTTATCTCATTATTAATTATCGTTATTAATACTGCACTACAAATTTAAATATTTAATTTGCATAAAAAATATTGTGACTAGCTTAAAAAAGGGCAACAAGGGCGTAAGTCATCGTTTCCTTGGTCTGTATGTAGATTCTACATTATCTTAGAAATCTAAAAAAAAATGTTCCAGAAAAAATTATTAAAATCGCTTACCATGGTCTTATAGTCACGCCTAAGATATGAACTTTTTGCATAGAGCCATGCATCATGCAGGTATAGAATGTTCAAGTTCCAACGAAAGTCTATTCGCATCTTAGGTGATATTAAATATAGAGACGATTGCAGGCTAATTTATAAACGCTATAGAACCTTGACCTTACCATGTCTCTATATACTTTTATTGTGTGCTATGTATACATAAAAATCGTCACATATATCCTAGTCTGAAGCATACACATTAAACCAGAAATAAAAACTTGATACAACATAAGAAGATAAGACTCACAAAAACTTGTAATAGCACTAAATATTTGGCCATTAAATTTTTACCTGAACCTTTAATAATTTTGCCAATAAAAAAATTTAAAAAATAAAGTTTGCATTCACTTAGAAACACATGCTTCTTATTCTTTCCATCACTATCTAAACTCTGATGTATCGCCAAACTAAAATTTAAGACATGATAATTTTATTTTCTATATCTTTTTATTACTATTATGTACATGATAATGCTCATAGCATCACTTTGCGTTATACAATAGTATGATTTGGCTTATAAATTTTATATGTAGTTTTAGTATATTTTTGAAATGTATTTGTAGATTTAAGGTATTTTGTTTTGTGATTATCAGCTATTTTCTCTTTTGTACTTGTTTTATCTAGTTTATTTGTATTTATATTATATAATTATATTATATGATACTGACGTATGTAAGATGGTTATGTTAAAACATTAATAAATTACATTCATCTTCATATTGTCTATCTTCTTTCATACGTACTGTATCTAGTTGACAACCCCTAATTATTTCTTCTGTTTCTCTTTTTAAAGCCTTAAGGCTAGGATCTTCCATCAGCTATGTGTCTCGTCGGCACGGACCTCCTTGAGATTGACATTTTATAATGGTCTATTCTCCGGGACCGGGACCGGGCGTTTAAGCCCACAGGCAGCTGGTAACTTGAACCTCAACCTACACCAACACACGGAGCCCAAGATCCCGAGTGGTCTTTGAGAACCCGCTGGTGGTTTACGGTCTGTCCGCCTCTTTAATCGCCTTTTACGACAAGCCGAGCGGCTGCGGACATATTCTAACCCCGTGTCCAGAGGGGGAGATACAACCGGACTATCGGTACCACTATCGTTTGTTCATAAAAGAACTTGACTACAGAACGTGGTATACCTTTACACCTGCTGAGTTAAACTTCGGCCGGCATGTGTTTCGTGGAGATTACTTTGACAAAGTAAAAGATTTCAATCAAATATCATTGGAAGCAAAAAGTGACCAATATGCATCGCATCTTAAAAGCCATCCTCAGTTGTTTCAAAAAGTCAATGAGCGCCTGAAAACCGCTTATCAACGAAATGCCGCATTTTATAATTTACGTCATCGAGTCTGTCCTGTATGCAGGGTTGGAGATTTGGTGTGCGTACTTAACAGTGTTGTCTATATGCAAAGTTAGTATTTAGGTTTAAAATGTGCAAAGTTAAGCAGCAATTCAGAATGTTAGTTTATTGTCTTCTTGATCAGAACGGTCACGAAATGTAGTGGTGGCACAGTAAGGATTTAAAGCCTTGCTACGGACCTGACCCTAGTAATGATTAAAGAAAAGAAATAGAAGCTGCGTATTGCTTTTTTATCGGGAAAAGGGGGATGTAAAGTTTTTCATAATTTTAATAACAGTTGTATTCGAAATTAACAGTCTGTGCCCAATTCTGTCATCTCGAGTGATAGGTGCCTAGTTGTTACTAAAGAAATCAACGTGAACCGTCGCGAATATAATTTAGCCGTGATCAAACTTAACTAAAAGTATTTATTTTTCGATCTCATCAGCGTAGCACAGTTGGAGACAGATAATCGAGATTCACATAGGAGGTATTTTACTTGGTTAACTAAAAGTATTACAACACAATTCAACAAAGCAATTCCTCTGTATTTTTTTTTCATTCTATGTGAACTTCTCTTCCTCTGTTTATATTTTATTTAAATTAAATAAAAATAGAAAACCCTTGTACCTTCCATTCATATTGTACCACTCTTACAGCTTAAAAGTGGTAATCTCGAATTTGATTTTTTTATTTCGACATCTAGACCAAAACTAACTAACGTAATCTATTCCTTTACTTCTGACTATGTTAAGCCTGAGTTCTGTTAGTACTTTTTAAATTTAAGATTACATTTATCATTGTCTATAGTAGTTTGCTTAATAATCATACCTCGACCTTATCACTTCCGGTTCTTCTTCATAAAAAATAGCGGTTTCCTTATAAATCATCTCACTAATATCGGTCGTCGTACTAATAATCATGGACTTAATCACAGCCCACCAATTGTACAGTTCCAGAACCAGACTTGGAATTTTCGACAGATATATCAGGATGTCGCAAAGGTACTGAACTTCCGTGCTGGAAACATAGACGTAATCCTTGTCTATGTCGAACTGGGCGCCGGTGATACCTTTGAAGAGCTTCGTCATGTACGTCTTCCACACCTCCATTTTGGGCCTGCCATTATCCACGAGGCACTTGTCCGTGTAACTTTGCAATTCGGCTAATTTGAATTTTCGTATTTCTATCTCATCGATATCCGTGTTGTTTTCCGACGACATCTTAAAAATAAATAATTGTTTTAATGATATAACTATTAAAAAATTTACAAAATAATGAATTAAATGATTAGTAATACTTTCTTCTTCACTGGATTATTTAAAACGCTAAATCTATATTTCATCCACTAAGTGGACTTTTACAATTTTAAATAAACTAGCGAAGAAAAAAGGATTACTAATCGTTTTATAAAATTAAATTAATCTTCACGTAACTCAAAACATAATATCTTTACAAAATAGGTTTGAATCGTTAAAGTTGATCCTCTTTGATTTATTTATCTAAAATATCATCAAGGAATAAAATATAATCTAAATAGACTAAATATGCACTAAGAAACTGTATCTAGAAAAACTGGAGCTTCGTGAAAAAAAAAATTGTTTCATTGATTAGAATATTGTAAGCATCTTTTAGTAACTCGCATCTAACCTTATGAGGAAATGCAAGTCACTAAAATATGCCGAGATGGCGCATGTGAGTCTGCGTACTGCAGATTTCTGTAGCTTTGAACAGTTTTCTATAGTATTGAATTATACGTTGCAATCAGCGTTGGGACAATCGTACTCGGGAATTTTCAGTTTATTTGCAATTTTAGACGACCGTGTATTGAAATATGTATAAATCAATACTATAGAAAATTTCACGAAGCTACAGAAAACTGCAGTACGCAGACTCACTACTCATACACCATCTATTTCATAAGGTTAGGCGTCTATACAATATTTCAATCAACGTTAGTTTTGATATCAGCTACCTTGAATAGTAAACACACGTAAAATATTTTTTTTAATGTTCATTCTTTCTAACGCTCTAGAGATTTTCGCCTTTAATTTTTTACTTTACCTGTGCAACTTCTGTAGATATATTCCACATATAACCTGCAGCTTCATCAAGCAATACTTCATCAGCTGTAGCCGACGAATTTTGTAAAAGAGCTCTAAAAATATGTTTCATTGCATTCTTGGAACTTTCCTGTAGTTTAAGTCTAAGTTTCAACACCTCCTCGTCTTCATCCTCATCATCATCATCCGTTTCGCTTCGTTTCATTTTATCCAATAAGCTGTTCTTCTTGATCTTGAAAGGACTGAAAAAAAAACATATGTAATCATATTTAAATAATTTACCAACTAGCTTAACTAACGTAAATTTCGACTAATATTGAATACTTAATAAATTCAGGGTAGACCAAAATATTCATTGCATTATGTACCAGAGGATTCTTTATAGAATCCACGTTTTCCCAATTGTTTCTTATGATGTAAATCGATTAAATTAAATCGTTCTTGAATTTTGGAGGGGTTTACTTCGTGGTACATTTTCGTGTTTTGAATAAAGAAAATATTTAACTTTTTTATACCACTTATAAAATATAAGGGGTATAAAAAGTGGAGTGTTTTCTTTATTTATAAATTAAATAGATTATGGAGGCTTTCACTTTATGATACATTTTGATGCATAAACTTTATTCAAATAAGTGCCTATAATTTCGTCACAATTGAGCTGCTGGTCATTTTCTAATTAAAATTTTGATTATATTAAGTTACCTGGGTAATGGGGCGCCGTTTAATCCGGTACCGACGTAAATAACAAAATTGCTTCTGTTGTAAATATAGGCATCTACGTCGAACTGTATAAATAGATTCATAGCAAAAATACGTTTCAGGTTGACAGAAGCGTCGATCCAATCAAACTTGAAGTCCTGCTTCTCGGTGGCGTTCTTAAAGTATGTAGGAACTTGTGGTAACCCGACTTCTTTCAAATACTTATATATCACGGAATACCCCAGCGCATTCAAAGATTCTGAAATGTTTAAACGATATATTCAATTTGACAAAAATATAAAAAATAATTATTATCAGGCATAATTTATAAATATGATTAAAATTATGGGTCGTGGATGAATAGCCAAGAAACTTAAGTGAATATAGAAATAGTGAATAAACGCTTATTTTAAATCTACTTTCTTTAAGACAAGTGAAAAAAGAGGCGCTTAGAAAAAATATATAAAAGTAAACTTATTTAGAAAATGAATTTAGGTAATACCTATTGCCAGAAGCATTGTACTAGATTTCCTTGATTTGAGTGGATAACTACCAAAATTATAATATTCTTGTTTCATATTTTACAATTCGTTTTTGCTGCCAATTTTTAACAGTGATCTACTAATAATTAATAATAAAAAATAAATATCTTTATTCGCTTTTTTTCCTTTTACAATAATAGTAATTACATTTTGTTATTTATTTGTGAACGGGCTATCGACCTTCGGCCCTTTTAAATATATTTTCTCATTTGTTAGCTTACTATTAACCTACCCCAATAAACTGTACATTGGCCTTCCTTGCAATTGTTCTTAGTTAACTAAAATTTCAATCAAATATGTAATATGGTAGATCTTGAGTACGCTAAGTCAATGTATTATTTATTAATGTCGGAGGATTAATTAGAAATGTATTTATATATTACAAAAAAAAGATAACAGAAGATAGATGACAAATTACAAATAATAAATGGCAAATGACAAATTAAAAATGACAAACTATGCATTATAGATATGGATGAATAATATAATTTTGTATTTACGTTGTGACTTTTTTTTATAAATTGTATGTGAGACATGACAAATAACAAATATAACTTACGACCGATAATAGATGACGAATGACAGATAACAGATTTAAAACTAAACATATTCTACGATTCTATTGTTTTTTATTTAATACTTTTATTTATGAAACAAGTTTATATCTAAAATTTAATTCTGTTTGTAAAAACCTTCTTGTTTTTGTTTTATTATATTAATAAAATTTTGAAAGCAGATTGATTTTGACGGGTAATAAAAGAGGCAGGATTAATTATAAATACAAATAATAAATTATAGATGACATATGTCAAGTACCAAGTAGTTCTATGAAAATTATAGTTTCTAAAAATGATTCAATTTATTATTAATATCTGTGATTACTTTGTAGATTTTGATACTATTTGTTATTTACATGATATGTTTATGTGTCGATTAAATTTACAGATAACTTATAACAAAAGACAATTGGCGAATAATAGATGACAAATAATACACAATAGATGATAATGTTACTAAATATAAGACATTAATAATACTCAGAATTTGAGAAGTGACAGATGACAGATGATAGAGATTGGAGATAACATAGATGATAGATGACAGAGATGATAGATGAAAGATAACACAGATGACAAATGACAAAGATGACAGATGACATAAATGAGAGACGACAAGATGACATCTGACCGAGATGATCGATGACAGAGATGGCAGATAACCTAGACACATAGAGTTGACAAATGACAGGGATGATAAATGGCACAGATGATAGATAACAAAGATGACATATGATCAATATGATAAAGATCACAAATAACAGATATGACAAATAAAATCACAGTTGACAGACGAAAAAGATGATAGATGACATAAATGAGAGATGACAAGATGACAAATGACCGAGATGATGGATGACAGAGATGACAGATAACAGAAATGGCAGATGACAGAGTTGACAAATGATAGATATGACAAAGAACCAAGATGATAGATGACAAATAACAGAGATGACAAATAACAGACATCATAGATGACAGAAATAACAGATGACACAGATGACAGATAACAAAGATAACAAATGCCGAATATCACAGATGATGATAGTGATGACAGCTGACAGGGATTACTGGTGACAGAGCTAAGAGATAAAAAAGATAACAGTGACCACAGATGATACAGATAATGTATGGCAGATAAAAGAGATGACAATGACAGAGTTGAGTGATAACAAAAAAGAGAGATGTCAGAGATGAGAAATGGCATAGATGAAAAATGATAAAGAAATTAGAGATAACATAAATGTCAAAGAATAGTGATGATAGATGTCAGCGATGGTGGTTGAAAGAGATGCAAGAGATGGCAGTGATCAAAGATAATAAAGGTGAACTATGACATAGAAAAAAATTGCAAACATAACAGATGATACAGAAAACAGATGACAAAGAGGACAAATCCCAAGTGTCAGGTGACAGGAATGACAGATGATAAATGACAGAGATTACAGTTAAAAAAGATTATATATTGTAGAGATCAGATGTCGAAGATCACAGGTCATAGATATGGTAGATGATAGATATAACAGATATAAAAGATGTTAGTAACGACGGATGACCAAGATGCTAATTGGCAGAATTGAGTGATGAAAAAGATGAGAGATGACATAGATGACAGATGACAGAGACAACAGATGATAGATGACACAGATGACAGATGACCTAAGTGAGAGATGACAGGATGACAAATATCTTAGATGATCGATGACAGAGATAACAGATAAACTAGACGACATGACAGAGATGACCGAGATAACAAATGACAGGGCTGACCAATGGCACAGATGATAGATGGCAAAGATGACAGATGACAAATATGACAGAGATGACAAATAACAGAGATCATAGATGGCAAATGATATAGGTAATGGACAACAGAGATGATAGATAACATGACAGACATGTCAAAGATGACCGAAATTATAGATAGCTGAGATGATAGATAACAGAAATGACAGAGTTGACAAATGATAGGGATAAAAATGGCACATATGATAGATGGCAAATATGATAGAGATGACAAATAATAGAGATCATAGATGACAGATGACACAGATGACAGATAACAGAGACGGAGATGACAGATGATGATAGTGAGAACAGATGACAGATATGACAACAAAGAAATGGCAATGACAGAGATGGCAGTTGACAGAGATTACTGATGACAGAGCTGAGAGATCGAAGAGATAACAGTGACCACAGATGACACACAGATGAAAGAGACAATGACAGAGTTGAGTGATAACAAAAAAGAGAGATGACAACAAAAAAGGCAAAGGATAGTGATGACAAAGAGGACAAATGACAAGTATCAGGTGACAGTGATGACAGATGACAAAGATGATAAGTGACAGAGATGACAGTTGCCAAATATTACAGATTCCAAAGATGATAGATGACAAAGATTACACGTGATAGATATGGTAGAAGATAGAGATAACACATATAAAAGATGACAGTGATGACGGATCACCGAGATGCCAAATATGACAGAGATGACAGAGATAACACATGCCGGGTATGACAGATAATGATAGTGATGACAGATGATAGATATGATAAATAAAAGATACGGCAATGATGACAGATGGCAGAGATGAGAGATAAAAGAGATAACAGTGACCACAGGGGATACAGATAACATATGTCAGATGAAAGAGATGACAAAGATAAGAAATGGCAAAAAATGGGTAAAGGATAGTGACGACAAATGGCAGCAATGGCAGTTGAAAGAGTTAACAGATTCAAGTGATGGCAGTGATAAGAGATAATAAAGGTGAAATATTACAGAGAAACAAATAGCAAAAATAACAGCTGACAGGGATAACAGATGACAAGAAGGACACATGACAAGTGTCAGGTGACAGGAATGACAGATGACAAAGATGACAGTTGACAAAGATTACAGATTGCAGAAATGATAGATGACAAAGATTACAGATGGATATGGTAAATGAGATAACAGATATAAAAGATGACAGCGACGACGGATGGCAGAGGTTGAGTGATGACAAAGATGAGAAATAACAGAGATGAGAAATCGGAAAGGCGAAAATAATAGATTATGTCTGTCATAACAGATGACAGAGAACACGGATTACAGAAATGGCAGATGGAAATGATGATAGTTGACAGCGATAGCAGTTAATAGAGATGACAGATGAATGGGATAACAGTGATGACAGATGATAGAGGTGAAAAATGGCAGAGAAACGAATAGAAAAAAAGGCACATGACACATGCCAGAGAGTTGACAGGTGACAGAGATAACAGATAAAACAGATGACAATTAATTCAGACGACAGTGATGATACAGAAACAATGATGGCAGTTGAAAGAAATTACAGTGATCTCAGATGACAAAGATGATAAATAACAGAGATTACAATTGACAAAGATTACAGATTCCAGAGATGATAGATCACAAAGATTACAGGTGATAGATATGGTAGATGATAGAGATAATAATATATTTATTAAGACAAATCATATAAATTCACAAAATAAACAAATATTCATAATACAAAAATGTAAATATTAACAGATAACATCAGAGATGAGTGATAACAGAGATCAATGATGGTAGAGACGACACATGATATAAATGACAGAAGACAAATATAATAGATGACAAACGATATTTTATTTTATTAAAAAAATGTTTTCAACATCTAGTATTTGTTTTCTTTTTTTTTTAATATTTTGTTATGTAAAATTGCTAAAGACATTTGTATAATAAAGTAGAAGAGTTTTAATTGCTTACAACTTACTGTAACAGCTGAGGACATAACTTTAATGGTAACTTTTTATAGATAAAAATATATTGCGCGGAAAGAAGAAAAGTCGTAAGAAACAGTGCTATCGTTCAATTGATGAATTAATAAATAATTTAATAAAACACGGTTTCATATTTTACCAATTCGAGGGTAAAAGGCAGGTCGAATGATTTATGTAGCAAAACAAAAATGATAAGTATTAAGATAACGAGACTGTTAGTCCAAAATATGGATTTTCAAAGACTAAGTGCCTCATCAATCAATCAAAAATCATAAGAATAAACCCATAAAAAACATAAAAACTAAATCTAGAAAGGAATTGAAGGACTTGCAGTTTTAGAAGTAGCTGAGACTTCTTATGCACTTAGGAGTTTCTAAAGAAAGCAATTTTCATAACCATAATATAAAAAAATATAATTATTTGGATTTTTAGTGACAAACAGCTGCAGCATTTGTGAAATAAAAACAGAAAGAAGAATACTTAACCGTAAAAAATAATACTTTAGTATAAGTATAGGCCTATTGCTTTTGCTCTTCAAAAATTTAAATAAAACGAGTTTACGATTCGATCAACAAGCAGAATCGATGTTGAACCTTAAATGGAAAAAAGCAGAAACGAGAAGACTAAATTCGTAATAAATAAAGATGAGAAGATAACGAAGATTGTCGTGTTGAATGTATGTGGTAGGTTATTTTAGAGAGGAAAAATGGTGGTATAAAACATCGGTTTTATACCAGTGTTTTATTATTATATCTTCACGAGAAAATAATTAAATTTTTAGCTTGAATAAGTATTAAAGGACTCGGTGTTTTAGAATGTATTAAAACTTATCTTTTTGCATTTAGGAGGTTATAAAGACATCAATTTGTATAATCATAGAAGAATAAAATAATCTGGAGATTATGATTCTATAAATGATGGTAAATAGTTTGTATGATATCTCACTCTTTTTAAACTTTATTTGCGACTATAGTTTCAACAGCTTTTGCCTGTCATTTTCAAACTATGATTCTATTGATTTTTTTTTATTTTTAGAGATTAAATTCATGAGAAAAATAAAAATTAATTGATTGTTTTGTCTGAGAGATCTACTCAACTTTTTGAAATTGTTTATGCTTCTACAACAGAGTTCAAATTTTATAATCATAAAAAAACAATCTATATATTTGTGATTCTAGTAACAAATGACTAATGATCAAAAATCAATTAAATTTTTATTGTGGAAAAATTATTAAAGGATTTTAGATTTTAGATGCAGGCTTTCCTTTGTACACTTAAAGAATCCTAAAAACATCAATTGTGATAATCACAAAACGTTTATTACTATACCTTTATTCATGCAAGATTTGAAGAAATCTTTACTCTGGTTGATCGGAATGGGATCTTCTTTCGACTCGTTGGTGGTCAAAAAATTTAACGTGGCGATCTCGATGCGTTCGTTTAGCGTTTCAAATGTGGAAAATTTTGGGTACCATCCGTGGTTGGGGTGTTCGTTACGCCATCGCCCACACGAAAATTTGTAAAAGTCTTCACATGGATTAACGTCTGGATCCATCGATAGTTTCAGATTCGACGCCGATCTAAGGCATTCTTCCGATGTGCAGAGATGTTTAACGATTTTAAGCTCTTTATTGGTATTTACATCTAAAAATATTTATAATATTGACTATATAATTCATTTCTTCTTAAACCAAAATTTAGACTGAGTAAATTACTAATTTAACTTTAAAAGAAGGGAAAAATCTCTTTTGATAAAAAGTGGAAAAAATGTACATATTTTGTTTGTTAAAAAGTGGACAAATTAAATTATATGTATGAGTTTTTTCCCTTCAATATTGTGAATGTCTTCCTATTTTATTTGTATATATTGTAACCATGTTTGATAAAGTTTAAATAAAGATAAAGTATTCATACTTACATGAAACAGTCATAATAATAAAACCCAAAATTATTAATATTATCAAAAATATCAAGAGGATTGTTGCATTTTTGTAGAAGTCTCTCCTTTTGAATCTAAAATTTAAAAAACAAACATTGATATTATTTAATTGTCGTAGTAATAAACGATTGTGTTTCAGTACAAACAGAACTTAAATATTAGGGTAGATCAGTAGCAGACAAGTGTTGGAGGCAGCAAATAAACTGCTGAAAATATTGTATACATTTGGTATTATAGTTGCATAGAAAATTAGGGCCATATCAGTGGCAAGTTTTGCGAGATATTTGCAGAGATTAAAGTAGAGAGGAGTAGGATTGTAAATGTCGCAGTAGAAAATGTTATAAAGTAGTGGAGATAGAGAGGATCCTTGAGGTAGACCCTGTTCAGGGTTAATTTATTAATAAAATTATTATTTATTAAAATAGATCTATAATATGCAAAGATTATAATTAAATGACAATATTTAGTTCTTCTGCACAAAAAGACTGTAATATTAAGGGTAGGTAGTATACCTTTGTGCATCTAATTATTGGGGTAGGTAAGTAGCACGAAATATAAATTAATTAAGTATTGCAAGTAAGTTATGTACCCTTTAAGAATCGCCTTTAATCGTAACGCAACTATGATTTAAGCTCACCTAACTGTAATTCAAATTTCAATTTAATGTTCATTCTAAAAAAGCAAAATAATTCAACCTATTTCTTCATGCTAATATTACAGTTAGTCATTTTATTAGTTTTTAATCTTCTAAAGAAATCATTTCAACCAAATGTTCACCTATTTTTTCATACTAAAATTATAATTTTACAGGTAGACTAGTATTCAAAATACTACTCTGACAGGTTTTTAGATCTTTAAATTTCATCTAAGAGGAAATCGTTTCGAATATTTTACGATCTCGATTGTTAAGGAGTGCTGTTGCATAAATCAGAAAATTAATGCACGTAAAATAATTAAATGTGAGATACATTAACCATTTTTTTCAGCGTTCATAACGGCTTTTGCAGATGTCGAAGAATCGGAATTTGCTTTAGTGCCACTTTCTAATGCAATAAAATCGAATCGAAACGAACGCCTTAATGAATTCTGGAGCAGCGCACGATTTAAATGAAGAATATATTTGCGATACGTGACTAAGGTATCTGTATAATAAATTATAAACATATTTTCCCTTCTATAAATTATGAAATAAATGTATCCAATTATTATTTAAAACATGTTAATATTTATCGTTATTACAAAACAGTCGACACAAACAAAACAACAACATTTGAAGGTTATGAAAATGCCCAATTTCCAAATATAATATAATGGCTTCATTATGAATAATTTATAACAATTTCCTATTAGTATTATCGTAATATTGTACACATAATTGTTGGAAATGTCACCAAGTATTCACATCTAATAATCCTTAGATTTTTATAATAATGCAGTGTTAAAACTGCCTTACTAATACCTCATTTGTTTTAATTACAGTACTCCATGTTCCATGAATACTGCGGCTCAATATTAATTACTGGGAAAGTTTATTTAAATTGTATATTCTGTACGGTGAATTAAACCTTATAAATTGCTGTTTATAATAATTGAGCAATTAATATCAATTACTTTAAAGGCAGCTGTATGTAATTTTTATTAAGATTGTATCTTGAATAGGTTCATAAATTAGTATAACAGGCTTTTTATATATGCAACCTTATATGCGGAAATTATATACTTATGCAACTTTATATTAGAGGTTGTACCTAGAAACACGCACATATTTAATTTATGAAAAATTATTCGTGCAGTAATTTAAAACACGTGTGTGTTAGGAAATTCATACTTTAATAATTTATAATGTTTAAATCAATACATTTAAAAGTATTCAGAATTGATATAATGAAGGCTTTATAAATTATTGCAATCTTCAAATATATGCAACCTTATGCACAAAAATTATATACCCATTTCAGTCTTGCTTGGAGTTTATATTAAGATGTTATTTTTTTTGTGTTATTGACAAATATTTAGTTTAAAAAAATATTGTTGATTGAAACGACCACTTTATTTAAATAATAACATTATTATTAATAAGGATGATATAATAATAAACAATTTTCTGTTATGTTTTATTTTGAAAGACAAACTTTTATTGAAAATATAGGCAATATAAAATAGTATTGTCAGTAAAATTAAATGTCTATTAGTGTGTCTTAAAGTTATTATATCACTGTATTTGAAAGCAGTCACTATTGATATCATAATGAAAGTGTAATAAATCATTACAGTCTTTAACTATATGCAACCTTGTGTACGCAATATTATTTACCTATTTCAGTCTAGCTTGAAGTTATTTCATATAATAGTATATTTCATTAGGAGTCCAGAAAAAAGGATTTTTCCGTGCGCGCGTGACCGTTCCCGTGTGAGGCGGAGCCGAACACGGGAAGTCATGCAAGCACGGAAAAATCCATTTCTGGACGTGTAATGAACGCTATTTTTTATTATACTTATTTGAAAACAACAATATTAAGAGAGATATTTTGATAATTTTTTTTTTTTCAAAACTGTAATATCTATAATAGTGAAAATATAAGTAGAGTTAATATTAACGAAAATCATATTTAATTGGAACTGTTATTATTAATAGTAAGGTTTATCGTACAATTAGTATTATTGTTAAAGTTTATTCCCCTTAGTATTTCATTTTCTTGAGTTATAATTGCAGATGTTGTATTTTCTGCATGAGATGGGTTAAACAATTTCCTTGAAACTTCTATTTTTCTTTGTATAGATTCTTCTATATATCCTTCTGCTACACTGGAAGAACGCCATCCTCCGTGCCTTTTCAGAGTAAGCAAGTCACCACCGCTTTCGACCAACATGGTTGCTGAAGAACGCCTTAGGCCATGTCCGGTATATTTTTCGTGATCATTTAGTTTTAGGTATTTCGCAACAAGTTTGGGGATACCACTGATAGTATGGCATCCAACATGTTGAGCGTAACATTTACGGTTTCGGTATGCTACAAATAATCTTCTGCTCTCCATATGTTTAGGCCGCAAATCTGCATATTTGCGGTAAAGTGTGCAGGGCTCGAATGTACATCCTTCATTTGAAATCGTGAAACTTCTCGATTTATGATTTTTTCCATCTCGCAAAAACACGACAAGAAAACTACCATTATCTTTAATATCGTCTAAACTTAAACGTATTAAATCATCTCGACGGCACGCACCGAATATTCCAAACACTAATATTACTTTTGCTAATAGATATTGCTCATCTGAAGCTTCACATAAAAATTTAGTTACTTGTTCTGCTGTAAGAACTCTTGATTTTTTTGGTACGTAACCCACCGCTTGACGCTTCAAAAATGCTACAGTTTTTCGAAAAATGTTCGTGTCAATATTTTCTTTAATAGCCAAACAGCTTTTTACCATGGAGAATCTACTCCATAAAGTTGATGATTTCATAGATTTAGCCTTTTCCGAAAAATAGACTAAAAGTACATCGTCACTTACATTTTTTATATTCTTCTGAGCCCGCCATTCATTAAATATTTCATATTCCTTTTCGTATCTTGTTTTTGATTTTGTCGGTAGTAAATCTGCACTTACTTGAGCCGCTTGAGCTAATATGTCGTCTGGAACATCAGGATTTTCATCTAAGTCTGAGTACATTTTTTAAATTGGCTTTCACTGACACAAAAATAAACTTCAAACCTTATCTGCTACTATGGAAACATTGGTTAGCGCACAGAAAGACCGCACAAACAAACATTTTCTGTGCGGTCGCCTGAAAAAGTGACGATTCCATTATTCTAGAGGCATATGGAATCAAAGTGTTTTCAGATAAGTATAATAAAAAATATTTATTGTTCGTTGGGGGCGATCCTTTAAAGCAACAAGCTCATTTTCACCCACACAAATACCCAAATGACACATGGCGGAAAGACCATGTGGTCGATAGCCAAACACAACTACTACTACTTTTTTCCTTTTTGTTTATAGGAAGAATTCTGTAAGCATATTGGATAAATAAATAAATACTATATACTATACTATACTAATACTATTCATTGTTATTACCAATTGCCAAATAATCAGTAAAAATACATTCAAGGTTGAAATTCTCTTTTTATATAAATATAAATTCTATTATGCATAAATAAATATAGCAATTTGTTATAATTTCTGATTTCTAAAAAAATAACTTTTATAGAAATTCGTAATATAGGTGATATTAAATGGCTTTTAATTTGTTTTAATGTTATAAAATTGATAATTTTTAAGGTAATCGCGGTGTATGTTGATGCTTTAAAGTTAATTATAATCTTTAAACATATGCAACTTTATGTACGCAAATTATATACCTATTTCAGTCTCGCTTGAGGTTTAATGATTAGAAACACACACATAATCTAAAATTAACAAAATTGTAGGAAATGTCACCAAACGTCGAGTATTTACTTTAATAATGTGTTACATTTCTCAATATTGTGAATAATTTAGTAATTATGCTATATTCACTATTTGTTTTGAGTTATGTGAAGTAATAATCACTAATAAAACACGATTTGATTTCCTTTCTTCACTAATCGTGTAAAAATAAATTAGTGAAGAAAGGAAATCAAATCGTGTTTTATTTGTAGTAATTATGCTATTTAATCGTAAGCAGATTTTTTTAAGGATGTAATGCACACTAAACAATTTAATTTTAAGAAGGTTTAAATCTCTAGATTCAACTTTACATCTTTCTCACTTAAAATCTTGGTGAAACATTTTGAATTATTTAAATGTTAATAAGAACACTCGTTATAGCTTCACTTTTACATCTTTGTGGTTTCTTTCCCTCCACGAAGATGTTATGTGTGATTTTTCTCTAATCCAAATTTTTTATATGTATTTTTGTAACTTTTTTTAAAAAATATCGTCGACACGTTTTAGTTATTTTCACACTTTAATTACACCAGACTTCGTAGTACATGACGTTATCTTATGATATTTGTCATCATATACACGCGCTTCAATTACATAGAAATATCGATTGTAATAATAAATGTTTGTATTATAGAAACATCAAACCCTAATAAAATAAATGTTTATTCCAAATGAGGGAAAGAAACGATCGAACATTAAAAATGCAACATTATGAAATAACATTAACTTACTTCCATTTTGAAATCACAACAACTGCAATTGAATTGAAATTCCGTACGACCATCTTATTATCAAAACGTGAAATGAATATAAAAATTAGACAATCTATTATTTTTTATTAGTGGTTTCTGCATAACTAATATTTTAATGATGTTTTCTTTATATTTCGATTATGGAAATAATTTAAAATGCAACATGATTAATGAAATGAAAACTAAACTATCTCTACATTTTTATCAGTGTTTTTTTTAAATAAAAAGGGAAATAAATTTACATTTACAATATTAACAATATGACAATGATACAATATATATTTTTTTACTGTCAAACGGCTATCGACCCGCGGTCTTTCAGCCCTTTTTTTAAAATATTTTTAATGATATTTTCATTATATTATTTTTTCAGTTAAATAAATTTTGACTCACTAATAAATCGTTTGATATTATTTGGCTATTAGAGTAGCATAGCTAAACATATTTTTTATGTGTCACTAATCATAAAATGTAGTACCATTGTCGATAAATCGTAACAACAATGGTTGACAATTACGCTAAGTACAAAGCACCTTGAAATTACGCAACGGCGATTGTTGGTATTCATTCCATTTAGTGGGTTGATTAGAATAAAAGTAGAGGTCGTAAATACATCCGAAGTCAGGGTTCGATTGAACGTTTGGAACGTGAATAATATCAAATGAATATTATTTAAACTAACGTAAGAATGGTTGATTCAAATATTTCAATCAATGGTTGCGATAGTTATTACATGGTAATTATCACGACTAATACTATACTAAACTATATAAGAAACGTAGTAAAGACTTTTAGTTTAGTTTTTATTTTAACTACGCTTATTTCGCCTAGATATTTTAATTGATTAACTTGATCAATCGGCAATTAAATGGCTAAGAGACATTTTAATGCAAAGTAATACATTTTAAAGTAACTTAATTAAATCCTACAAACTAAATTTCTTTATGTATTTGGTGATCTCTTATGTAAATGTATCTTTATACAAAATATTCTGAAATTTTACCTACATTCACGTCTGCAATAAAAAAAAACTCTATATAATTTGTGAACCTATGAAAGGATTTTTTCTAAAAATTACCAAAGCGTGAACTTTATCAGCAATTTGTTTGGCAGGCTTTAAGATTTTTTAAAATTTCTTATAGATTTTTAAGTTATATTTTATAAAAATATTGTAATGGTTACAATACTTTATGTTTGTTGAATTTTCTAGAAATTTATCTCCCAAATTGGGAAGGTTTTTTTAATTCTCCTAGAACTCCACTACGTCCAGTTTTATTTTCTTTGTTTCATCCCATTCCTAATACACTTCTTTGGTAATGAAAGCTCATCCAACTTTAAAGTATTTAGCGATGCTTTATAATATTGAAATTATATTATAATGGCATATTTTAACCCAGAAAATTTTCCATATTGTTTGATATTTTAAACTTCGTGTATTTTTATTCTCTTAGCCTCCTTTTCGTCTAAACTCTTATGTTCCACTATTTTTTTAGAACTTTCCCATGTTCTTCCTTACAGATTTTTGGAATGTGCAGCAATTTTGTAAATATAAAGTATTTAAAAATTAGTGACATTAAATTTTCTAGAGATATTCATGAGATGTTATAATATTTCAGACTATCAGACTTGAAGTGTTTTGTAGTTTTAGATTTTTGGATATTATAGAGTTTTAATTTCAAGCCAACCAATAACTTATAAGACAAAAAAATGGATTTAGCCCCATCGGTAGAATATTTTTTTGAAATTTAGTCGCTAGTCAATTCTT
The DNA here is from genome assembly GCA_963969525.1 of Ontholestes murinus. Classification (NCBI taxonomy): domain Eukaryota; kingdom Metazoa; phylum Arthropoda; class Insecta; order Coleoptera; family Staphylinidae; genus Ontholestes; species Ontholestes murinus. The sequence continues at coordinate 57,089,221 of OZ018395.1, read as the reverse complement.
TCTTGGTTCCCACCAATTTGTTGCTTCTTTTACCGTTGCCCTTTTTCTTACTCACAATGTTTAATCTCTAAGAATACGTTTGCTATTACATTTTTTTGGACAACACTCTCATATGCGCAGTAGATGAAAATATCAACAAGAAATTAAAATTCGTGGGTCCACATAGAAGAGTTAATCACAGGCCATAAACTTGAAGTTTCTGAGAAGATTGAAAGGTATAACCAAACAAGAGAGGTAAAATCGAAAGTTGACTATTAAGGTGTATGTCATAATGACAAATTAATGTCAGAAATATCTCCCAAAAAGAGACAAAATATCAGGTTTGTAAGCTGAAAGACCTACGATCGATAGCCACGAAGGAAAAGTAAATGAAGAAAACGAAGAATCACAAAAATTGTTATAATTATATATATATATATATATATATATATATATATATATATATATATATAACTACTACCTTCAATAAACAGATTTGCTTAAATATAATCCAAAGGAAGGATTCAGAGACTGCCAACATGTCTTTATTGACAATAAGTAGGTGTGGGTCTGAGTGAAACTCAGCCTGTCATTCTTGCTGAATAAAGAATACTAGAAATGAAACAATTTAAATGGTTTAAATTTATATAAATGATGAGTGGTAAAACATCAGTTAAAAGCTTTTAGAAAAAAAATAGATTAACAGAAACAGAGAAAAAGCAGAAAACAATCAAAAGAAAAGAACAGTGCATCAATTAAGTTCCCACTTTATAAGGATGATGTCAGATGTTAATATGCAGCATAAACAGTTACTAGTGGAATAACAACAGCGCTTAATTACCTGCAAATTTTCCAAATAACGTCAATAATGATGTATCGGTGATATTTGAAACTAATTGGTGCTGTTGCTTTTGTTAAAACCATTTAGCAACTGTAATAACAAATAACTTGAAGGAAATAAAATTTGCATCTTCTGAATTGAAAATTTCTAAAAACTACACTAGCTATCATAATAGCTTCAAAATTTCCAGATAATGTCAATAATGACATATGTGATAATTTGAGTAGAGCAGAAAAAAACAGGCAAACAGAAATCCTAAAGTGGACTATTAGAATCACGTGTTCAAAGAAAATACGGCGATGGGAATAAAACAGTGTTATCAATAAATTCAAGAGAATAGAGAATAGTTTCCACTACAATGATGCCCCTGTAGTCCAAAAGAAAATGAAAATATATTCTTCTAGATTAAGAGGATTTGAATAAACGCATAAATAGCTTAGTAAATAAGAGGAAGGCCAAATGACCATGGGAATAAATACAACAATGTTATCGGTAAACTCAAGAGAATAGAGTATGATTTCAACTACTATTATCCAAAATAGTGGCTTGCAAATATATTCTTCCACAAAAAGAGGATTTGACTAAACGCATAAATAGCCTAATAAGTAACAGAAAGGTTAAAGATAAAAGGTACAGCAAGTCGGTGGCCAACACTAAAGAGCAATGAACGAAACAAGACGATTGGAATAAATTCAGCAATGTTATTAGCAAATTCAAAAGAATTGAATCTGGTTTCAACTAGGAAGATGACAGGGTGGTCCAAAAAAGTGTGATAGCAAACGTATTTTTTGAAATGACATAGTGAGTAAGAAAAAAATCAAAAGTACTAAAAGAAGTTGGTGGCCAAAATTAGGCGCAATCAAGGAAGAAATTTTCTTGAGATTAAATTCGATAACTTTTTATAAAAGTACTTCTAAAAAATCTATCTGTGAAAAAGTAAAAACAAAAACAATCTTACAGCAAAAAATAATAGAAACAAAATACTCAAACCCATGGGAAATACTAGAGTTTACTACCTTTAAATTTATTTTCTACTTCCTTCAAGTCAAGTGAAATATCTTTCAAATTCTTCGTATGTTTGGCCAGTATAGTCCTCCAAATTTTCTAAAGCTCCTTGGCCATTTTTACTTCCTATAAATTAATTTTTGCATCTTAGCCAACAAAAGAATTATTCTAAATTCTAAACCTTCAGCAATTACCTATTCTGCAAGTAGCTGAGGATCTAAAAATTGATACTTTTAATCCATTAATGGTTGAGACGTTCACTTCCTGATACATATTGAATATTTTTCCCTCGTGTCATTTAACCATCGTTACCACAATTACACTTACAGAAATTCACCAACGAATAACTGCGCATGTAGTTCTTCGCTGCTAGTTTGAAAATCCTGCAGGAGTAGCGATCTGGAGGGTTTCAGTCGATATTGCAACCATTGTAAAAGTTGTACTGTGAGTTAGAAGTGCATCTTGTTAACTGAATATGCCATGAGTAGCTTAAAATACATTGCATTGTATGGTTCCACAAGCCCTTGATGATGGGTTTGATTTCTTGCATGATACACATTTTGGTCGGCAGTTGATTGTACTGATTTATTCGTGAATGTTTAATTAATTTTAAATGAAACTCTTACAATTTTTCGAAAGTTCCTTGGCTGGCTTCTTAGTATAACTTTAATTCTTCAATTAGATCAATTGTTTCAATTTAAATTAAACAGTTAACTTCGTTGGTATCACTTTTTCATTTACTTTAGTTTTTTATTTAACTTATTATGATGTTAATTTAATGACAAGCTGAAGTTGTCGAAACTATAGTTACAAGTGTAAATAAAAAAGTTATACCAACAAAGTTAATTGTTTTTTGTGGTAGTAGTAGTGTTTGGCTATCGACCACGTAGTCCTTTCGCCGTGTGATTTGTGTATAATTGTTTTATTTATTTTGAATTATGAAAATGTATCAGAAGGAAAAGCTTTCACAATCACTTATTTATTAGATCAATTGTATTTTCTTCTAAAATTTAGACAGTAAACTAATTTTCAAATCGTTGAGATTAAATTATACTACTCCATTAAACACTAAAGTTGCCAAGCTAGTTTTATTTTCTATAAATTAATTTATTTTGTCTATATATTTACCAAGAAGCTGAGAAACTTTAACTTTAAAGTCCTTGAAATATTCCTTGGCCATTTTCACTTTTTCACTCCCTATAAATTAATTTCTGCATTTTAGCCAACCAAATGTTTCTAAATTCTAAATTTTAATCTCTTACCTATTTTCCAAATAAATGAGAGAACTAAAAATTGTTCAATTCAAGATGTACCATAAAGTAAACACTTCTAAATCAAATATTTAAAAATTGTTGATTTTAAAGAATACTCTTTCAAGTTTTACAAAGTTCCTTAGCCTTTTTAATTTCGTTTAATTTTATCTTCGCCTAGATAATCAAAAAATCCTTTAAACGCTCGGATAGTTAACTATTTACCAAATAGCTGAGAGACTAATAACTATTTGATTTTAACTTATATCGTATCAATTGTTCTAAGATCCATTAAAGTCTATTATTATTATTTAACACGTACTTTTGACCAATTCTAATAAATCAGTTATTATCCTAGTCTATTTTTGTCTTAGAATAACACGGTACTAAAAAAATCATTGCTGTAGCATACTCTTGCCTTATTTTTCTCAAGAGTTTATAAGGTTACCTTTCACCCCCGGGTTGGAACGGGGTTTGTGGGTGGAACTTACACCAGGGAAGTTTGCCCTAGAAATATCCACTAAGTCTGACATCCTCTCTGTTTTTTCTTTTTGTTACAATATTCTTTATCGCAAGATGAATTAGTTTCCAGAATTCATCGGATTGTATTATTAATTTGACGCATAAAGCACTAATAACCTTTCTTCACAATTTTATTTGATATACCAAATGTACATTTCGGACACAAAGTGAGCTTAGAGTGCTTATCCATTGAACATGGTCACTTTGTGTCCGAAATGTACATTTGGTAAATCAAATAAAATTGTGAAGAAAGGTTATTAGTGCTTTATTCGTCAAATTAATTTGATCTTCACGTAACTCAAGCAAACAATTTGTATTATTAAGTTTGTTATATTGACAGTTCGCGCATTTCTTTGTTTGTGAAGAAGAGAATTAGCGGGTTCGAGTGGAAGATCTCTCATATGAGTGAAGTCTGCCCAATTATATATTTTTAATGTAATGCATGATATGTAAAGATTAAATAAATAAGTTTTTATCTTGGTTCCTGTAGACTTCTCGATATTCGACCTTTCTTCCTTCAAGCGGTCGCATTTGAAGAAGGCATGCTCTGTCATGTCCTCTCCTCCGCAGAATATGCAGTTGTATTGATGTACTAAATGGAAACGTCTTAGGTCCATTGAGAAATTAATAGATATAATAATTACTTTCTCTATGTTTCTTTCGGGCCACTTTTTAAGATTATTCAGATCCTTATCAGTGATTTTATCCAGTTTGCCGTGTCTATTTGTAGCTACCTTTTATATGGCCATTTCTGGATGACGGTTTATCACTCAACTTCCTTATTGTGGTCATCTTTCTTTCCATATGCTAATCGTCTTTCTAGGGCCTGAAATCATATTGGTGGAGTTCCAGTAATAACTTGTAGTGACTCATTTGAGATTGTACGATACGTTTGTCCTGCCCTTAACAACACTCACCTTTGTGCCTTTTCCATTTTTTCTGGTATGTTTCTGTCTTTACGGACTTCTCCCATAGAGCAGGATCGAATGTGTGACTGAGCTTGGTATCTTTCTAGTATGGAATGTAGGGCCCTCTATATTGGCCAGGCTCATTGCTAATTTGATATGAGCTCGTAATGTTCTAATCATTATTTGTTGTCCAATTCTATTTCATAGCTATATTTTTGGTTTGGTTGTGCTATAATGGCCAGATTTATGTGCTATTCTCTAACGATTTGGTCTAAGAGGTGTATCGCCCCTTTATAGCGATACAGGTTATTAGTAATTGCTTATTCATGTGAGCTATTATTTCTTTTTGAGTTCTGGCATCTCATTTTCTACAGTGTTCCTGAGATTAGGTCTTAATTTACTTATTTTAACGTCCGTCTCTTTAAACATCCCTATAGTGTCTTCAATAAATTAAGATAGTCTCTGGCAGCCTTAATATCCATGCCTTTATTATATATTATGTATCTCCTCATTTTATTCGTACCTATCACGGATACTTCCTTTCCTTCCTTCTCGAGAGTTTTCAGTCAATTTAGAAACTAGCTTCCTGCGTTGTTATCCTTGTCCGTAAATATCAGTAGTTGTCATTATTTGGTGCTTGTGAATATTCTTATGGCCTGCGCAGATTCCGTATTCTGTAGACCTTTTTGCACTGCTTGTAGGCTTCTTCATATTCTTCCCTATTTTTCCTACTACTAGAGCGAAGGTATTTCATTCTTTCCTTCCTTGGGTCTTGTTTTGATCAGCCTTTTCGCCTATTCGTGTAAATACCTTTTGCTCCAGGCCGTAAAATATAGCCTCCACTATCTTTCTAAGTATACTTATCCTCTACTATCAAGATGCTGCATCCCTACCCAGTCATAACCGGTTGTTTTTTACCTGAGCTCTCTTGGCTGGACAAATAAAGGTTCTCCTCTTCCGTTTAGTTAGATGTTAATGATTTGTCCAGTCGTCGTAATTACTGGCTCCACTATCCTAATTATGCTTTCCTGGATTTAGCAAGTCCTTGATATTATTCTTAATATAGTTTTTGGATGGACGAACTCATGTTTGTATCCCCCGCTTTTATAAGAACCTCTTTAACTGTCTTTTGTCTCTAAAGGGTTTCCTGTTTTAACCGAAGAATTTGTATAGATTTTCCATACTTTATTTCTAATATTTTCCCCATTCCTCCCGTTTGTGAATACGAAATGTATATAAAGATGGCGACACGAATTAATCGTTCTCTATCGGTTAGTGAACTAAATCTTAGTTTAATAAGTGAAAATAAGCAATGCGTGTTGTGCACAAGTTTATTGAAGTGAACCCCTTCAAGTGTACTATATGTGATTTAGACTTCCACTCTGCCTGTGCAAAATCAGAGGACAAGTTTGGTTCACCAGCATGTGCTAAATGCGAAAAAAGTGCTCTCTATACATATTAATTGCCTTAAAAAAAGAAATAATGACCCTTGTTAGTCAAGTGAGTAATCAGAATAGCACCATTTGTAAACATGAGGAGAAAATAAGAGTTCTTACAATTTACAATCTAAAAAATAGTACGGATGTAAACCAATGCAACAGTCCGCAAAATTTAACTGGAAATAAAGCAAATAAATCAACAGATTCCTCAAAAGATGGACCTACGAGTTCTACTTCCAAAACAAATACAAATGCAATTGTGACAGATAAAAATGTAAACAACGAGAAAAACTCTTCGAATGCCACGAATAATCTACAGGTCAACGATTTATCACCCAAAATAAATAATGGAAACAACGAATGGGTAAATGTTGTCCGAAAGAAATCCAGGAGCACGAACGAATTTAAATTCACAGGACGAGCAACAAATGCAGAGCTGCCCGTAGTCCAGACCCTACGTAGAAAATGGATCTTCGTATCTAGATTCCATAAGGATGTGACAAGTGATGCAATTAAAACCCATTTATGTCGAGCAGGAGACCTTCCGTTCATTATTGAAAAACTAAAACCTAAGTATGAACAGGCGCTATATTCTTCGTTTAAAATTGGTGTCCCTATTGAATGTGAAAACGTTGTCATAAATGAGGATTTTTGGCCAAAAAATGTATTTATTAATAAGTTCTTTTTTAAATCAGCTCATAACAAAACAGAAAATTTTCAAGGAGCTCGCCAAACAACTGTAAATCGTTAAACACAACATTTGATTTCTATATATTTAATGTTCGCTCACTAACAATAGAAAAATGGAATATATAACGATTGATCTTAACATGTTTAAGTCAAAATTTATATGCTTAACCGAAACATGGTCCAAAAAATTATTCTTAATAACTAATCGCTTTACTAACTATTCTCTCGAGTCGTGTTACTGTAGATGCAGTCAAAGTGGAGGGGTAGCGATATGGCGTGATAATAATATCGTCACGAAAGCTCTAAATGTTACAATTTATGGAATTGATAAAATAATTGAAGTCTGTGGCACGACCTGGGTAGTAAATAAGTCACAATGTATTCACATAATTAGCGTGTACCGGCCACCTAAGGAATGCATTGATACATTTTTAATCCAACTTCAGACATTAATTGAAAATATATTTACAATAAACACTCCAATAGTTCTATGTGGGGATTTTAATATAAATTCCATGGTAAGCTCTGTAAATTCAATTAGATTATTTAATATACTAGAAACATTCAACATAAAATTAATTAATGTCCATCCTACAAGGATTACAAATACAACTTCTACTTGTATTGACCATGTTTACTCGAATAGTTCATCTAACGTAGTATGCACAACTGTCAATAATCAAATATCAGATCACGAAACAATATTATGTAGCCTAAATTTAAAATGTTCGGAGAGTTCTTCTAATTATAAAATTAAAACATTGTATAATTATGAAAATATGTGTAAATTTATCAATAAATTAAATGAAGAAGAGTGGTTGGACATGTACTGAAAAAATAATATTAACGAAAAATTTGAAGTTTTTCACAACACTTTCACCTATCATTTCAAAATTTGTTTCCCCAAATATAAATGCCATATGTACACTAGTAAAAAAACATGGGTAAATTCTGAAGTTAAAAAATCCAGCAACGATCTGTACATCTTCTATCAAATGAAAAAACAATTTCCTCAGCTTAAAACCGAATATCTTAAACGAAAAAAGATCCATAACCAATTGGTGCATAATTCTAAAAAGACATATTATCAGAACAAAATATTTACATCAGACAACATACAAAAAAGTACATGGAGAGTAGTAAATGAACTTTCAGGAGCAAACAGAATAAATACCGATAATATAGAACTTGATTATAATGGAAATTTAATTACAAATCCTTTACAACTATCTGAAGTTTTCAACAATTTCTTTATTGAAGAACCTCTAAATATACAGTCGCATTTATCACCAAATAATCCAACTTATGCATCTATAAAAACAGTTTCTCAAAGCATATATTTGAAACCATTTACAAAAATGCAAATATATCATATTTTAAAATATAAATTGAAAAGTAACCGATCTCCTGGATTTGATGATATTCCTAATTTTGTAATTCGCGAGTCTACGCATCAATTAGTAAAGCCATTAACACACTTAATAAACTTCTCGTTAGAATCTGGAACATTTCCTGATAAATTAAAATTAAGTATTGTAATCCCTATTTATAAAAAGGAAGATCGGTCCAACATTATTAATTATAGGCCAGTCTCCCTTCTTTCAGTTTTTCATAAAATTTTTGAACTTTGCATGTTAGAGCGTATGCTTATATTTATTAAAAAGCATCAAATACTAAGCAATAGCCAGCATGGGTTTTTTAAAGGGCAAATCTACAATTACAGCTGTTCATATATTTTACGATAAAGTAGTAAAATACTTAGATGCAGGTGAACATCCAATTGGATTATTTTTAGATCTTACAAGAGCATTTGACTGCGTTGATATTGATATTTTACTTGAAAAATTGGTTTAGCCAATATTTGAAGAACAGAAGACAAGTTGTACGGATTTTACAAAATAGTAAAACTATATTCTCAAAAACTGCTAATGTACATGCTGGTGTCCCTCAAGGATCCATTTTGGGGCAAATCTTATTCATTATATATATTAATGATATTGTAAATGTAACACCTACCGAATTATTTATTTACGCGGACGACACGTCAATAGTATTGAGTGATATTGATCAAAATGCATTAACTTATAAGTCCAATGAAGTTATGCTCAGATTGCATAACTGGTTTTCAAGCAACAAATTATTACTTAATATAAATAAAACACACTATATAAGGTTTAAAACAAATAAGCCAATGTGAATTCACTCATAAATCTTGAAGTGAATAATACAATAATTAGTCCAACTAATACCGTAAAATTTTTAGGTTTACACATTGATAGTTGCTATGATTGGAAAGATCAGTGCATGAAAATTGTACAGAATTTGAATAAAACATCATATCAGATGAAATGTCTAAGAAACATTTTGAGTATACAACAACTAATACAAATATATTATTCTAATGCACACTCGCGTTTGGTATACGGTATATGTTTTTGGGGCATTTCAGCCCATTGGCATTCTATATTTACTGCCCAGAAAAGTGTCATCAGATCAATGGCGAGCATTTCACGGACTAAATCATGTAGACCATATTTTCGTGAATATAAAATTTTACCTTTTCCTTGCTTAATTATGTATGAACTCATTTTGTACACTTATAACAACAAGCACTTGTTCCTAAAAAATGGTGAGTTGCATAATTACAACACACGTTATAAGGATGGTCTCTGTCTACAAATTAGCCGCTTAAATATTAAAAAGTATTCACCTAATATACTTGGACCGAAGTTGTTCAATAAATTGCCAGATGATATCAAATCGACTACGACTTGTTTGGGTTCGCGAAAGGGAGTCTCTTCTTTTAAAATGTCCTCTTTCTTTCTTTATCCAGTAATTATGGATGATTGAAAAAACTAATCCAGCTGATTTTTTTACTGATCTAATTCAAAGTAAAGTTTTTACAGTCTAAAACATGTACAGGCCGTCAAAAATAATAATCAGAAGAAAATAGACTCGATATTTCATTTAAGAACGAAAAGGTGTCTACCTTCTGATAATTATTTTTGATGGCCTTTACACAATTTTTTTGAAAGTAATACCTTTACTTTAAAAATCCCCTAGAATTCGTTTCTGGAAAATATAATGGATATGAAAGTATATCCCATCCAATCTGTAAATGTTTTTCTTGAGTTACTAAATTGGTATAAGGTTTCGCATGACTTTGGTTGATTCATTCTTGACTTGTCTGCTTTAAAGAATTGTTCAATGTGTTCGATAGAAGCTCGTAAAAAGTGATTACATAAAAATCGCGCCAAATAAATAACATCACTATTTTTGATGAATATCAGCTTTTAAAATGCTTTAAGATCTACCGTCTTAAAGCACTACTACTTCATAATCTTTGTGTTGTAAAAACCTGAGTCTTCAGTGATTTCTTCAATTTTCTAGTGTTTGAGAAGTAAATCAAAGAAATTAACAAGATAACATAAATGCCTTTCTATAACAACCCATATTTCGAGAACCTAGGTGTTTCTAATTCAACAAGTTTAACCTCTCACGAATCTCACGAGTTGATATTTGCTGGTTCGCATCAATTAATGCCTTTATCGTGTCTTCGTCAACTTCAAAATCTAGTCTTTAACGTAAAAATTACCGGATCAAAATTATGCAATATCGACAGCATTTTCACATTTACAGTAAGTTTCAACATCTGTTTAATAAAAACCTCTTAAGTTTTGATAACTAACCCTTCCCAAGAGACTTGGAAATTAAAAACTGTTGATTTTAAATTATATGCGATCTAATTATTTAATGTGACTTGGCTTTATTTACTTCTAATAAATTAATGAAATATTGGTAAAAAAATATTTTCTAAAGTAGCTCAGAAACTAAAAAAAAAAATAATTCAATTACACTCTTAGAAGTTTTCTAACGTTGCCCTCTTTCACTTCATATTGATTAATGTATCACTTCATACAGAATTCAATAGCGTATTTGTTAAAAATTGAAAGAACGTTCTAACATTTCTCTTTACCACCCCATTTGAATTATTGTGCAATTACCATGAATACTGATGCGCACCGTTATCTTTTGATATTTATCATTGCATACACGCAAGTGCATTTTGTACACAACCTAAAGTGGAGCATTGGATGCACCGAAATATTGATTGAAATGGAAAAATAAAAATAGACGATTCTAGTAATTTTAATAATTTCAACGATGTCTACATTTGTGTCTTGTCACTATGGAAACTAATTGTCTAAAGTGGTTCATGGACTTATGTAGGTGGAGAAAATTAAACTAACCCATTTTTAAATGCAAGTAGTTAAAAGTGATACTTCTTGACTGGCCGTTGCAGTGAACATCTTAAAAGGCAAGAAATCTCCGTTTCAAGCAGTCTTAGAAAATATCGTTTGAACGTCTCAATCAAAACTAAATAATTAATGAAAACCAAAAAGATTTTCTACTCTCGTTATGCTCTTGAGGATGACTGATTATTATGCTGATAGCATTTGTTTAAAACAGATACCGCCGTGGTTTTTATCAACGTGTTTGACAGTGTTTGAGTCGAAGGTTATACTTGCCATAGACTAATTCTGGTTATGGATAATTAGGCAGTGTATTGGGTTAACACGTTTCGTTTTTTTACTATAATAACCAAAGCCTTAAGACTCATCTGGGCAGAAATGGGCAAAATTATTTTCTAGTTCAGATATAATTAGAATATATTTTCTTAGAGGAGGAAAACATTCAGGTCTTAATAATTGATTAAAGATAAGCTATAATTGACGATTAAAAGAGAAGACACTACCCAAATATATACTGACCTAAAGTTAGCAGCGAATAAGGCAACAATATTTTGCATATAATTTTTTAAATCACCTTTTTTATTCAAATAAAGCGCAATTTTTACTAGAATTTATATAAACCTATAAACTTTTAGGTTCTTTATTTAAAGAATATTTAAAAAATTATATATATGTTAATTAATATAAATAATTGAAACCCGAAAGGTCTATATTTTAAATGTATTCTCTATCTATTAAAAGTTGTTCATTATGTAAAATCTTTAATCAGATACACAACTTGAAGCATAAATTAGTAAAGGAAAATTATCATAATAACCAAACGCACGTGTGTTTTAGGTTTACACACACATTTCCATTAATGTATTGCGAAATATTAATTTACATAATTCGTACAATCAAACAAGCATTAAATAAAACGGTCGTGATTGGAATAAAATATATTTCCCTTTGTATAAATAATTATCATTTAAATGTAGTGTACACAATCCTTTTTTCTTCTTATATAATCAATACCATCAAAAAAAGATTAAACGGTGAAATCGCGAGCGTAAAATAAAGGGAAAAGTTTGATTTCCGGAAGTGATGTTATCGATTAAAGAATTAGAGTCTACTCACATCGAACCCCTCGAATTTACGTCCACCAAATTCGTCCTGCTCTGCGTTCCGTTCACCCCCTGGGCATAGCCTAAAAATACATAAATTAATCACCGCGAACAAACCACCGAAACATAATTCGAATAAAATTGCTGCAATAACATTTGTCCAATATTACGTGATTGTGTTACATGTATCTAATGTAAAGTCAACAAATTATTATTATTTTTTTTAATAAGCATATCTATTTGATATTACTAATCTAATTACAGACTTTTAATATTAATATGTTTGGCTGGCCATCAACCATTTGATGAAGTCCTTGCCTCCAAAAATTTATTATAAGACGTATTTTGTAATTGATACTTGATGGAACAAGATATGTAAATTCAAAGGTTTTTGAGTTTTGTACTTTTAAAATGATCAGGAATGATCGAAATACGTGTCAGGCAACTGAAAATAAAAATATTATGGAACTTAACAAGTGTTTTACGCCATCGAATTTAGACATATTTTGTATTTTAGATAATGTATTATTTACTCTGTACTTAATTAAATATAAAACAATATTAATTTACAGATACAGTATTATAAAATAAAAGTAATAATAAAATTTAATTATTTTGAGAGTGTAGTTTTTACATTTTAATAATGTAAAACTACAGCGCAAAACGCTCGGAATAAAATAATCTAATTATTACTTTTATTAATTAAATATCAATATATTTTAAAACAGTTTCCTATTTTCTACTTTAATATGTTAAAAAAAAATCGTTCTTAAAGATTCTCACTAAAATAAAAAATAAAAAAAATATTTTACTAATTGGAGGGTGCATAGAGGGCATTATCTTACATAATAGCAATCAGCTACAATTACTGTGAAGATTTTCTTATAATTACAATAGTAGTATAATAAGTTTATGAATTAATAAATATTATTTTGTATTTACTCATTTATGTAGGGTAAGTGGATGGCCTCTAACCCACCCTAATATTATTAAAATACTAGGCATCCTTCACTAATATGATTTTTGTCGTAAAAATATATGTTTATCTAATAACTCATGAATAATTATAAGAAATAAAACACAGTGTTGAGACTTTTATTGTTTAAATATCTACAAACATTATTTTCAATTAATTTTCTTGCAACTTTTTAATTCTCCTTTTAATAACGAATTTAGTTCTTTGATAAATCGTAAACTTTTCTTACTGAAAATTTATTTTATTTTTTATTTATTCTTTAGGTTGGCTATAAAGTATTTAGATAATTCTGATTTTTTACTATAATAATCAAAGACTATTTTTTATTAAAGAAATATTTACCACTTTTCTCGATGAACTTTTGCCATCTTTAAAAATTAATGGTTTATTGAAATTATAATTAATCTCTGGATAACTAAACATTATTATTTCAAAGTTTTTAATTGTTTTGTAATATTTTTTTCTAATTTTCATTAACATTAACATAATTAGAATATATTCTAATTATTAGTTAATTTTTTACAACGTAAAGGACTTTATTTTTATTATTACATTAACATGTTTTTTGAGACATTTTTATTTTATTTTTTTTAATTAGAACTACTTTTTTTGGAAAATATTTTTCTATTGTTTTTGTTTGTTTTTCAGGAAAATTTCAATTGCTTTCCTTGCAAAATCATTTCACATTTATTCTTTAAACACTTGTTTCTTCTTTAATTTTCTTACTGAAGAGGAAGAAAAATTTTTTAACAACTAATAATTATAGAGAGAGAGAATAACATCTTTATTCGAACATAGATATTTACAAAATTAAAACATTTACAAATGATATATAATGTGTTAGTCTGTCCGTTTGGGCTATCGACCATCGGTCTTTCTGCCCTAATAATTATATTTTTTTATAAATTTTCAAAACATTTAAAAAAAATCTTATATTTTTGAAATGTAAGATGAAATAAAACACAATTTTCTATGTTTTTTACTACTGTATAGTAATGATGTCAAAACTATAGTCGTAGATATTTTAATAATGTTGTAATATCATTAATATACAGTGGTAAAAAAACATAGAAAATAGTGTTTTATTTCATCCTACATTTGAAATTGAAATACCACAGAGTAACGGTCACCACAATCCTGTTTCTTATATTTGTCTCAATAAAATGTCTTCTCCTTAAAATTATGTCTCCGTTTTTTTGAATTGTGTTAATTTTATAGGCAAGTTTCAGTAGTTTTACTTGTAAATTGTTTCACTTATATTTCTAATTAAATTTTTCTTCTTTAGAAAGTTTCAAACGAGTTAACAATTTTTTTACTTGCCGTTTTGAAATAGTTTTTACCTTTTCTTAAGAAACTATTCTACTATTCTTTTGTTGGTCCATCTATCTTTAAGTTACCTTTGAAGTATTTAATACAATATTTTTAACTGTTTTGTAATTATTTTTTCAAGCAATGTTTAAGACAGTTGTCAACTATTTGTTTTCAATATTTCAAAGTATGTTTAATATTCTTTTGTCTTAAAATTTTCTACTGTTTTACTTTTGATAGAAAAAACTGTTTATAACTGATTTTGAATTAATTTTTTATGTAAGATTTTAGCGTTTTTAATTGTTTCTCCTTTGTAAGTTTGAATGTTTTTTAGTAAATATTCTTGTTTTTCTTATTCATTTGCCTCATTTTTAAAAAATATCTAGTGTTAATTTTTGTGTATTGTACTGCTTATTAAGGAAATTTCTTAATTCATTTTCATCAAAACATTTCAAACTTTCTTTTGCCTCAAGTTTTCTATTGGTTTTTAGTAATTTTTATTTTTATTTTAAGTTAGTTCTATCTAAGCATAGGTTAACTTTAAAGTACTTATTTTAAACTTTATTGTAATAATTTTGTCAAGTAAATTGAAACAATTTTTTTTGAATTTTCATTTTTTCTAAATTTATTTTAGCAAAAATGTTTTCGAACAAGTCAATTTTCTTTTCCCTCTTAAAATTGGATCTATTGGTTGGCAATTCTCCAAAGGTTTTTTTACCAAATCAATGTAATTTATTTGCAAAAATGTTTTCATTTAGTTTTAAATTGTTTTTAACAGATTCGCAATTCGTTTTAGCAATTTTTTAGCAATATTCATTAATTTTTACTCGGATGTTTCCTTTTTGAGACATTCTTTACTGTTATTTTTTTATGACAACGTTTAAGTGAATAATAAACTGTAATTATCTTAAGAAACTTCAATTGTTTTATTTTAATTCAACCAGCATGAAATGTTTGAGTTATCGATTACTTAAAAAATTCCTTTTCAAGCAAAGTTTTTAAAAGGTTTTAAGAAAATTTTAACTCGTTTAAAAAAAATTATATATTATATAAGGTTAAATTAGTTTCTTCCTTTAATTTTCTAACAATTTGTTTCTTAAAAAATCCTAATTATTTTATTTTGTAAATTAAGTAAAGTGTTTAATACAGTTTACATTGAAAGTAAAATTTGATTTTTTAAAGAAATTTTTCAATTTCACCTGTCTCAGAATATCTCAATTGTTTTTTTTTAATTCTAAAATTTTAATATTTTTAATTATATTTAAATTGTTTTTGTTTTTAAGAAAGTGGTTATTGGTTTTAAACAGATTTTTGTTTTCTTTTAATTTTAGCTACCTTTGAGCTGTCGCAATCTTTCAACTATTTGTTTGCTTTCTTATTTCGTAAATTTTCTTATATTTTTCTCAATCTGTTGTCTCCTCTCTGAATAATATGACATTTTTAATTCATTAATTTGTCTTCAACTGCTTTTTTTCTTTTTTGAACTACTAAACACTTTTATTTTTTAAGAAATTTTTAATTTCAATTATTTTCAAAATGTTTATTTTACAAAAAATTTAACTATTATTTTAAGAAATTTTCACTTTTATTTATTTTTGAGAGAATTGAAATTCGTTTTTGTGGAAACTTTCCATTATCTATCCTAAACCAATTTCACTTTTATGAAGAATCAGTAACTTATTTTTTATACAACTATTTCTTTTTTCAAAATTATCTCCCCTGCTTCTAAATATTGTTTTATTTGGAGAAAATTTGAATTTTTTTGATTGTAAAATTCCAACTATTTTTAATCAATTCTAAAGGAGAAACTTCTCACAGTTGTCAACTGGATTTTTCGTTATTTTTAGTACAATTTTTAGTGCTTAACAGATTTTTTACTTAATTTTAAGTAAAATTTGATTATTATACGCAATTATCTTTTTTTGTAAATTTTCAAATGCTTATGTATTGACACTTGTTCGGGAATTAATACAAGGTTAGCTTCATAGTAGTTTTGATATAGTTTTATTTTTTTTTGCAAAAACTTTAAAATTTGTTTTCATTAAGTTTTCAATTGTTTTTAACAGATTTACAATTCGTTTTAGACATTTTTATCAATATTTATTTATTTTTTAATTTCTTGTTGTTTTTTGTTACTCGATGGTTTTTTTGAGAAATTCTTCAATGTTGTTTTTTAAGATAATTTTTAAGTAAATAATAAACTGCGAATTTCTTAAGAAAATTTAGTTGTGTTATTTCAATTCAACGAGCATGAAATGCTTGAGTTATAGTTTGCTTTCTAATAAATTCTATTTTCTTGTAATTTCTTTTCCAAGTAATGTTTATAAAAGTTTTTAAGGAAGTTTTAACTCTCTACAAAAAATTTCAAGCAAAGTTAATTTTTTTTCCCTTTTGAAAATAAATAAAGTGTTTAAATTGATTTGTAAGTAAAATTTATTTTTTTAAGAAATATTTTCAATTGTTTCTCTCTTAGAATATCTCAATGTTTTTTTTTAATTCTAAAATTTTGATACTTTTAATATTATTTAAACCATTTTAAAATGATTTTAGAATGTTTGTTTAGAAAGTTGTAATTGGTTTTGAACAGATTTTTGTTTTCTTTTAAGTTTAGCTACCTTTCAACTATTGCAAGCTTTAAACTATTTGTTTGCTTTCTCTGGTAAATTTTCTAAATTTTTTCCCAATCTATTGTCTCCTCTAATAATTCTCTTCTCTTTATTTTAGGAAATTTTTGATATTTTTAATTCATTAATTTGCCTTCAACTGCTTTTTTATTTCTTGAGATATTAAACACTGTTATTTTAAAGAAATTTTTAATTTCATTTGTTTTAAGAGAGAGAGAGAACATCTTCTTTATTTGGACAAACAAAATACATTTAGAACAAATACATTTTAAATAAAAATAATGGTTATTCCGTCCATTTGGGCTGTCGACCTTCGGTCTTTCTGCACTGTCTTGAATATAATTTATGTAAAAAACAGAGAAAAAAAAGAAAAAGAAAAAAATGCTGTCTAGCTTAAATGTCTTTATTTTAAGAAATTTTCAGTTTTATTCATTTTTGAGGGAATAAAAAATAGTTTTTATAGAAACTTTCCAATATTTATTCTAAGCTAATTTCACTTTTATGAGGAATCATTAACTTTATTTTTAATTCAACTATTTATTTTTACAAAATTTTCTTCACTATTTCTAAATATTGTTTTATTTCTGAAAAATATAGTTGATGCTTGAAGCCATTACTTTGTGATACATTTTGAAAATTAGGACGATAAATAAAATTCACTTTGTTGTTATCACACAAAGTGAATTTTATTTATCGTCCTAAATTTCTGAAAAATTTGAATTATTTCTTTTATTGTAAAATTCCAACTATTTTTAACCATTTCGAAATTGTTTTTCTCACAGTTGTCAACTTGATTTTTTGTATTTAGCAGATTTGTTATTGAATTTTAAGTAAAATTTGATTATTACAGGCAATTATCTTTTTAATGTTGATTGATGAGTTTATATTTTATAATTATCGTTTTCTTAAATTTTTCAAATATTTATTTCTTGAGTGTTTTTACGGGAATAAATTTAATCTTTACGTTATCTTTAGAAATTTTTTGACATAGTTTTAACTGTTTTGTAAGCACTTTTTAAGTAATTTCAATTTTTTTGATAAGCCGTGTTTCGTTTAGAAATGTTTTTAACTATTCTGGATGGGTATGTTTAGATGCTTTTAGTAGAATTGTTTTAATCCTATTTCCTTTTTGCAAAATGTCTATTCTTATTTCATAATTAATTGCTTCTTGCATAAGAAAAATTAATTTAATTCTTCCTTTTTTGTAATATTTAAATTATTTTGAAGCAATTTTATAATTAAAGGTTTTTCAGAGTAAATTTCAACTATTCTAAGAAAATAATTTTTAGAAAGTTCTTAATTGTTTTAATAGATTTTAAGTTTTTTTTTTACATACCTTCAAAAATAACATTTTTTCCAAAAAAACTTATAAATAAATCAATTTTACGATTTTTTTTTAAATTAAATATTAATGAAACTATTAGGAAATTACAATAAAAAAATGAGAAAACAAAATTGAAAATTTGGTAAAAAAACATTCTAAAATATCTTCTTTAAACGTAAATGAAATTTTAGCAACAACGATTGGAAATCTATTAAAAACAATTGAAATCGTTCGAGAAAATATTTTCTAAATCTCTTAAAGCAATTAAAATTTTATTTAAAAAAAATTGAGATTTGTTATGAATAGAAAATTGGAAATTGACTTAAAATTTAAATATTACTTAAAAAACAATTGAAAATCACTTGAAATTTACCAAAAATAACTAAAAGCCAGCTAAAAGAACATTTGAAATCGGTCAAAAATTTCCTAAAAATTTTATTCTTTCCTTCGTCTTCTTTCTAAAAAAAATAATTGTAATAGAAACAGTTAATACTTTAAATAAAAGTGTAAGAGAAAAAAAAAAAAAAAGTAAAATAGTGTAATGTTTTAAGAAGAAAACATTTAGAAAATATATTATTTTATTCGTTGAAAATTCATATTTATTTTTCAATTGTTGAAGTAAAACAAATACATTTTTTCTAAAAACTTTTTATTGCTTTAACTTCGCTGGAAGAGGCCACAGTGTAGTGAAACATTTGTTGCGTAATTAAACCAATAAAAAAGTGTTTTGACTGAAATTTTCAAAACACTTTTTTTTATATATATACAAATTAAATATTGAAATTTTAGTGCAGTTTTAATAGTAATAATTTTTCTCACTATTAATTATTACTTTTTTTTAAATTTAACAATTAAAAAATTTAGAAAATGGTTGAAATTGAAAATTTTTTCTAACAGTGTTCAATGTCTAGAAGAAGAAAAAACTTGTTGAAAACATTCGGAAAAATTAATTTTGTTTAAAAGTAGCTGAAATTTAACCAAAAACAATTTTAAAATATTAAAGAACACAACACACAAAAGAGAGCAGAGATATTTTTGTTTTCAAATAAAAGACAATTGATTATTATATTAACTCAATTATTTTTTTATTCATATATTTATAAATGTATGTATTTATTTATTTGTTTATTGATTTATTGATTTATCTATTTGTTTGTTGACATTTTTGCTCTACTTTCTAATAAAATAGCATAAAAATTATATTAGTGAGTTTTTTATAGAGTTTAAATATTTTGAAAAAAGTAAAGTGTTAAATTTTTCAAATCAATATATCTCGGCTATTATAAAAGATAGAAAAAAAAATGTAAAAGACAAAGTTGTAGGTAATTTTTTGCAGATTAATAAAATATATTCAGAAAAATTTTATCGCCATTATTTTTCGAGATATGAAGCAAACTTACATTTTTTTTAAAATAGAAATCATAGTTAGCTATGGCCTTATTAAATAGCATTATTGTAATGATTTGTTTTACAGAGATAAACAAAAATTAATTCTTTCCACATCTACTCGTTTTTCTATTTCTTGTATTCTCTCACCGTGTATAAAAAGAACTCGAGAATTTAGCTAAAAATAAGTCGGGTTTTTAACTCACCTATCTTTGTAAGTTTGAATTGTTTATATTTTATACAGGCAAAGTGCTTTAATGGATAAATCAGTATTTTATTTAAGAAACATTTCAATTTAAAAGTTATTACATATTTTATTAGATATTATTTACCGAATATTTTAAAAGCTTATTACTAATTGTAAAAATGGTAAAATTGTATTGAAACACTGACACTTTCTTCACAAATTTCAATACAATTTTACTATAATAATCTTCACGTAATTCAAGAAATATATTTCTACAATTGTAAGAATGTTCATGAAAGATTTTTCAATTTCAACAACTGCTTTGATTGTAGTCCATGATGTTGAAAACTAACTGGTTTATTTTTTCTTAATATTTACTATGAAAAACATGCACTAATGCCATCGTGATGGTTGCGACCGTTAATTAAACACAGATTGAAACACTTACTAAGTTTTTGTCATAAATAATTTGAGTTAAAAAATATAATAAGTGTTTAAATGTGATGAAAAAATAAGATTAATTACTTGATGATTAATTAGAAACAATTCTTGTAGAAAAAAATTATGAAAAAATAGTGAAATCATAAGCATTTTTAACTAATCTTCAAAGTATCATAAACTAATAATGTTTTTTTTTTTAATTTATATAATAAGTTATAAGATAGGTTCATCTTAATCTCTAAAAATTGTTTGAATTGAGTACTAAATATGATTTCTAAACTGAAAAACTGTATGCTTATTACCACGTGGCGGTACACTATATACTATAATTAATTCTAAAAATAATCTTTAAAAATAATGCAAATCAACGCATCAACGTTTATTTTCACTTAACTGGAATGATAGGCGAAAACGAGTTCAATAAAAAAAAAATTAATAAGTAATGATAAGACGTACGTGGTAGAGAAAAGGCACTTGTGGGTATGGCGTAGATTCTAGTCGGGTCTTCCATGATAGGCCGATATTATCATTCTGCACGTTTCGTCGTTACCGTCATCATCGTCATCATCATTGCTCGCAGGTACCCACCGGTAAACTGCTGGACAGTCACAACAATCCGTGGTTTTATTAGAGAACACACCGCGCGTACGGAACATACACACACATCGATCGCATAAATATCGATTTGCCTGAATGTACAAAGTACGGAAGACCATCATCATTCATTAATGACTACGGCTGCAATACCGCTGTCTATTGACGGTGTATTTCCAAATATATAATTGATTTGCCCCGACAATGGGGAGCTTAATCGCGACCTTTCAATTCGCCCTTCAGTGCCACGTTCAATCCGTTGCGCTGTTTATATTTTATGATTTAAACATTTCAAAATAAAAATGTGTAGGATTCGGGTTATTAATTTAAAGAGTTGGCGAAGGTTAAATACGGCTGTAATAAATGTTTACAGTTTTTACAGTACAATTATCGCACGTGTTAACGTTTATTAAATCTTTTTAAGAGAAATATTAGCATTTCTTGGATAGGTTAATAAGTAGCATTGTAAACAGTTAAAAATTTTACAAAATAGCATTTATTATTTTCTAAAAATATTGTTGAAAAAGCGAAAAAAATGGTTGCGACATTATATTCAAGTCTACGTAAAACAGTTATTTAAACTAACTAATTATAACCAAATACAGTAGAAAAAACAAGTTGAAAATTTGAAATTTGATTGTTGGGTAAAAATAACCATAATGGAACAGTCAAGATAGAAATTCTAAGTAGATAATTAGAGTCTGAAATTTCAGCCAGCAAAGAAATAAGATTTCAGATAATTGGAGTAAAAGAAAATATCTAAAAAAAATAGAAGGTGAAGATGAAACGTATTGATTTAATATAACGACACTGTCTTAATATCGAAAATGGATTTTAAACGCCTGAATGTTTCAACAATTGAATAATTGATTGTTAAGTACAGAAATTCTAAGAAATGACGTCAGAAATGAAGTGAAAGTATGCACATTGAATAATCATCTGCATATTGGGAAAGCATAAGAAAATGGAAACTATAGAGTTTATAAGAAAGAAAGAAGAAAGATGTTTGGAAGTATTAGAAACAAATAAACAAACTTAGTAAAAGAAATTTCGAAGAGATCGGAAGAAAATAAAGATGATTAAAGTCAGAACAGCTAAACACCGATTAAAAGAAAAAAAAACAGACACGTACAGAACAGAAGAATTACGAAGAAGAGGGATAATTATTGATTATTAAGTCTAGAAACTGAAAGAAATAAAGTCAAAAGCTTTCGAAATCTAATAGAATTATGTATGTTCAAGAAAGAAGAATGCTGACTTTTTAAGGCATATTAAAAGAATAAATATTGAAAATAAATAATAATTTCAGGAATCTGGCTAAGGCGCGTTTAAAGAATAAGAATTTAAATGATTGGAATCAGAACAGAACAGAAAACAATTGATTGAAAATTGATAAAAAGGTAAACAATATTCATCTGCGAATTGGAAGTAAGAAAAAGAAAATAATTTAATGACAAATTTCAGGAATTTGAAGGTATGGGTTTTAAAATAAGGATATTTTACACTCTTTACTGATGTCATGCTCTAGTAGTTGGCAAACTCTGTTTTTAGTTTTTCCGTCCTTCATTGCTACGTATGGTATTTTAACCATCCAAAAGCGATCCAATTTGAGCGTATAAAAACCCTTTTAACATTTTAGAGAATTATGTTGATCAATATTACAAAATCTTTGTGGTACGACTGGCCTACAACTTAAATTGGAAAATTAAATTGATGTTATTATACCCTAAAAACCTTGCCAATCTATACGATGAATTAAATTCTAACTTTACCCGTGGCGAAACATTTGCAATCTATTTCAGATATTCTTGAAAGGTCAATCAAAATTATTTAGGTGTTCCTAGACAGGGATGGGGTTTGGAGATCTGATGAGAACAACAATAGATGTTTATGTTTATGTTTATGTTTATTAATCTTTAGCATTCTTTCCAAAAAAAATAAATACATATGAATATACACAAATATAAAACAAAACGTACAAAAATTTTGGTTGGATGAAGCTGAGCGGAGTTCGTGCAGCTGCGACATTCTTCCACTCTAACCCTTGTATTTGTCCATGATGATGAAGGTGCAAATATCCTCTTGGACATCTGTATTCTTTTTTAAATACTTGAATTTACCCCTTTTTAGGGGAGACTTTTTGGCTGTTTATGTCAGCATGACAGATATATATGACATATATCATAGGAAATCATATGCTGAAATAATGGCCAACCTCCGCTAAGAGAGGCACTTATAGAAGAAGTTTGTCTAATACTGATTTTACTCTTAAAATCATTATTGCTTAGAGCCCTTGGTCTTCATAATCATTCAAGTCAAAATTATCAAAATTTTGTATATAAGATTAGAAAACTTTTGAATATCTAAAGCTTCAAATTTTTTTTGATGGTCAGCCAAAACAAAATGATCAAAATTACTGAAATTAACATTAGAAACCTTTGACAGTCACGAATATCTAAAGTTCCAAATTTTCCTGGTAGGAAAGCCAAAACAAGTTTTAAAATTTAGAAAATTCCTATATTGTCTGGTACGAATTTCCTTATTGTCTGCGTGATCAGTTTGAGTTGCATTAACACTACAGAGTAATATTCCAAAAAAAAAAGATTTGTTTACTAAACACCTGGTTTAATATCTCTGAAAATTTGCTCTAAATTTTGTTGGATGGTTTACTATGTTTGGAAGTTCCTTGATTGTATGATACAGATATTACTTTATTAAACATCATTGTATTTTTGATTTCAATTACTGAATTAAAACTGAGGAAACCTTAAGCTTCTTGGATTTTAGAGAAAAATTAAAATATTAGACAGTTCTTACATTGTCTTCTAAGGATTATTTCTTGAATTAGTTTCTCATGTAGCACGTAGTGAAACATTTTGTAATAGAAATAACACAATTTACGTTTGGTTTGTTTTACTGTTTATTAATTGAATCCGACTAGTTTCAACAATTACGTCATTATCAAAGAAATGATAATGACGTAATTGTCGAAACTAGGCAGATTAAATTAATAAACAGTGAAACAAACCAAGCGTAAATTGTGTTATTTCTTCTACGGATTATTTTCTATAAAACATCATTGCTAAAAACCACTGGTCTTCATAATCAATTCGAGTCAAAACGATCAAAATAAATTGCTGGATTATGGCTTAGAAAACCTTTGGCAATTACGAAATCTAATGCAATAGGATAAAAACTACAAACATCTTTGATAATAACTATTGCGTTACTGAGAATCTCAGTCTTGGATATAATTCAATCTCTTATAGGCAAAAATAAGATATACAAACCCAAATACTTGTCACACTTACTCAGGCAATCTGGTCTGAAATTACTAAACTTTGTACGTGCTGCCTGATGGTAGGTGAGCCCCATACAATGCACGCAATATCTTTCCTGCATTTTAGTCGAACCAGAATTTTTTTTTTGGCCACTACGATATATCTCTGACTTCGAGAAATTTTCATGAGCTTTCCAAAATTTTTCCTCAATCAAACACCACAACTGAAAGTTAGCCGACGATGGTGCTACCCATAAAACTTTAGTGGCCTCTCATCATATAACACCCAGTTCAGTTGTTTCCACCACTGCTCCATCATACATCCCAATGGCTTTGGGATGTGACGCTGCACAACAAGTTTCTTAACTTGGAACTTATTTCCCATAATACGGAGATATAGAAATTTCGACGCTATAACCAGTCTACCTACTCTTCGTACCATCGCTGGATTCATTTTGTTTTTGCGGATTGCAAAAAAATTTACACACTTTACAAAACTGATTACGATTATCTATTGCCTTTCAATTTATTTCATTCCAGTGATCCCACTTCTCTCAATTGAGAAGGATAACAGGTGTTTTTAAAGGTCAAAGTGACTCGAAAGTCAATACCATTTGCCCGGTTTTATATAGCAGGCAAAAGCTGTTGTGGAGTTTAAATGATGACGGTTTTCATCAAAATGTTGATCAAAGATATAGTTTTCTCGAGGCCGGAGGTTTTCAGCGTCGTCTTCATCACAAAAGAAGATATTATCAATTTCAAAAGAAGTAAGCCAGAAAATCAGATTTTAGTCTAACGTGATCAATAGCATCCTGCACCATGAAGTCGAATACATTACTCTATGTATACACTGTGTTGTATTTTCGAAGTCGTAGTTATTCTGGAATTGATGCTACAATCAGTATTGAATTCAATCAATTCAGTTAAAAAACTATTGACACTACTAAGTTATAAACTATTTTAAGGGTGCGACAATGATTTTGCTTGCTTCTTTGTTCGTGAACGATTTTTCCATTTTCTCATCCTAAAATTTGAAATCCAACAGCGAAATGCGAATATATTTGTGATCGCTGAAGCTTTTAAGCTCATCCTCATCTCTCCAGCCGGAGATGCTGCCAAACAGTCGGTAGTGATCAGCGTGATGTCGATAATAGAGGCAGCGTTGCTTCTCTGGAGGGTAGGGGTGTTTTCTTCCATCGCAGCGATCGTAGGACCTAATGGGCAAGGGACCCTTGCACTTATGCCCTCTCGTTTTCTTCGATCATGGCGCTTAGAGCTACATCGCCATTTGATTGGTTTATCGGTGAGCATGCGGCCTTACAGGCTTCACACACCTTACTGTCGACGTGATGACCAGGCTCTAAACAGGTCGTGCACTTCGGGGCCAACTGGCACTCGCTTACTTCATAACAGTATACTCCGCAGAGTCTACAGGCTTCCCTTCTATCTATATCTCTATACATGCTCATACAGGGTGTCGCCTCTGAATTCTAAATTTGGCAAAGCCATGTGCGCCGTGTCTAGTCTAGCATCTTAATAATCGCTTCGGTGGTGACCTATCCTAATACAATGCGCAGGTTTGTGGTGGACTGCCTCATGCAGATAACTGGTGACACCCTCTTGTCCCAGGGTCTTGTTGAATAGCAGGTCATTGCTGGAACTCCTTCTCGCCTCGCCGTGAACTAGCCGTCACTACGGGGGTTGGAGTTGTGTTGCTAGCCTTCTTATATTTGCTCCCTCTCTTCCTTTGTTTTTTGGACACTTTGGCTCACTCACCCTCCGATGGGGAAGAGGGAGGAAACCCTTGAAGATCTCGGTGTCTGATTTATGGGCCGATTTACTACTATCTTGAGCCTTTCGATGTGAAGCCAAAATTATTTGGTATATAGAATTATTTCTAAGTTTTTAAAACAGTTATATTCACACATTGGAAAAATAAATAAATAAATATTTATCCCTGGTATTTGGGTTTGCTCTACCCTGGGCTATTAAGGACTCCAGCTTAGCCTGAATGCATCGATAGCCTGCCTCATTTCTATCATGCCCTCGGTATGTTGCTCGGATATGACCTCCATAAGGAATCTGCGTGGCTTAGCGGATGACTTCCAGACTTGTACTGCTCCCCGTATTAGATGCCGAGTCCTTCATGACCGAAATAGACGGAGTTAGTGGCTGTAAATCCGTATCCATTCCACTTATTAAACACTTCATTTCTGGCTCGCTTGGCTCCTCACCACTTGAATATTGTCCTTTATCTCCACCTTTGAGTTTGGGTTAGCCTTGGCCAGTAAAACAAGCTCTCTGGCAATCTGAGCTTTTGTCGCCTGGCGCTCGTTGTAAACCATGTGTCAGGGTGCTCCAAACCGCTCTCTCTGCGACGATGTTCAGACTTTGAATCATCGAGACTCCGAAAGCTTGTCGTTACCCATCAACTCTATGCGTTGGTCTTTAGCAGCTGTACTTGTCAAGCTGCGTACCGATTTCCACATTAATCCAGTCGGGCGTTGCGGAGAAAGAGCCGAACAATGTATTTACTTAAAAGTCTATACTATCAGTACAATCGGTCCACTATCACTATCAAAAAAAATTCTCTTATAATCCGCGAAAGTCTCCCTTCTGTCGGATGTGGCCCTGTGGGGTACCACCAAAAATTAATGCGCTCTGTGAAGGAATGCCCGAGAAAAAATGGATAAAGTTTCCATATTAAGGTATCTACTTATTGGTATTATATTATATAGTTCATGCATCAGATGCCAATTGCAGCAGGAGCCTTGTTAAGTTCTTTCGTTGCATTTAGGTATTTTTATCTTATATCTCTGATACAGATAACATTTGTGTTCATTGGGTTCATTTCTTTTTTCTTTATCGTTGCGTCGGATAATTGTGATCATACTTTGCTAAGCCTTGAAATAAGCTTTTACCTCCAGATAAGCTTCTAGTGACCTTGCTTGGGAAAGAAAGTCTTGAAAGGTTTTCTCAGATATCATGAGAATACAATCTCGAATCTCAAAGTGTAACATTTATCCAACGTCTTCTGCGATTTTCAGATGGACAATGAAAGAATAATTGCCTTGCCCTTTCCATATTTTGTTCACTTATGGAATTGGAGCAAACTCTTCTCTGATTAATTTTCTACATTTTCATTTACTTTAACTCATTTTCAGCTAGGCTTCTAAGGAACACCTTCAGACAGATTCACATTTTTTTTTCAAGAAAATGTTAAACTATCTAACCAAAAAAGGAAATTTTATCGGTGTTTTAGGTTTAATGACTTTGTCATATTTCCAGATGCTTATTATATTCAGAACATTGTGTCCTACTGAGTTTTTATTGTTTATCACTGAAAAATAATTTTGGCGTCGGTTCAGCTCAAGCAACCTTGAAAACTTCCTGACCATACAACTATTCAGGAAGAGTGTAATTAAATTATTGAGCAGTGTTTTTAAAGGTGGCTGGTCCTAGGTGGATAATGCGAGTGTGCAGCGTTCGAACGAAAGCTTGCACCTCCTTACAAAATAGATTTAGCTTAGCAGCAATTGGTATAGTATGTACCAATTGCTTGCTAAATTGTATAAAATTATAGATTGTTTAGAAACAAAACCGCGTTGCTGCAGCTTAAAGATTTAATAATAATAATAATAATAATGTTTATTTGTGCTCTTACATACATATTGTTTACACACGTCAAAGAAAGATACAAGAGTCATTACCATTAAATATATGTATATGTGGCGTACCTTCGAGGAATGTACAGGCGAGAGCGCGGCAAACAAGGAGCTCCAGGCATCAGGGAGGCGGACGAAAAAACCAGGGCAACCAAAAAAATAAATAATTGAGAAATATAGAGATTTTTGGCATGTAAAACGTTAGTTTACATTTTTTGCATTAGAATAAAGAAATAATCTCTATTTTTACAATTTCCTGAGTAATTAATAATTAAACCTGCATCGGTAAATGAGTAGAGGTTTGTCGAGGCAACACAAATCCTACATTGGTGACCCCGAGGGGCCTACGTTGGTGACCCCTGAACACGCTACTGTAGTAAGCAACCCGGCAGGATAAGTGCCGACGATTCGCCGATAGCAGAGGAGCAGGATCACATCGAGGAATATCTAGAGCTATCAAAACTGTCAGCTGTCTACAATCCTTCATTCCTGTACTCGTCCAGATAACACGAAAGCCACACGGAAGCACGAAAGCCACGAAACATTCCTCGAAGGTGACGCTACATTAACCTTTTTTCACATTAGAAAATCCTCACTTTCTCCTTACATTTTCTTCTTTCTTGATTTTCTTTCTTCTAATTTCTTTTCCTAATTTCAAACGGTATGGAAGATCAAAGTACCTCTGAGGAAACGATCGGTAATATTAAATGTGTGCTTCCACCATTTTGGCGTGTTGACCCCTTTATTTGGTTTATCCAAATAGAGGCGGAATTTTTTAATTCACGCGTAACCAGTTCTGTCCTAAATTTTTTTAAAGTTGTCGCTTCCTTACCTCCATATATCGCAATGGACGTAAGGGATTTATTAATGGAACCACCCGCCATCGATCCTTATGAAATACTAAAAACTGAGATTATTAAACGGACAATGATTTCTGAAAAGAAACGTTTACAAAAACTCTTATCGAACGAGGTAATTGGAGATCAAATTCCTTCCCAACTCCTACGTAAATTACAGCAACTTTTGGGGAATACCTCAATCGATGAGAACATACTACGCGAAATTTTCTTGCAACGTCTTCCCGCTGATGTGCAAAAGATCCTAGATACTTGGTACGTCATTAGCAGATCTTGCAGAAATGGCAGATCACGTGATGGAAATCTCAGCACCTATGTCCATCAGCGCTACTGGCATTTCCAAACAAGTTTCGAATAACACCAAATTAGACACGAAATTTAGCAATTTCGAAGCAACTATGCAAAGTTTACAGAATCAAATTTCGGAATTAACTCAAAATTTAACCACCGTAACTACCTCTATTTTGCAACAATCTAAAAACAAATATCCAAGTCGAAACCGTTCTTCTTCCAGGTCTCGTTCTGTACAACGTGATGACCCAAACCACAAATTGTGCTGGTATCACTATAATTTTAAAGACGATGCACGAAAATGCACCAAACCTTGCGATTGGGGAAACGACCCAGAACGGGTTTGATGTCGACCTACGATTCCGTTCATCCGTCAGGTCGACTATTTTTTATCCGCGATACAAATTCTGGCACTAAATTTCTTATCGACACTGGCGCCCAGGTCAGCATTTTGGCGGTGAATCAACTCTATGCCAATACTCACCCCCCTACAAAATGTACATTGCAAACCGTAAGTGGAAATTTAATTTCAACTTTCGGATTATCTAAACTAACAGTTAACATCGGCTGGATGTAACATTTCAGTGGCATTTCATACTTGCACGCGTAAACCACTCGATTCTTGGTGCAGATTTTCTCCGGCACTTCAACATAATTGTTGATATTGCCAATAATCGATTAATGAGGAAACCGTCCAGTCTGATGCAACAGCCGATCATAAATTCATTATCCAATCATCATCCAACATATTCCAAATTACTCAATCAATTTACCGATCTCACCACTTCTTTTGACCTCACTTACCCAATTAGACATCAAGTGCAACATAGCATCGAAACTTCCGGCCCACCTGTTTTCAGCAAACCAAGGCGTTTACCGCCACACAAATTCAAAATTGCCAAACAAGAATTCGATAGCTTATTAAAACTTGGTTTTGTTCGACCCTCATCAAGCCCATGGGCATCACCGCTGCACTTGGTATCGAAATCCGATGGATCTTGGCGACCGTGCGTAGACTACCGTGCACTTAACAAGGTTACAATTCCTGACCGATACCCTCTGCCCATATTGCATGATTTTACGTATAGCTGTTTTGGTTGCAAAGTCTTTTCTAAAATCGATTTGATTAAAGGTTATTATCAAATTCCAATTCACCCTAATGATATACCGAAGACTGCAATCACAACACCATTTGGCTTGTTTGAGTATACGCGGATGAGTTTTGGTTTGAGAAACGCC
This sequence comes from Ontholestes murinus, assembly GCA_963969525.1. Taxonomy (NCBI): domain Eukaryota; kingdom Metazoa; phylum Arthropoda; class Insecta; order Coleoptera; family Staphylinidae; genus Ontholestes; species Ontholestes murinus. The sequence continues at coordinate 57,059,059 of OZ018395.1, read as the reverse complement.
GCACAAACTTTTCAACGGTTTATGGACTCGGTTCTTCGCGAGCTACCATTTTGTTTCGTATATTTGGATAGCATTTTAGTCTTCTGTAAAAACTAACATGAGCACGTACAACACCTTCGACAAATTTTTCAACGATTAACAACTTTTGGAATCAAAATTATTAAAGACAAATGTATTTTCGGCGAAACAAAATTAGATTTCTTAGGTCATAGCATTAACAGTTCAGGCATCAAACCATTACAAATTAAGATTGATGCAATCATGTCTTTTCCACAACCATCTGACCAGAAATCACTTCAACGTTTCCTTGGCATGGTAAACTTCTACCACAGATTTATAAAATCATGCTCAAGAATACTTGCACCGCTCAACCAACTTGCATCTCAAACTCCACGCAACAAACCCCTGGTATGGTCACAACCTGCACTACAAGCATTTACGGCAGCCAAGGCTGCACTAGCCGATTGTGCTATGTTTAGCCTACCAGACCCAAATGCAGAATTAAGCATTATGGTAGACGCATCTGATTCCCCTGCTGGCGCGGTCTTGCAGCAGAAGGAAAAATCTGGCGTTCTTCGACCGCTAGCTTTCTTTTCTAAATAATTTTCAATAACTGAATGCAAATACAGTACATTCGGTCATGAATTACTGGCCGTTTATTTGGCAATTAAAAAATTCAAATATTATCTCGAAGGTCGTAATTTTATCATTTTTACAGACCATAAACCATTGATTGCTGCCATAAATTCAACTTCAGATCGTTATTCAGGACGTGAGCACAGACATTTAACTTTTATCGCGCAATTCACTACTGACGTAAGGTTTGTTCCCGGTAAAGAAAACGACGTCGCGGATACGTTATCGCGTGTCGAAATTAATATTTTAGAATTACCGGACCTAGCCAAATTTCAGTCAGTAGACGATGAGCTTAAATTTTTGTTAACAAACGGCACAACTTCACTGAAACTGGAGCAGTTCACTCCTCCTGGCACTAGCACACCCATTTACGTTGACATTGTTTCGAAACGACCTTAAGTTCCCGGAGAATTACGACTTAACATTTTGCAGTCACTCCACGGGTTAACTTATCCTGGCGTTCGAGCAATGAAACGTCTTGTAAATTCACGCTATGTATGGCCGCGGATGAACTACCACATCACACATTTTGTCAAATCCTGTTTGCAGTGCCAGAAAGTCAAAATTTTCCGTCACACAGAATCCCCGATTGTTAAGTTTCCTGATCCGGACGACCGATTCACTGACATCCACATCGACATTATCGGCCCTTTGCCAGTTTGTCACACATACAGATATCTTTTAGTCTGCAACTATCGATTCACGCGTTGGCCTGAAGTCCAACCACTTGTCGAAATTACTGCAGACTCTGTTTCTCAAGCTTTTTTAAATTGTTGGATCTCACGCTTCGGTATACCATTTACGGTTCTCACTGACCGTGGACGTCAATTTCAATCTCACGTTTGGAAACATTTTTGCAAAATTTTTGGCATTACACACAAATCCACAACCGCCTATCATCCGCAATGTAACGGTTTGGTAGAGCGGCTCAATAAACAAATTAAAGACTCGATCCGAATGAGTAACGATCCAAAGAACTGGGTGTCACAACTACCTTTAATTTTATTAGGTTTACGCACTATTTTTAAAACTTCACTTTCGACCACAACAGCCGAATACGTTTATGGTAAAACATTACGTTTACCAGGCGATTTCCTGTTTCCAAGTTCAATTTCCGGTTACCTTCCTTCAGGCTCAAAATTTATTGATGACTTACGAGTCAAAATGCAGATACTACGACCTGCATTAAGCCGCCCAGCCTCTCGCAAAAGTTTTGTGCACCCCGATTTAAGTAATTGCACACACGTTTTCATTAGGAAGGATTGTATTAAGCATCCTCTTCAACCCGCGTATGACGGACCGTTTGAAATTTTAAAGCGACAATCAAAATTTTTTACGATTTCTGTTAACGGAAAAATCACAAATGTTACCGTTGACCGATTAAAGCCTAGCTTCCAACCAACATTCTCTGTTGCTTCATCTTCAAATTCTTTACACTTTTCTCCGTTCCCTACTATACCTCTTCGGTCTATTCTTAAACGTCATGGATCTGTAACCAAAAAAACAACTCCTACTAGAGGGGTTTCCTTTTTCCTTTTCCCCTTTCCTAGTTTTCTCTTTTACTTCCTTTTTCTAAGAGGGGGGTGGCGTACCCTCGAGGAATGTACAGGCGAGAGCGCGGCAAACAAGGAGCTCCAGGCATCAGGGAGGCGGACGAAAAAACCAGGGAAACCAAAAATATAAATAATTTAGAAATATAGAGATTTTTGGCATGTAAAACGTTAGTTTATATTCTTTGCATTAGAATTAAGAAATAATCTCTATTTTTACAATTTCCTGAGTAATTAATATTTAAACCTGCATCGGTAAATGAGTAGAGGTTTGTCGAGGCAACACAAATCCTACATATATATACCAGCAATTAAAACAAAATATAAAAATGATTGTGTATAAATAAGTTAAGTACGTTAGAATATATAAAATATATTTGAGAGTACATCCATTCTCTCTGATCTGTAACTAATTTATCCAGCATTTACAAGTAACTGATTTCATAAAAATTAACAAAACAATTAACAATTCCCTACAATCAAAGTAAGCATGAAATAACTTATTCAACTCCTATTCTCAAAATAATTCTGAACAATTACAATAGGTAATAAGATTTTAAGCGCGGTAAATAGTAAATTAAATGGTCACTCTTCTTCAATCTCTATTTGTGAGTCCTTTATTTTAAATTTATGCATATAAGAGATAAGCAGGTGTAAACTTATTTATATTAAAAAAATATTTTCTTTCTCGATTAATTTTAATTATAATACTTCTCGCACGCTAGAAATATTTACTCAATTCTAATGAGGATTTACCGCAAACAGACTCAAAAAATAAAGAAATACTATAAATAATGAAAACAAGTATGAAATAATATTAACTATAACAATAATCAGTAAGAAAAGTAAACAAACACAATGAAAAGTCTCTTATATCATTATAGCAGGTACTATTCGTAATTTTTTTCTAGAATTATGGTTGTCTATTAATAAAAATACTTTAAATTTTCGTTTGTATATCACTATGTCTAAACAAAAGTTTAATGTGTTTTAATATTCAGCATGTATAACGAAGTAGATGCCTTCAAAATAAATAATTTTATGGTTGTCTTCAATACCTATTAAATAACCACATGTTATTAAAAATATTTTCCTACTGGAATAAAATACCGTTAAATGCAGTAGCAAAACATTTCTGTGAAGTTCGGGAATTTGTCATTTTCTATTAAACGTTTATCTTTAATTCCAAGTAGAATCGATTTGTATGCAACGTACATGAAATAACAATTTTTCAAGGCGTTCATTACATACACAAAATAGGATAGATTGACAAAACCATAAACACGTATTAAATAGTAGTAACTACTATCATAATTATTAGATTATAAAAAGCTCTCGACGAATACTCGAACCGTGTGATTTTTATCACACATAATACCATTAGTGATGGTAATTTACTCGAATAAATTTTGTTTTTGCATGAATGTTTGTTGCTTAACGATTTTAATGAGAGCATGTCATTTACTCGTATAAAAATCGCGAATAAGCAACAAACTTGAATGTATAATACTAAAAACAAAATTTATTCCGAGTTAATTGCCATCATGAAAGCTAGTTTATAATAATAATAATATTTCTTTATTGTCCAACAGATAAACCACAAGAGGACATTATTAAGTACATTATACTATAAACAAAATTTGGAAAAACTATTCCACGACGAATTTGTTTGTTGGGAAATAATTAACTTTGTTTTTTTTTAGTTTGGTTTATTCACTTAATAATTACCATTATTGGGTAAAAAATAACACAAGCCCCTTGTCGTTGGATTTAAGTAATATGAGTGGAATAGTCGTATTAATTGTTCAAGTTCCAATTTACTCAGGCAAAAATAAATTATTGAATGTTGTTGCTCATAACAACAGTGATCGTGTTTTATCATCAATCAATCTAGACTCAACACCATTTACTCTCTAAAAGTTGCTTCAAAACCTTAAGAATTTTGTATCATTTGTTACAAAAATTATATACCCAAAATCTAAAATGAAATATTGTCGTATTGGAATAATATTTTTTTCAATTCTTTAAAAAATCAAGAAACGAGAAGTAGGAACAGTCAGACTTAAAATTGATATTGTTTTCTTTAAAAAATCAAAAGAATGATAATCTATCAAGAAAAATAAAAAACTCACCGTTATAATATATACGTATGAAAAGAAAAATTCATCTGATAAAACCCTCATTATCACACGCATAATTTAATACTCAATCAATAAGTGCCGCCCTTCGATGAGTTCAAACACCAAATACAATATTTGTGGAACGTTTAACACGAATAATATAGAAAAGCCTTGATGTTGATAAATAAAATATTACTTTCATTAATTTAAGCGTTTATAAATTGATTTTATTATTTGATATAATTAACATAATAATAATAATTAATACCCCACCCCCTCTAAAAACAAACAAAAAAAACACAACAACAAAATAAGGTTAAAATTGGGAAAACTAATGTCCTTTTTGTGTTTCATTTCTTCATATTTAGATAACTGACACGTGTTACAGTCTTAATGGATCATTGTCAAAATTTTAATTTTATTTGAAACATGCATTTAATTAATTACAATATGTAATATTAAGGTTAAATTATTATTTCCCTGTCAATGACAGCTCCGGAAAAATTAAAATTTATCAAATTTCTTATGTTATATATGTTGCTTCTACTTCGTTATACATTTTTGAAAATTGAATAAACCACGATAACTTTGTATAACTTCAAGTTATCGTGTTTTATTCAATTTATCAAATTTCTCCTGGGCAACACAGGAAATTAGCAATTATTAAACAGAAACACAACTATTTAGGATTATAATTTTACTTTTTTATACCACTTATACACTACCTATTTGCATTGACTAGTTTCGACCACACTAACTTAGTTTGATAATGAATACCGTGTAGTCGAAACTAGTCAATGCAAATAAAGTGTATAAGTGGTATAAAAAAGTAAAAGTGTTTTCTTTATTCTTAATATCAAAATGTATCTCGAAGTGAATGCCTAGAAATAATATACGAAAAATTCTGTTTATTTAAAGTTTATATGTATATCTTAGCTTATTTAATTTTGTCAAAATATTATTGTATTATATTTATACATATAAAATATTGTATAAACTGTTTACGTACCTATCATTTTGCGGTTCCATCACATAACTGAAAGAACTATGTAAACCTTCAAACATGTGTGTTGTTTGTGAGAAACATGACTATTTGTCCATTAATTATGTAAACCACTTAACCGTACTTTGTGTGACACGTCGGTGGTGAAATAATAAATAATAAATAAGTAGGTCGACGTTTTCCTTGAAAGAATTAAAAATACAAATGATAATACAAGTAATCTCGCCACAAAATTTCCACTTGCTTCCATTGCAAAACGTCCTGGAATAAGTGCCCATATTACTGCTGGTAATAATAATTATAAATAATTATATGTCTATTAAATTAAATTCGCGTGTTGAAAGTAAAGATAATCAAAAGAAGAACAAGTAATTTAAAACCGTTGAAAGAAAGAAATTATAAATATAATTTTATAAAAATCTAAGTAGTAGAAAATTCTGTTGAAGTAATAATAAATAAGAAAATCTTTATTAATAAAATGGTGATTCTTTGATGATTCTATATTTTTTTCACTACATTTTAATTTATTTTTATTATCAACATTTTGTGTATGTATTATCTGTTTGTCCGCACCGTTGTTGTTTCCCTTTTAAATTTTCTATTAGTTTTTTCTCTTTTTGATTTTGCTTTACTCCATTTTTTTTCTTATTCCAAGCGTATTCATCTCCATCAATTGTTATCTTTCTATACTTAACTTAGACGGTTGCCCCCTTACTTCTTTGTTCTCTTGTTATGCTTTGTATCTCTGCCTGCATTTCTGCTCTTCCATTGTGAGGTCGTTATTGACATAAACTCTTTTATTTTAGATTTGACTCTTATTTTTCATTATTTCTATTATAGTGTCAAGGTTGTTCAGCTCATCTTTAATGGTTCTAACTCTACCTATTTGAACGCTAATATTCAATTGCTTTTGTATGATATCTTCAACCTTTTCCTTTTCTTTTCTATCCTCCCTTTATAACAATGTTTTTTCCTTACAAACCCGTTCCTCTTTTTCCAGTCTATAGTCTGCGTTTGCATAGTTCCCTCTTCTCCTGTCCCCATTTCTCTTTACTAAGTTTTATATTTTAATTTGCCCTTGAATCTCACTATTGATCTCTATCTTAGCCACAATTTCTGTGAACATAATCTTTATCATTTCCATATTTTCCACCTGTATATCATCCTCACCTTTTCTATGGTCTTCTTCCCTATCACGTTTTCTGTTTCCGACCAATAATTCCAGGCTCATACCCCTTTGTCTGCTTTTATTTTATTATGTATGTCGTTCATATGTAGTTTAAGTTTTATAAATTCGCTAATGTTTTTATTCTAAGTACATTTTATAGGTACCTGTATTTTTACAGATTCCTGTAATGTACACCATATATTTACAGATCACTGTATTGTGTTTGATATGAATTAATTACAGTTGCCTGTATCTTGTCTGTTCTTAGTTTTGCAGGTTCCTGTACTTTTTACATTATATCGTTGATTGAAATATTGCGTCTTTTAGTGACTTGTATTATCCATAAGGTTAGGCATCTATACAATATTTCAATCAACGATTATATGTATATTAGTTTTATAGGTTTTAAGGGATTTTATTGGTAAGTAGTCGATATGTTGGTGTCCCAACGAAGAGTTGCGTCATGTCTACTCTCTTACTCGCATCTTCAATGCAGTTGGGTTAAAAGTCTGCAAAAAGTTCTTTATACTTGCGTGAGGACAAACCATCCATTAGCGAGATAAGAATTAGTTTGACAGCGCAATTGTTTTAACTTAAACTGCCTTTTAAGCACTTCTTACTTCCAATTGGATTATTTCTCCACCAGATTCGATGTTATTTTATATTTTCGTTTCTCATTGTTGAATTAAACACAGAGATATTTTGACCGTTGTGTATAATTAAGTTCAGATTATGGGCCCAGAACGCCTCAGACTGATAGAAATGCGGCTACCTGACAAAAATGGTGATTCAATAGCGTTCGACGCTAAGGGCAGCAAAGGCACCACAAAATTTCCCAAGAAGCAAGGGCGAAAATGTTTTAAATGCTGTACGATTGGGCACTTTGCTAACGATTGCCAAATGAAATCATCAGATGGTGCTGCAGGCTCAAGCTCAAGCAGAATAGAAGAAAGTGGGATAGGAAAAGTGTGGAAGGGTGTTTTGTTCGTTATTGTGCAGACAAAGATGTCTTTAGAATTTGGATCAAAGAAGAAAACAAAGTGGTGCTGAGTCACGATGTGGTTTTCAAAAGTGAGGTTACCCTGGACAAGAAACCAATGTTACTTGAGTCAGAAGCGAATGATCGGGGATCATTTACACCAGTAAATGTACCAGTTGTAATTTCAAACAGTAAAAAATACATTGAGAAGGTGAGCAAACTAGTGTGGAGGATCACGTTTCGAAGGAGGTTTTCAAAGCGGATGAAGAAGAAGTCAAGCTGTGAAACAAAAGACGTTCCGATCGATAAACTAGAAGAAGAGGCAGCTGCAGCTCTCCCCCAAATGAGCGGTAAAAAACCTGCATACCTAAATAATTATGTGTTATTTGCAGAACATTCACCAGTTTTATCTTATTACTAAGCCATGAAGTCGAGCGAATGCAATGATTGGAGGCGTGCAATGCGCGAAGAGTTGGAATCATTGAATGAAAACAACAACTGGGATTTGGTTGACTTGCCACATGACAATTACGATTGATTACGAAGAGACGTTTAGCTCAGTGGCTCGCTTCGACACCGTCAGGACAGTTTTGAGTATGGCAGCTTCCGAACAACTTACACAATTAACAGCTTATACAATTTGATGTGAAGACAGCAATTCTATATGGTGATCTTGCTGAAGAAATGTTCATGAAGCAGCCCGAAGGTTTTGAGGACGGAACTGGCAAAGTGTGCAAATTGAACAGAAGTTTATATGGACTAAAACAAACTCATCGATGTTAGAACGCGCGCTTAGTATAGTTTATGATCGAAAAGCAGCATTTCGAGCAGAGCAAAACTGATCCGTGTTTATTTGTGCAAAAAACTGACAATCGTAAAATTATAGTAGCCATTTACGTTGACGATGGATTAGTAGCGGGAAGTGACAATAACGAAATAAAACATTTTATAAACAAATTAAAAACAGAGTTTAAAATAATTGTGAATGTGTTATATTGCTTCTTAGGCATACAGTTTTTGCAATTGACTAATGGCTCTATTTATATAGGTCAGCGGGGATATTGCCAGCAGATCCTGCAGCAGTTCAACATGGATGACTCCCATGCTGTGGCCATGCAGTGGATACATGGAATAAGACGAATCAGATACTGATTTGGTTGTCGAGGTCCCGTTCCGTGAAGCAGTGGGCTGCCTGATGTTCTTGGCAATCGCCACCAGACCAGACCTGGTATCAGAATCACTAACACGTCCGAAAATATCAAGTTGGCAAGCAGTAAAGAGAATCTTACGCTACCTGAAGGGAACATTGGATTATGGTTTACACTATCAACCAAACCATAATGTAGGCGACTTGGAGTGACGCAGATTATGCAGGCGACATATCCGCGAGACTTTCGAGGACCGGTATTGTCTGCAAATATGTTGGTATCCATCAGTTGGATGAGCCAGAATAAGCGAAGTGTTGCTCTTTCAACCACGGAGGCTGAATATATTGCCGCTAGTGAAGGGGCGAAGAAAGTCATCTGGCTAAAACGGCTTCTTTCTGAAATAACGGAGTTACAGCTAATACCGTCACTCCAAGTTGACAATGCTAGTGCGATCCCAGAGTTCCACAAAAAGTCAAAGCATATCGAAATCAGATTTCACTTCATCCGAGAGAAGTACTCCAAAGGTGAAATTAATGTACAACATGTGAACGGGGAATATCAGATTAAGTAACACTTAAAAGAAATTTATTTATAATTTCATATAGAAATTTGCTGTTGAGTTACGTGAAGATTGTGACAGTGACATTTACATTTTCGTGAATTTGTGTTTAAATGTTTAAAGATCGCGCTCTCGCTTGAAAACTTCCCGCTTGTTTTATATCCCGAGAAGCATGCCGTGTTTTTTTTTTATTTGGACGCCATTTTTCCGTTGGGTTGAGAAGTGTGAATGTGCCGTCGTTTTGGATGGTTTTCGTCTTTAGAGTACAATTAAATTACAGCACACGATTATCAACAACGTTATACACTAGCGGGGCCACACAAAATCTAAGGCCCTAAAAGTACGGCTAATTTTTGAAGATCGAGTGTCCGGGCTGGTCACCCTGATCTTTCCAGTAATAGCGTTCTTCACGGTGTCCGAATCCGCTTGGCTTGGTAGAAGAGCACGTGAATGCAGAGGAGGAGCCCAGAGAACAGGCCAGATTTAAATTATTTTTATGCTGGGGATTTAATACGTAATGCTCATGACGGAGGCGACCTGATATTTTATTTTTTTTTTCGGATTGACATTTTGTGACGCGTTGAGATTTGGTAAACTGTTTAATTTTGCGTGATTCATTGTGAGTTTGTAACAACTACAAATGTGCTTTTGTTATTTGCTGATGTACCCGGTCGCTATTTCTTTTACACACGTTAAAATTTAAATTCTTTCCGACTAAAAACGCAATGGCCATTGTTCCATTTTTTACGTCGGTGATGATTTCATTTACCTTTAATTATTTTTCGTGAAATAGCTCCGGTAATTTTTTATTAGAAGTGGTTCCTTACTTTTTCTTAATTTATTTATCTTTTTCTATTTGTAATAAATCTCGTTCCAATATTAAAACTGATTAAATTTTTATCTAAATTCAACAATTAAGTTAATATTATACTTTCTTCATACTTATTATACACCATTCAACCGGGTTTAGTAATTTCCCCAGTGCGTTAATCTCTGAGGGGTAATAAATAAAAATTACTTGGCGCCATAAATAAATCAAACCTCCCCACCCGCGAGTTAGCTACATCAGGGATTTTCTTGCACACACATAATTTTCGTGGAATAATAGGCTTTTGAAGAAAGTGACGTGAAAGGCGTCATAAGATATAATTAAAACTTGATTAAAACACTAAAACATTCTTTTTTTTTATTAATTTTTATTTCGCTAGCCAAATGATAATGGGTGCATATAAGCTTATAAGCTATTGATAATGGGTGCCTAGTACCCGAAATGTACATCAAATTTTATTTATAATTTGCTTTTTCTACTCAATTTAAATCAATTGATAACTAGGATTTGCGTCCCTAACATAAGTGACCATTTTTTTAAGACACGTAATAAATATTAAACGTTCCAACAATCCATCTTTCTATATTGAATAAATCTTGTAGTGCATCGATAAAGAAGCCGTTGACATCGAAAGATTGTATTGCTAAAAATAGATCAAGTACACGTAAATATTTTCTTAGATCATGATCAAATATACCTACTTCTAATAAATCGGTTTGTGATAGATTATAAACAAAGGAAAATAATTTAGGCTCATGAAGGATGATTGAAGAAAATCTTTTAACTGTCTCCGAGACACCTTCAACTTTGGAATATTTTAAATAATATCTGTGGATTATGTTTCCCGTTCTTGTAAGCTGAAAATGAGTACATGCATTTATAATTTTTACTATTAAGCAAAGAATATAAATATTTACCTCAATAAAGAGATCGTTCATCATAGAATATAGAAAGTATAAAGCAATTAACGTCAAAAAAAGTACACCAATAATCAAGAGAGTTTTGAAATTTAATCCAAGCTGTGATTTTATCAAACACCTTAAAAGATTATTAACATCAAGGCCAATTTCCATTGTAAGTATGAATACATAAATGAAGACTTCTGGTTTGAAAACATTGAAACAAATATTCACCAGAGTCCTAAGAGTCAAGTAGAGAAATTCCGCTCCACTGAAAAACAGTGTTTTAATACAATTTTCAAAAGTTAACATGAAAATATTTACCAAATGCGATGTGCTGGACATAATTGTGATAAATCTACAAATTTCAATGATTCAATGTTTCTAGTGCAACAATACGTGCAGTCGGTAGTTTTTATATTCAATCCATCGAGTAATATCTCATTTATTATTTTAGAGTACACTATCATTCGAGCAAGAAATAATTTTCCTAATGCCATAGATAAAAATACACTAGCAACGAGTAATTTTGTTTTAATTGAATCTTTTAACGTGTTATCGTATAACAGATATACATACAATATAGGGCATATTATTGAGATAATTAGTAACACAATCCCTATAAAAAAATATATTTTATAATATATGAATTTAAATATGCTCAGCCTGAAGAACGATAAAATTTCTTCGAAATTTTGAAAAACATTTATAACTTTGATATATCTTTCCTGCAATCCAAAACGCAATGTCGGTGTTAGAATTAAAGCAGCGATTATTAAAACGAATTCATATAGATATACTAGAATAGCAGCCAAATTGTTGTGTATTGAAACTGGAGGAAATATATTGTAAGATATAAAACTTACAAATAAACACCAACTAGTATATTGCAATTTTGCAAGCAGAGATTTATCAGTTGATGGGGCTGAACCTTCACCGTTTAGTCGAATATAATTGCAAAATGTAATTCGCATTAATATTAAATGTAACTTTAATTCTTCGTAAAAACTTGGAAACATTTTGCTGTATATTGTCGACTGGCCTCTGAAATATTTTTTTATCGAATAATGCGTACATAATTATCAATTTGATTTAATAATAATTAGGTAAATAAAATTAGTGTCTTGTTAAATTATTGATAAATGTAATTAGGGGTGGTATTAGTTAAATATTAATTCATATAATGCTTAGGTGGATAAGTATAATATTATTGTAGTAAATTACTCTAAATGATTTTTTAAATACTAAGTATATATGTATATACAGGGTTCATTATAAAAGTATTTTTTTGGGAAAATATATTTATTCTTCAAAATATTCTCCTTCAGTATCAACATTTTTTGTGGGAATGGGTCTGCCACGCCTAGAAGGCTCTTAGGTGCCTCGGCGGGAATATCTCTTAGGAATGTTGTAACATGCCTTCAGACGTTTTTTGTTTGACCAATCAATATCGGTCTCGGCGGAAACGTAACAAGGTAATAAAAACCTAGAACAACTTATCTCCAACGAACAAAAGAAAATAATAAGACATTCAGTTAAGAGAGTATAATAAACAATATTTAACAAAAATTCAATTGCACCTACTAACAAAAATGAAAATATTTAAAGCAGTAGAATTAAAATTACAAATAACAATACAGGAATTAAAAATCCGAATCATATCATTAGTTAAACCGCAATCAATAAACACCCAAATTGAGAAATATTAGGTGTATAAATAATGAATTCAAATTATTTTACAACTGCAACCAAACAAGGCATTTTGCCAAGGATTGCCCTAAGGGACACTCAAATCAACGCAACCCTAAAGGTGATATCAAAACTCGCCACGCATTCATCACTGTAAGCCTGTCATCAGCCACGCTCGAAGATATTAACCTAAAGGACGATGGCAGAGATTCCTGGTACCTAGACAGTGGGGCAACTTAACATATGACCTTCAGACGAGAGTGACTGACCACCCTAGAGGAGAAGATTGTCATTATCATTGGAGTTTCAACAAAATTGGAAGGAATTGTAGTAGGAGTAGTAAGCTGGAAGTCTTTGACGAAACCACTTGGTAGAAGGCAAAATTATCAACATCCTTTATGTCCCCAAACTAACTTTTAATCTGTTTTAGTGACACAGACTGTGGGCAAAGGTTATATACAATCAGCGATCGATCTTTGAGACCAGTAACAGGAAAGAGCAGTTGCAGAGCGAGATGGACAACTTTATCGAAGGATGATCCGCCAGAAGGAACCTGACGCCTGTTGGGGATACGCTCTCTCCGCGATTGGCATGAGAAACTAGCACACGAGAATATCAAATACGTAAAGGAAATTCTGAAGCGCAACAACGTCAACTACTACAACGATTAGGATGGTTACGTCTGCAAAGGATTCTCGTACGGGAAGCAGCACAAAATGTCACATCCAGCAAACCCGTAGGTCTGGTACATATCGACTTGGATTGGTGGATCCAGGTACTTCCTGCTATTTACTACTTGAATTTCAGTACTGTCTACTTCTTGAAGAGCAAGGATGAAGCCGCACGAAAATTGGAAACATTTGTCAAGTTGGTCGAATATCAGTTCGGAAGAAGGGTTTAACGTATCAAGTCAGACAACGCGACAGAAATCAAGAATGCCGCTGAGCTAAAATTTCTAATCGTGGAAGCCACAAGGTAAACCATCCACATGGGCAATTTGAACGATAATCTGTGAGTCAGCCATTCCATATGCCGTCTTCTCACCAAATCAAACAGATACAAGCTCGCAGGCTAACCAGAGTCCTGCACACTATGGTTCGGGTGCCAGGACAACATGCAGGCAAAAATGTCAATGAAGTCAAGATAAGGAATCTTCGTTAGAGTCTCCGTGTATGTCCTATTCGACAAGGAAAATAAATTCAAGTTGAACAGCGCCAGGTTGATAGTCAGAAAAGAGGAGCCATATGAATTAGAAGAAAGAGAACCCAAACTAGACCACCGCATTTAGGACAAGGATGATGAAACGTCAGGCAGCGAGTACGACGATACTGCAGAAGGCTTTGTAAAACCAGTTCATCAACAAGTGGAGATCAGACGTCGGACTCTTCGTGACCGCAGGAACCTTTAGAATGCCAAGTAGATATAGTGACAACCTCGTGAATCAGTCGCAGGAAGAACTCCAGGAGAGTGTAAGAAGCACTAAAGGATCCAAGCTTGCTGGCAGCCATGAATCAAAATATTCCCCTTCAGTATCAACATTTTTGTGGGAACGTGTCTGCCACGCCTAGAAGGCTTCTAGGTGCCTCGACGGGAATATCTCTTAGGAATGTTGTAACATGCCTTCGGACGTTTTTCGTTTGATCGTGCGAATGGTGACTAATCAATAACAAGGTAATAAAAACCTAGAACAACCAGCGAGTACGGCGATACTGCAGAAGGCTTTGTAAAACCAGTTCATCAACAAGTGGAGATCAGACGTCGGACACTTCGTGACCACAGGAACCTGAGAACGCCAAGTAGATATAATGACAACCTCATGAATCAGTCACAGAAAGAAGGAGGGTATAAGAAGCGCTAAATGACCCAAACTTGCTGGCAGCCATGAATGAGGAGTTCACTTGCTCATTAGGATGAAAACGTGAGAACCCGTGCAATCACCATGATATGCGCGACCGCTCACATGCCGCTAGGTTCTACGTGAAAAACAGGACGGTACTTACAAGGCAAGATTGGTCATTTAAGGATTCTAGCAGAAGGAAGGAGTCTTAGCCCAGTAGATAGATAGTATTGCCGCATCGAAAAAAGTGAAATTAGTCAACTTTGATGTACGGAAGCTTGAAGGAAGAAATCTATATGATGCAGCCGTAGGGTTTTGATGACGGAACCGGACAAATATGCAGACTGAAAAATAGTATCTGCGGCCTAAAGCAAGCTCTAAAAAACTGCAATCAGAAAATCTCGAAATACCTGGAATCTCTCAAACTCGTAAGTACCGATGCACTTATTACAATCAGAACAAGACAATCCTAATTGCGCTATTTTTCCGTGATAGGCTGATAGTAGCGAAGGACACCAACGATATGCAAAGGATATTTATCAGACTGCATGAAAAGTTTGAGATCATCTTTGACAGTACATTTCCGAAAGAGCTGTCGTAACTAGGAATGCACATTAAAGAGCAACTAACTGATATCTTTATAAATCAACAAAGGAATGTGGATCAGATCATACAACGCTACAACTTTGGCAACTGCAATCCCACGTCTACACCTATGGAGCGAGGGATGACTACCGATCCTGACAATTACGCAAATGACTAGCCAGAATCGTGAAGCCGTGGGAAGTCTTCTCTATCTGAGCACAATCTCACGACCAAACCTTTCGCCGTAAACTACATGAGCAGATTCAACAGTTAACTTATGAACAGCCACTGGGAATATTTTGAGTACCTAAAAGGAACATCTAGAATAAGAATCGTAGTAATGTCGTGTCCGTATATACTGACTCGGATTATGGAGGAGACGGTTTTTCAGTACGATCAAGTACTCATAATGCGTGGAGGACCAGTAATGTGGAGCACGCTAAAGCAAAGACTGCTGGCTACCTCAACGGCAGAGGCTGAGTCTCGAGCAGCGGCTGACAAAGGAGAACTTACAAACATTTTTGCATGACAACACGATTGACAAGATCCAAAAATGCCTTGACGACTTAATAATAATAATAATAGTAATACGTTATTCGCGTTATTGCAAAAAATCTTACACAAGTCAAGTTACAAAGTCTTAAATGTATGCAAAAAATCAATGTTTAAAAGTATTTTTGACTAAATTTGTAGCAACTGGGAAAAAAATTATGGGCAATAAATTATCTAACCTAAGTGAAATTACTGGAAAGTCCTGGGTCATCAAAGCGTCTGAGGATCTACCTAATAGGTCCACAAAGTGTTCAACCAGTGCTTGAGCCAGAAGTAATTCCCGGCAAAATACAAGATGGCAAAAAGGGCGGTAGGGATCCTTCGGAGCCGGGTGCATTTAGGCCTAATGGCCTCCTTCATGCTGAGGAAATTTTTCTCAAATAGCTGCTGACCAGAAACTAGTACGGGTTTAGGAAGGGTTGGTTCACCGTAAACGCCCTTATGAAGCTGGTGAAGCTAGCTTTCGAAGCTAATGCTGGCGTAGGGCCAAGAGGCATTGTTTGATGGTAACAATGGACATGAAAAATACTTTTACTATGCCACCCTGACCTACAAATCAGGAGGCCCTAGGTAGGGGATACTAGTGAGTTACCTCTACGAGAGAATCGTGATTTGAATTGATTGTGGAACATTGCATATGATGACACTCTTTGGCTAGTGTTGCCCCAACCGGCTCAGTTGATCAGATTCATGGACGACCTACTCTTTATCAACAGGGAGCGCGACAATCGTCTTCAAGGCAACCGTCGAGTAGGCGACCACGAAAGTGGCCACCTGCTTTAGTATTGTGGGGCGTTAAGTCCCCACCAGGAGAGTTGGACGGAATAGTGGTGAGAAGATGCTTCTAGACCCAGAGATGCCGATCTCTCAGATCTTGAAGTACCTCGGCATCATGATCGATGCAATTTAAGTTAACAGTACTAGGAGAATGCGATTATTTTGTATGCCGCCGACCCACTATGAGATGATTTTATTTACAAATTAAAAATTAATTGGACTGGATTATAGGATAATCGTTTGCTTAGTTAGCTATTTAAATTGTAAGCTCCAACGAGTTAATATTAATAATATTTGTCTTCAGAGATCGATTTTACGTCGGGTGTTCCTCAAGGATTACCCTAAGCACTAATTTAATTAATTTATTTATCTCACTTAAATGTGTTTCTTAATGAATCTAGAGAATAAGATCAGGTCCTCTAGGTGAACTAATATTCTCGAGAATTTAAACACTCATTTTTACGGGGACTTTAAAAAATAGTAGGGAATATTTTTGGCTAATACCCTCTTCTAAATAGAAATTAGGAATTCAAGGCAGTATTTGTTTTGTTTTAGTGGAGCCGGTCAACTTTAGGGGATGTATGTGGCTTTGTAATGGCATTCACTTTGTGGTAATTAATATAAAATCTGATTTTTTTTTTAGCTTTCTTAATGGCAATGTTTTCAATAATTTATATTCTAGTAGTTGTTGAATTTAGGCTCCTAAATCATTCTCTTGGAAGAAGTTTAAAAGGTAACCTGGCAAATAAGTGCGTGAATCGAAAGAATTTTTTGGTGGTTTCATTTAATCGAATCTCTAAATTCTACCAAGGAACTAATTTACTGCTTATTTTTTCTAGCTGAGTTTAATTATTTTACTTTCTCTGCATTTACCCAAGGGATTCTTCTAAATCCTGTAAAGTCAGATGTAAGTTTCAATGCAAATCAACATGCATTAAAATTTAACTCACAATTTACAGGATTTTCACAAATCCGCTTGCTAAATAACATTCAAGAACATGAAGTAGAATTGGTCCTGAATTCCCTGTCTGGTCGATGGGTAGTATTCGTTGGAGATTGGAGTAAAAATCGGTCGCTAATTCTGATGCGTAATCGAATATACGTTGATGTCTATTGTACCAGAACGACAATTTCTCTTCATATTTAGTGTTAGACTTGTTCAAATTGATCCCAAACAGAGTTGGTTAACTCAACCACCAACACCATCATTATCTCAGTTTATTAACCTAGTAATTGAGTTAAGAAAGCACACCCCTAAAAATGTATGCTTCAAAATTGTTAACGCGATGAGAAATGGATATTCTATGACAATCCAAAAAGCCATGAATAGATCCAGGCGAATCATAACAATCGTTGGCAAAACCCAATCGATTCGGTAGGAAGCTCTTCGCTGCATTTTGTGGAATATGAAGGGTATGATTTATTATAAGTTGTTGCAAGCGAGCGAAACAGTCACTGCGGACTACTACCAATGTGAATTAATCCGCTTCAATCAAGAATTAAAACGAAACCGGCCTTAACTTTTAACAAAATTTTCGCATGACAACATGATAGTGGACGACATCCGAAAATGACGACGACTTTATCTTCTCCAAAGACGTAACATCTTTCCGTGATAGAATTCATTAGCTGTTTAAAATATGACTTAAAGTTAGAGAAAGCAATGGCGTATTAATTATTTGAACAATTTAAATAAATAAATCTTTAATGTAGATGAAAAAATTGTATTTTTCATTTTCCTCCTAATAAAAGACATGTTTTTTTGTAAAGCAGATAAGTGAAGGAGTAGTCACGGAAGATATGAAAGAACTTCTTTATCATTGTTAAAAAGATAGTGATTCCTTTGGCGAAGTTAATTAATTTATGCATACAAATGAAAATCTTTCCCGAAGCAACATAAGAGGAGATCTCTCTAACTTGAATAATTATAAAACCATTTCTATCTTACCAATATTGTCAAATATTTTCAAAAGGGTACTATTTGATCTAGTAGTAGATTTTGTGGAAACTTTAAAAATGGCAAACTAATCAACAATATACAGGGTGGACCAAAAGTGCGAAGGGATTTTAATCAGTCGCTAAATGTTTGGTTTTTATTTTTTTTATTAATTAAAAGCATACAATAAAGAACACATTTTGGAATATTTTTATTACTAAGTAAGAAATATAACATCTTTTAAACGTCTTCCATTTTCTTCTTCGCACAAATGAGCTCTTTCGGCGACATGATTCATTACAGCTCTTAACGTCTCTGACTCTATTGCCCTAATTTCGGCACGAATGTTTTCTTTGAGTTGTGGAACTTTTCCCTTCATAAAAAAATGAGGTCCTGACATCGTGAGAGATAATCCACGGTACAGCTTCTTGAGATTATTCGGTCACCAAAAACGGCCCATTCAACATCCAATGTGGCTTCAGCTGTATGGCAGGTAGCACCACCTTGCTGAAACCACATTCCTGGTCTACATTGTCATTTTGGGGGAAAAAAACGGTCCGATTATGTCTCGTGATATTACTCTACACCAAACTGTGCATTTAACAGGGTGCAATTCATGCTAGGATTTTCAGTGGCTCAGAATCTGCAAATTTGCTTATTAACCATTCTATTTAGGTGAAAATAAGTTTCGTAGGACATAATCAGAAGATCCATAAAGTTGTTTTCCTCCCTTGTCAATTGTTGAAGACTGCCGTCGTGGGTAATCTGCGGGTTTTAGTTCTTGAATCATTTGAATCTTGTACTGATAAAGATGTAAATCATGTAAAATCCGCTATAGTGAAGTTAGACGGATGTTCAATGTTCAGTTCAGTAGCTGGTATGGATAAAGTGTCAGCAGGGAAGGACACATCTGAGAATTGGGACAGTGTACGTAAATAAAAACTGGGAAGAAGTGAGACAAGAAATAGAGGATGAGGCGAGCAAGGGAAATAGATGTATAGTGAGAGGATATTTCAATGCAAGGATCGGAGAGAGATGTGAGGGAGTAAATAATCAAGGCCAATTGATACGGAGAAGATCACAAGACAGGCATGTTAATAAAGAAGGAAGAATCTTGGAAGACTGGATTTTGGAGGAAGGGTGGAATGTATTAAATGTATGCACCGATGGTGATTGGGAGGGGAAAAAGACGTACCTGGGGCAACAAGGATCATCAGTTATTGATTATGTATTAACAAAAGGGATAGGAAGAGAAGAAATTAAAAAATTGAGGTAGAACCATTGGCCGATATCTACAGAGATATGGATGGAGGAGTATCAGAGTAAGGGGCAGAAACAAGATGGCTGGAAGATAGCAGATGGAATAAGAGAATTGGAGAACATGAAACTTAAACTGGCAAAGATTAAATGGGGAGATATTGAGGCCATGGAAGAGATGGAAGGGGCCAAATCCAGATGTGGGTACAGGGTGAAAATAGGAAGTAGATGACATTACCCATGGTTCGATGTAGAGAGTGCTGAGGCCAAGACAGAAGGAAGAAAAGCAGTCAGAGACTGGAGAGTGGGATGGGGTGAAGAAAGATTGGTGGTGCAGAAAAGAACAACGTATAGTAAGATGTGTGAGGAGAAGAAGCTACAATCAATCAAACAAATAGAAACAGAGATGAGGAGGTGCCGAAATGAAAAGGAATTGTGGTCGATATTAAGAAGAGAAGGCGATACAATTAAGCAGGAGATCTTATTAGCAGAGTGGGTGAGAGACTGTGAGAGTATGTGTGGGGAGCCGGCAGGGGTAGGAGAGTATCAACACATAGGTGAAGTGGCTAAAAGAAGAGGTGGAGGAAAAAGGAATATCAAATCTTTACGCTTGCAAGGTTGATTGAAAATATGTCAGACAAGGTTAGGATGTGGAAAGGGGTAAGACAAGAATGCCCGCTCATCCCTTTGTTATTTTATATATATATATATATATATATATATACATATATGAGTGAACTTGAGGAGGTGCTGAGAAAAGGGCAGGCGGGTGGAGTAGTGATTGGGACAACGAAAGTATGGATTTTGGCGTACGCGGATGATATAGTATTACTGGCGAGAGAGTTGGGAAAGATGAAAGATATGTTAGGCAGAGTTGAGAGGTATTTGGATAAGAGGGTTCTATGCGTGAATGTAAAGAAAAAAAATGGATGAAGTTTAGGAATTTAGGAATAGAGGAAGAGAAGGGAAAGTGTAAGAATTGAAATGGAAAAGAGAAGTGATTGAGAGAGTAAAATAATTTTAATATCTGGGGTTTGTGTGTACTAGTGGTGGGGGATACAGAGAGCACGTCAAATACTTGCAAAAGAAAGCAAGGAAGGTATGATGTATCAAAAAAGAAAAGTGAGGAAATCTGGTAGAGGGAAACTTCCTGATGATGTGTAAACTGTGGGATGCGTGCGTGCAACCGATATTAATGTATGGTGTAGAAACGTAAGGAATAACAGAGTATGATTGCATCGACAGAGAGCAGACGACGTTCCTGAAGCAGCTACTAGAAGTGGAGAGATCAACTTCTAGGTATATTCTGCTTCAGGAATCAAATCGGTATAGTATGCACGCAGGGGCAATGGAAAAAGTGTCTAGGTATGAGATGAATGTGAGTACGTGGAATAGTAAGAGATTATTGAAAGAGGTATGGAAAACTTGTGTGTGGGTAGCAGAGTGTAAATGTAAATTGAAAAGAAAAAAGATGTATGAAAGAGCAGGAGTGGCGGAAACTGTAGTGAACGATTGGCTGGATCAGGGAGTGAATGTATCTGCTTGGATGACAGAAAAATGGCTGGAAGTGGAAGCGGAAGAACGGCAAGAGAGTATTGTAAGGAGTGGGTACAACCCAATGTATGGAAGATGGCAAGTGTATGAAAGGATGCCAAAGTATCTATTGAAGACAGAGTGGACAAGGTCAAAGTCACTGCAACGGTATGGTAGGTGTGCGTTGTGCGAGAATGGAAGGGAGACATGGAGCCATCTAGGCCAAGAGTGCAAGGAGGTGCGAGATGAATGGATAGGGGGAATAAAAAGAATAGGGGAATGGATGAGAGAGGATGGGGCGGGCGTAGAAATTGTGATAAGAAGAGTGTGTCGGGAAAAAGAAATCCGAAGAAAGGGGGACCGAGACAAGAGGAATATTATTACAATATAATTAAATAATTATGATTTATTTGATGTATATATTTTTGTAAAGGATGCCAATAAAGGTCTTTTTTTAATAAACTAAGCCTTTCTCTCAAGTATTTAGATGGTATGAAAAAAAATTATTGGATCCAGCCGTAAAATAATCAGGTAGACTAACGATTTTAAATCCTCCTATAAAATTTTATTGGTGCCAGAATTAGAGCCCCAAAATGCCGATCAAAGTGGAATTTTAAATGGCCAATTGATCAGAAGTGGTGACATAAATTGGCCTCTGCGTAGTCTAGTCTTGATTAAACTCCTATTCCTGTGAGGTTATTTCAAATCCAAAGTTTACGCCAATGTACCAAATTCTCTGGTGCATTTGAAAGAAGATATCCATCACGAAATGGCAGCCATTACGTAGTATATCTTCCCAGATGTCATAATTAAAGTAAAATTATTTGGTTTAATAATAATAAACATATTTTTAATAGATCTATTACTTTTTTTAATTGATGCACTAAATATAAACCTTCTTATGGCACACCTTATACTAACGACTATTAGTATTGCTATATATAATATATGATCCTTAAGTCTGAGTTTGAAATTTAGTCCAAACTGCCCAATATATACTTCTTGCCTACATGTTTGCTTATAATTACCAGAACTCTTCATTTTATTTACAGCCAAACATATTTAACATCCTGCGTCGAACATCCTCTCCTTACAAATAGGTTAGAATAAACTCCACTCTCCAGATTTACCACCATAAAACTTGTATTATTTATTTTTAATACACATAGATACTAACACTAACAAAATCTACACTAATATAATTCCGACCCTTTTAAACCATTTATAAATACGCTTAAATCCCTTAACGATAAATTTAAGAATTTACATTTATACATTTAAAACAGACGTATTTACTCAATTTAAATTCATTTAAAACTAATATTTGCCTTCCTACAATAAGTGAATATAATTTTAAAACTCACAATATTTTACACGTAATAAATGTTAAACGTTCAAACAATCTACTATTTTACAATGAATTAATCTTGTAGTGCATCGCTAAAGAAGCCGTTGACATCGAAATATTGTATTGCTGAAAATAAATCAAGCACACGTAAATATTTTCTTAGATCGTGATCAAATATACCTACTTCTAATAAATCGGGCTGTGATAGATTATAAATAAAGGAAAATAGTTTAGGCTCATGAAGAATGCTCGAAGAAAATGTTTTAACAGTCTCAGAAACACCTTTAACTTTGGAATATTTTAAATAATATCGGTGTATTATTTTTCCCGTTCCTGTAAGCTAAAAATGAGGACACACATTTACAATTTTTACAGTAAAGTAAAGAATATAAATAATTACCTCAACAAACAGATCGTCCATCATAGAATATATAAAGTATAGAGCAACTAACGACATAAAAATTGCACCCATAATCAATAGAGTTTTGAAATTCAATCCAGCCTGTGATTTTATCAGACAATGTAAAAGATTATTAAATTCAATACCAATTTCCATTGTAAGTATGAATACATAAATTAACATTTCTGGTTTGAAAACATTGAAAGAAATATTCAATAGAGTCCTGAGAGTCGAGTAGAGAAATTCCGTTCCACTAAAAAATTGACTTTTAATACAAATTTTAAAAGTAAAGATGAAAATATTTACCAAAGGCGATGTGCTGGACACAATTGTGATAAATCTACAAATTTTAGTAACTCAATATTTCTAGCATAACAATAAATGCAATCAGTAGTTTTTTTATTCAATCCATCGAGTAATATTTCATTTATTATTTTAGAGTACACTATCATTCGAGAAAGAAATAGTTTTCCTAATGCCATAGATGTAAATATACTAATAACGAGTAACTTTACTTTAAATGAATCTTTGAAAGTAGTATCGTATAATAGATATACATACAGCATAGGGAATATTATCGAGATAATTAATAACACAATCCCTATAAAAAAATATATTTTATAATATGCGAATTTAAATATGCTCAGCCCGAAGAACGATAAAATTTCTTCAAAGCTTTGAAAAAGATTTATAACTTTGATATATTTTTCCTGCAATGCGAAACGTAACGTCGGTGTTACAATTAAACCAGCAATTATTAAAACGTATTCATATATTACGGCCACAACAATAGCTAAATTGTCGTTTATTGGAACTCCAGAAAATATACTATAAGCTATACAACTCACAAATAAACACCAACTAGTATATTGCAATTTTGCCAGCACTGATTTATCAGTTGATGGTGCACAACCTTCACCGTTTAGTCGAATATAATTGCAAAATGTAATTCGCATAAATATTAAATGCAACTTTAATTCTTCGTAGAAGCAGGGATACATGTTTCTTGTGTATTGTCAACTAATCACTGAAATAGGTTTTTTACGTATAAAATAGCACGCATAATTACCAACTTTATTTATTAATTACGCAAATAAAATTCATGTCCTGTTCGATTATTAATAAATGTGATTAGGGATATTACTAAAATATTAATTCATATAAAGATTAGATTGAAATTGATTATATTAACGTACGAAATTACTCTCAATATTTTTTTATGATACTAAATATGTATACACATTGTTTACTCTAATCTTAATGATTTATTTACTTAAATAAATTTTATTTTTTTACAAATTGATGTAATTAGTAAGCTTAGATGACTACAGATTATGAGTAGATAAATTAATAACCTCTTGATTAAACGTGATAAATGAAATATTTATTAAAAATTTTTAAATCGTAACTAAATAATAAAAGTTAGATATTATAAATATAAACCAAAGGTCATAAGCTTGAGAAATATGTGATAAATAAGCACGTTTTGTCCTTTCTCCAAGCAAGCAGAATTTGAGTCATGTGAAATGTTCCTAAAAGCAAAAATATGTTTTTAAATTCAACAGGTAAAACAGTTTGCTGAATTTGAATGAGTATATTTTTGAAGTTGCACAAAGCTGTGTACACAGTTGAAAATTTCTGGATGACATGAACTAAGATTGCTACATTAAACAGAGTCCATAGGGCAATTACTTGTTCTTCAAGAACGTCTTCCTGTTCTATAATCATTCTTGTAATCGCCCATGTTAAATCCTTGGTCATGATAACGACAATGTCTCATTTGGATTTTCAACGTCAAAGTCTTCAATCAAATCCTTACAAGTTTTTTTTTTATAGTCATTTTCATTATAATAAGCAGGTTCGATCTCGTGCATTGCATGTGTGCCGTGTGGTATTATTAATATTAAGTGTTAATTACAAAATTATTACCTAAGTTTTGTTGTGAATAATTAACATTCTAATTGCCACGAGAAAGTGTATTAAAAGTTGGATTAACAATCGGTATATGTAAGTAATTTTAAATTAAATAAATCAGCAATATTGAGGTTAGTGCCTTGCCATTTCCGAAATAAAATCTCGCATATAGGCAAGAAGTGTATTGCCTTTTTTGTTTGAATCGTCTAGACTGTTATTAACTTTTAATTTCGACGGATAAAAATATTATATTTTATCATTTAAATTGCTTTGTTCTCTTTTGTGCACTCTTCCGTGGTCTACTAAATCTGTGATTGTGTTTTTTTAAGTCACTACGAACGACCCCGTAGTGTGAAGTGTGTAATCCTTGTGTAAATTGAATCTCAATAAATACCATGGTCAATTATAATATATGTAATACCTATATTTCCCCTAATAATTTTTCCGTCGCAATAAAATGTAATGGAATGTGTAAGAAGTGGTTTCACTTGCAATGTATAAATATGAGTACTGCAGAATATAATTTTAATCAAGAGCAGGCTAATAATCAAACCGAAACAAAATGGCATTGCTCTACAACCTGCAGAAACGCAAATAATAGTAAAAAGTCTGGTAATACATCTACCGTTTCCAATCTGCTATGTTTCAAATCCTATGTCATTGAGGCTTTAGAAAATGGTAACCAAGTAGACAAAATTTATACAGACTTATCTAAGGCCTTTGACAAAATTAATCATAATAATTTGTTATTCAAATTGGAAGCGATAGAACTCGGACCCTTAATTATTAAATGGCTACAAAGTTATTTGATAAAGCGTCAACAAATTGTTCGTATTCAAAATTACTCCTCAGATATTATCAGTGTATCCTCAGGGGTACCCCAGGGATCTCACTGCGGCCCTATTCTGTTTTGTTTATTTATAAATGATATTGCTACAAATTTTTATTCTTCTCAATGCTTTTTATATGCTGATGATTTATAGCACTTCTCCAAAATACAAGATTATAATGATTGTGTAGCCTTGCATGTGGATTTAATACGTTTAACTGAGTGGTGTGATAAAAACAAACTATATCTCAATATTGAAAAATGTTCAGTTATGACAATTTGTAAACGCAGGCATCGAATTGAATACGATTATCTTATAGGTGGGAATAAGTTAAAAAAAATACCTTAATCAAAGATCTAGGTGTTACATTTGATGAGGGGCTTAGGTTTTCCAATCATATCAATGTTATAACATGCAAAGGTTTTGTTATTCGTTTCGGTAAACCGTTATCTATGAAGACGATGAAGCTATTATATCTCTCTTTTGTAAGACCATGCTTCGAGTACGCATCTCCAGTCTGGTCTCCTCATTACAACAATGCCATAGTACAGATAGAAAGAATAGTCAAGATTTATAAAATTAATTTCTTATCGTTTGAATGGGAATCATAATCATTTGGAAGTTATTTTAAGCCCATTAAACTTACAAAAGCTACAACATCGTTGAATATTGGCAGATTTATACTATTTATTTGAACTTATTAGTGGTTTAAGTACACTGTCCATTTCTTTTAAATCGAGTAAACTTTAATTTTATTCAGCCTAGATGGACTAGACAAATGTTTCCTTTTCGTCCTAACATTCATTTAACTAGTTATGGCATAAATACTCCAATATGCAAAATGATGCGCTTTGCGAATATTGTTTCGAATAGATTTAATATTAATTTTTTTCATCAAAATTTTGGTAGCTTTAAACTCAAATTAAACGAATCGAATATTTAATATACGTTTCTTGATTTATACCTTATATTTTGTTTATTGAAATATTGTTAAGTCTGGTATCTGTATGTCTGTATATAAGCATATGCGATTTATTTTTAATCATGCATGCACACAACATTTTGTTATGAATTATAAAAATGGTGTATCCGTAATAATAAATAAATAAATAAATTAATTAATTAATTTCAAACAAACTGTTAGTAACATTGACAATTTTTTGACATCTTCACAGAATTTCGTGCTTTGGTAAAAAGAATCCCTTTCTGACAACTCAACTCTTCTCTGAATATCCTATTACCGCAAAGAACTGAAGTTTCTGAGAGCTTCGATTTCCTTATTGTAGCCGAATATTCCTCTTAGAAAAGAACGGAAACAGTATCTAAGCCGAAAAGAGTGTTTTCGTTGTGGTCAAAGTTATAAAAAGCTCCTAATGTAAACTTTGTTTTCTTAAAATTGTTTTTGTTACTTAACTTGGTAATGAAACGTGCTAAATCATATCGCTAGCGTAAAACTTCGCCATAACTTATACCAACTAAAATATGATTTAGACTTTTGATTAACGTACTACTTCTACAAGCACCATGGACAAAAATCCCATTCAAGATATGAAGTGGTGTCCTTTTTTTTCCATTATGATATATGTAATACATTTCTTTTTATATAAACTGGATAGTTTTAAAATTTTGTTGGATGTGCACTCCTGTCTTTCCATTGTATTATCCAAGAGAATTTGTCTGGTTGAAATCTGTTTCGTTATAATAAAAGAGCTCTGCCAAGAATATAGTGAAGGACTCTAGAATCTTCATATTGTCAATTGCTATCTATAAATCTTTTGCATCGCAAAAACGGTCTTCTAGACCAAAATCAGCAGCGTCAAATGATTTCCCAAGCAGTTTTGCACAATCACGAATAGCATTTTTTGATCGTACCAAATCCACTACATCTACAGTGACAACAGACGAATGAAAAACTTATTCGCCTGTTTTGGAATAGAAAGTTTTTTTCAATGCAACTCTTAGCATCTCTGTTTATTAAGTTTTCGTCATCATAAGTATTATTAAGATTTCCACTAATTTAAGTTAAGGTAAAACCAATTCCGCGTTTTAACTGCGGAGTCATATTTTTTTATAAGTAACTTACTTGCTTCTGCTTTAGAACACCTAGCTGGTACTTTGTCACTAAATGATGCTAACTATTTCGATTTACTTTCATAATGATTAAAATATTTGAGTATTTAAACGGGGTGGTAGAAAAGGTCTATTGCCATAAAATCTTTATAATCACTAATGTCAGCAGTGATCTTTGAAAAAGCGCGAAACTTTAAAAAAACTGTTTTGCTCTTTCCGTTTTACAAATTTTGTATTTATTGTAATCTCTTTCATGTTTCTTGCTTCCACATATAACACAGTTTGATTTAATAATTAATTAGTGTGTTGGCTCGTTGGATTTAGTGAATAACGAGTTGGCCTGTTTTTACATGTTCCAGAGATGTCTTCATTTTGCAATACTTGTTCATTACACAGTATTCTACGCTTAGCCATCCTCTCTAACTGACCTTTGTGAGTATAGGTTTTATAGCATATATTAGTTACATAGTACTTAGCGTTCCTATCTGAACCTATTTGCTTAAGTATGTTGAAAGTTTCATCTCGACGAATCTCAGCAGCTTCCCATATTCGTTTTTCGGCCATTTTCCGTTAAAGCTCAACTTCAAATCCTGTTTGGCACCTGACACATAATTCTGCATCAACTGCTCTTTTTGTTAAGGATATACCTTTTGGCTCCATATCACTTCCATTTACTAAAGAGTTTCAAACCTACAAAGAAAGAAACAAAAATCGTAAATTCGGATAAATTGATGCGTTATGTTTAATAACTATACGAAATAATATAGTTTGACATCTAAATCTCTTAAATTGTTCTTAAGATATTTTTAAACGTCTTAAATGTGTTAAGCATCCTAAAAACCATAAAAAATGACACCTCACATGATTATGCCGTACTCTTCTTCATCTTCTTTCTTTTCTAAGTTGTTTGCCTTGTACTCTCTCTGCTAGAGTCGTAGCTGGAATGATGAGCTCCAGTTTTCATACCATCGCATTGGTGGGCTTACCGGACTGTTAGATCTTGGAGACCGTCCCTTACGATCTTCGGCAATTTGCTCTCATTCATCCGCTCAACATGATCCCTTCATTGGCGACGACTGTTTGTGGACCATCTTATAATATCTGGGACGTCGCAACGCTCTAGGATGTCTTCGTTTCTTTTATGATCCCTTAAAGTGTATCCCATTATAGATCCTAATGTACTAATCTCAGCTGTTCGGATAATTCTTTTTTTTGTGGTATTTTCGGCTCTTGTTTTCACAGCACTTCGTCTTATATATTACTTTGTATGCTGATGTGTTTGTTCCACCATACTACATCGCGCCAGTATCCGAATATGAAGGCTGCTTGTTCTTGGAGGTCTCTGCTGCTCGTGATGTTGACGCCAAAATATTTGAACCTCATGACTTGTTCTACTGGTTCGTTGTATATTGCCAATTTACATCTTTTCGGTTCCCTTGATATGGTAAATGCTTTGAATTTGTCCGCCGATTTCAACAAATTGTACCTGGCAGCTGTATTTTAAATCGAAAGAGCATTCTCTGCAGATTATCGTCATCTTCCGAAATCAACACGACATCGTTCTCGTAGCATATCTTTTTTATTTCTTTGTCCCCTTTCCAACCTTTCTTACTTCGGATATTATCTTATCCATAATGAGATTGAAAAGGATAGGACTTAAGCTAACGCCTTGCCTTATTCCTGTCTGCATGGGAATTTTTCGTTTTTTTTCTGCCCTCTACCTGTATTTGGGTCCAGTTGTCCGTGTTTGGCTCAATTATGATGTTAATCTTGTATGGTTGTACTTTTTTCTTATTTAGAAGCCGCACAACTTCCGAAAGTCTCACGCAGTTAAAAGCTTTAGTGAGATCAACGAATCATATATATGTTGTTTTGTTGTATTCTATTGATTTCTTAACAATTTGTCTGTCTCATTGTAAAAAAGCATCTACAGTTAACCTGTTTTTTCTAAAGCTTTGTTGTTCTTCATATAGCTCATAGGAATATATTTTTTCTTCCAGAATTTTGGTGAATAGCTTTAGCACTGAAC
The DNA here is from genome assembly GCA_963969525.1 of Ontholestes murinus. Lineage (NCBI taxonomy): Eukaryota > Metazoa > Arthropoda > Insecta > Coleoptera > Staphylinidae > Ontholestes > Ontholestes murinus. The sequence continues at coordinate 57,029,411 of OZ018395.1, read as the reverse complement.
ATAGCATCGTGATTCCACGGCAGATTTATGGGTCATTTTTGCTTCCTTTTTTGAATATTGGAATGGTTATACTTTCCTTCCATTTGGCAGGAATTTTGTTGGAGTCGACGATTTTGTTGAAAAGTATGCACAGTGTATCTGCTAGTGCATCGCCTCCATAGTTCAGCAGCTCGTTAAATATTTCATGTACTCTACTACTTTTTAGAGAGACAAACATCTTTATTGATAATTGAATACATTCGTTATGTACAATATAATCATAATTGATTTTTATTACGGCTATCGACCCATGGTCTTTCTGCCAACTACTACTTTTTAATTTCGTGATTAATTGTCATTATTTTCGAGATAAATAAATCCAAAATAGGGCCAATTTTCCAAAATGGTCACTGCCACAGACTATTACCCGACTTTTTCTTTATTACTATACTACTACCAACAAGCTACAAAAGAGTGGTACTCTGGTAAATTAATGACATACAGAACAACCCTCAGCGCTTGTACTAACTGGGATGGCAGAGTCAACATACCTAATGCTTTAAATAGGTATTTTTGTGGGCCCAGTGTAGACCCTTGGGGCGCACCGTGATCTAGGGCACTTAGAGGAAAATGTGCCATAAACTTGTTTATTAGTAAATCATGTCTAACACAATCAAATGCCTTTATTGAGTCAAGAAAAGTTATCATTGATATGCTTCCGTTCATTAAGCCAGCCTATAAACAAATTCTTGAGTCTTTGTCTCAATTTCTGCAAGGGTGTTGTTGTTTAAAGTGCAGGAATAATTTGGTTATTCACTAAATATAAATACTTGTTACCATTTAAGTTTCTGTCTACTATAAAAAGAATGGGCCTTTAAGCCTATTTTCGACAATTTCCATCCAAACATTTAACTTCTGTGGATGCTAATTCTGTGCTTCGTGAATCCAATGAGGATTTTCATTTGAGTATGCCGGTTAACTGTTACATTTAAACAAGAAGTTGCCTCGTTGGAAAACACTATATTAGATGCAAATATTCGACGATTGTTATGGTATTTTACTTGCATTACATGGATGCTATTTCGGTAGCATAGAGATAAAGGGATGCATGTGCACCGGACATGAGCAGCCATTACGCCTGCGACCACGAATGTACGGAAGTTGTAATCAGAACATATAGTGTTCAAACGAGTATATATTATTATCCATTTGCGGAACCTACCTAGCGCCATCCCAGATTATACCTACAAACTACAAAATACAACAATGGCGACAAGATCGGAGACAAAATGGAAAATTTGTCAATTGCCATGAAGAGAGTGCATCATTAGGATGATGGTAAAAGTGGAAAAGGATCTTCGACATATACATAAGTGCAAGTGGAGTGGCTGACGATACGAAAAAGATAAATTTATTATTAGTGTCCAGGACAGGGTGTGCAAGATATTTATTTCACATTACCGGCTTCCAAAAACACTGCACCAATAGACCAACATGGGGCAATAATGGTGGCTCTCGATGGATACTTCTCACGTAAGTCAAACACAGTATACAAAAGGTAAGTTTTTTGGGAGTTTCAAGCAACAACAAGGTAAAATTATTGAGTTCATTACGAAGTTGAAGGAGCAAGGAAAAAATTGCAACTACACAAACATAGACCAACAAATACGTGACACATTAGGACTAATTGCTAGATCAAACTGTATCATTTATAACGATTTAGAAGAAACAGAAATATTTAATGTAAACCAAATATTAAAGCACTAACAATCTTAGTAAACGATTTAGCATACCACACCAAAAATGATAATGAGGTCTCTAAATTAGTAGATTGTTTAAAACCAGACAAAACAGCTTTGCCAAATTATCGATTTAATATTGACGAAAAAGAATATCCTCTTCAAAACAGTCGTATAATACGTGGATTACGTGTGTATATTCCACAATCACTTAGGAAGTATGTTCTAAATGAGTAACATGCAGGTCATTTTGGATCGACAAAAATAAAACTATTAGCAAGAAGTTATTGTTGGTGGTTATTGTAGTATTTGAATTTAGTTAGTTTTTTTTTATTGGGTTGGTAGCACCGAGACGGTAATATAGATTCCTGTAACAGAAGTGTAACGGTTGAGTTTTTGGCGAAAATAAACGTGTGCTTTTAAACCGAGTTATCATTTTCATTTTCACAAACCAGAACAGCATAGTGTTCTCAAAAACACAAAAGGTTATGGGACCAGTATCGCACAAGTGAGAATACGTCGAGAAGGCTGTGATTGTGAAAATACAGACAGTCTACCAGTGTTGGAGGTTAAAGAAGTTTGTGAACCGGTGTTGAGGCAGAAGAGAGTGCTGAACACGTGAAAATGGACTTCTACAAGCAAATTAAACCTTTGGCAGGTGAGCTAGATTGGCCTGTCTGGAAGAGAAAGATAAGGGACTTGCTAGATTATCACGAGGGCGCTTTAGAGGTTATAGATGGCAAGTTAGTCAAGCCAGAGCCTATAGAAGAAGCAGCACCCTCAGAAGCGATGATCAAAGAATATACACGTAAGTCCAATATGTTTAGAAAAGCGAATAGTTACGCAAAATCCATGATTGCATCGTCAGTGACTGATGCCGTCTACCAGAAAATAATGGACCAAGACACAGCTTTTAACGCATGGAATGCATTGAGAAAATTGTACGAGGCATCCTCCAGAGACCAGCTGTTTAAAATCTGCACAGATTTTTTCACATTCAACTGGAATAGAAGCGAAGATGTCACCATGCATATTGCTAAACTAAAGTCACTCTGGAATGAATTGAATAATTGTTTGAAAGCTAAAAATGAAAATGAGCTTCCAGAATTGTTGATAGTATGCAAAATACTAAACATTTTGCCAGAATGCTACAACAATTTCAAATCAAGTTGGATGTTATTAAAAGACGACGCGAATAAAACTTTTGATGATTTAACTGTCCAACTGAGCTCATTTGAAAGAAATTTTAAGAAGCAACAAAATCAAAGTTCTAATTCGCAAGAAGCATTTGTAGCTGATTCGAAAAAGCAGAGTAATTTTAAGTACAAAAATAGTGTATGTAATTACTGCAAGAAGACGGGTCATTGGGTCAGAAACTGTCACAAATGGAAAGCTGACGGCAAACCAAAGAAACCACAAGAGGCATCAAAAGCCGATGCAGTAGGTCTGGTTATCGATGCAGTGGGTATGTCAGCAGAGACGTTTAGCTCAACAACTTGGTATATAGACAATGGTGCAACAAAGCACGTAACAAATACTGACAAGTATTTTCTTGATTTCGAAAAGTTTGAAACTCCATCTGGAATTAAATCCGCAGGAACAGAGATCCTACCAGCGATAGGAAAAGGGACTGTCAAAATCAAGACAGTTCCTGGTGGGAAAGAGTTTCTACTCAACGAAGTTTGGTATGTACCAAAATTGTGTAGAAACTTGTTTTCTGTTTTAGCTGCACAAGAGAGAAATCAAGAAAGTATCTTTGAGTCAACAGCAACGAAGTGCTGGCTTACAAACCAGGGAAAGTTATTGTTGTCTGGGTCTAGAAAACTTGGAGGCACCCTGTTTGAGGCAAATATTGTATCGTTGCCGCCAGTTAGTATAAACGTAATTGATCAACTTCAATTATACCACGAGCGGTGGGGACATCAAGACAAGAGGCATGTTCAGTCAAAAATGCAGCAAGAGCTAAACATAAAGGTTCCTAGTATGGAAAAGCAAACATGCGAGCCATGCATTTATGGTAAAGCCCACAGATTGCCGTTTGGGCATAGAGAAAAGTCGACTAAACCAGGTGAGCTCATTTCAGCAGATGTCTGTGGACCTTTTCCAGAATCATTTTCAAAAATGAAGTATGTAGTTGTGTTTAAAGATAGCTACACTAAGTTTAGATATGGTTACCTGATGTCAGAGAAATCAGAAGTAAAAGATAAATTAAAATTAGTTCTAAAACACGCCAAACAGTTGGGCCACACCATAAAAGAGATCATTAGCGATAATGGTCGTGAGATGGACAACAAAATTATAAGAGACATTTTGAGCTCGGAGGGGGTCACCCAGAGGTTGACAGCTCCATACACTCCACAGCAAAATGCAATTTGCGAAAGAGATTTTAGAACTATAGTTGAAATGGCACGTACATTTAGGTATTCAAACAGTGAAATTGTTTTTCCTGAAGAAATGTGGGCGGAATTTATGGCTACGTCTCTTTATATCCTAAATAGAACTGGTAAATCTAGTGTAGAAGGAAAAAGTCCTTACCAAGTATGGATTGGAAAGAAGCCAAGAATCAAACATTTGAGAGTTATTGGCTCAACATGTTACGCACACATTCCTGACCAGAGACGAAGGAAACTAGATAAAAAGGCAATTAAAGGGTACCTAATAGGCTACGATGGTGATGAACGCTATCGTATTTGGTTAAAAGAAGAACGAAAAATTATTCTAAGTAGAGATGTGCTCTTTCAAGAAAAAATGACCGACTGTGAATTTGTAAAGTTACCCTTAGAAGTTCAAAATCAGGGAAAGCAGTCTGAGGAAGAAATACCTGACGTAAACGAAGACAATGAGAGTTGTAGTGAATCAGAAAATAATGAAGATTATTCAGAGAGTAAAAATGAAGAAGAAGATACATTTCCACAATTCACAAGAAGTTTGCGAAACCGAACAGAGTTATCTAAACCAGCTAAATTAGATGACTATGTTTTATTCGGCGAAGAGGTAATTTTTCAAGTAAGCACCCCTGAAAGTTTTGATGATGCACTCAAAAACGAAGACAGTATACATTGGAAGAAAGCAATGAGAGAAGAAATTGATTCATTAAATGAAAATCAAACTTGGGAACTTACAGACTTACCAAAAGGGTCTAGAGTAATACCATGTAAGTGGGTGTACAAATTAAAAACAAATGCTGATGGCTCCATAGATAAGTATAAAGCTCGACTAGTAGCAAAAGGTTACAGTCAAAAGTATGGAGTAGATTTTACAGAAACATTTAGCCCAGTTGCTAAATTAAGTACTATTAGAGCAATGCTGAGTTATGCAGCAAAAGAAAAGTTAAGCCTTATTCAGTTTGACGTAACGACAGCATTCTTATATGGAAAGTTGGAAGAAACTATATACATGCAGCAACCAGAAGGTTACACCGATGGTACAAACAGGGTTTGTAAACTGTTAAGAAGTCTATATGGACTAAAACAAGCCCCGAGATGTTGGAATAAGAGATTTAGCACTTGGCTCAAAAATATTGGGTTCAGAACAAGCGGAGCGGATCCTTGTCTTCACATCAGAGGTAATAGCGATAAAAAACTTTTAATAGCATGGTTTGTAGACGATGGATTGGTAATGGCTAAAGATCCAAAAGAAGCAGAGGCTTTTATGAACGAATTGAAGAAAGAATTCAAGATCACCGTTAAACCAGCATCGTATTTTCTGGGATTTCAGATTGAACAATTCAAAGATGGTTCAATAAAAATCTCACAAGAAGCTTATGCCAGAAAATTACTAGAACGATTCAATTTTAGTGAATGTAAGCCTGTATCAACACCAATTTTGAAGTGTGATGTTCCAGAAAACGAAGACAAGAATCACAACTTCCCATACCGTGAAGCTGTAGGTGCTTTAATGTATTTAATGGTAGGCACAAGACCAGACTTAGCGTACAGTGTGAGTGTCTTGTCAAGAACTTTAGATTCCCCGAGTACACAAGACGTAACAAGACTTAAAAGAGTGTTTCGGTACGTAGCAGGGACAATTGATTTCGGTATAAACTTTAGTGCGGGCAATGACAGTAGCTTAGAATGCTATAGTGATGCAGACTTTGGGGGCTGTAACAAGACAGGTCGATCGACTTCCGGAGTAGTCGTAAAGTTTGCTAGTGGAGCAGTGTCGTGGCTCAGCCAAAGACAACAATTGACGGCTACATCAACAACTGAAGCCGAGTTAGTAGCAGCAAATGAGGCGGTCAAAGAGGTTATTTGGTTGTCAAGATTGTTCCAGGACATGGGTTGTCCGAAACAAGTGCCAGTTCTCCAGATAGACAATCAAGCAACGATTCGTCTCTGTCATAATCCTGAGAATCATCATCGCACCAAGCATATAATGATAAAGTACTTTTTTATTAGAGAAAAGGTGTTAGAAGGTGTGCTTAATGTCCAATATGTGCCAACAGAAGAACAAGTAGCGGATATTATGACAAAAGCATAAGTGGGCCTTCTTCTGTATTCCTCTTGACATTGTATTTTCCGCTTCTCCTCCGATTTTATACTTATGCTTCTTGTGATGAATCTTTGTTCATGGATTGATGCCTTGATTAGAACCATCTATAACTTATGCATTGTTACAATTATTATTATTATTATTATTTTTCAATGGCTTTTCATTTGAGTTTTTAATAATTTTTGTGTTGGTTTTAATTTTCACGGGAACGGGGAGACTTTGGTTGCCTACGTCGTCATTGTTTATAGTAGTAGTAGTAGTAATAGTGTTAGGCTATCGACCACGTGGTCCTTCCGCCATGTGTCATTTGTGTATTTGTGTGTGTGTAAATGAGCTTGTTACTTTAAAGGATCGCCCCCGTCACTCTAAAGCACCATTAATTGTATCCCAATGGTGCATTGTTTATATTTCCTGCGTTCTGTGCGTTTGCCACGTTTGCCGAGGCAGGAAAACTTTGGTTGCATACATGCTCGTTTGCCTCATTAGAAATGGTTACGTTTATGGCCGAAATTTTATGATTAATTTTTTTGCTTAAAGCATCGTATTTTAATTGTAATGCATTTAATTTCGCAGTTAGATCTTTATTATTTGTTGTTAGCAATGTTACTAGTTGTTTCAAGTACATGCATGCATCTGATTTATAGACCACGGTCAATTCGGATATTGGGCCCTCATTAGTGACGTTTGGTAATTCTTTAATCAACCCACCGGAGAAATTTGTAACAGTATTATTTACTGCACTTGCCGCAATAAATACCTCATTATCTGCATGATAGATTTCAGGATAACCCTGGACTTCTAGAGTTGTCCTGCATTCCTCGTTGTTAACCTCACTTGAACTTCTCGAACGGGTCACTCTGTTATCGGTGGTTAATTTCGAGTGGTACATTAGGGAGCAACAATTGCACGAATACGGTTTCGCAGATTGTGCAAATATACTTAGTTAGAAAATCGGGACCTGCCATTACGATACCATGGTTTAATGCCAAAATGATGGTAGAAGATTGAAGTGATTCCTCTAAATCAATTGCAATATTTTGTCCAATAGTTTTATTCCTTGCGGTCCGCGGTCTTCCAGATTTCGGCAAATTTAAATTTTTGACCATTCCAGTTGTATTAAAACGTTGAAATGTTTTAGTAACTGTTGAACGTGACATGAGGTTTCTTTCAGGATGCAAATCATTAAAAATATGAGTTTTAACACGATTACCATAAGCGATCATCATTAATATTTCAATTCGATCTGTTTCACTTAAATGAACCATTCTTAAATACAATTTGACAGTTTGACAACATTTACCTACCAGATAGTACTCATTTACTTCTTACTTTAAATACAAACAATATCAATTTGTTGATCTAAATGGTGTCTTACTCTAATCTTTAAAGTGGTTTATTACTGAATTCCTCGTTTTTACAGATTTTTCACACTAAACCCAGTATGTATGTACAAATTCGAAATGCTCTTTAAAAATCTGCAGAAATATACAGGATGTCCTATTTAAATTTAAAAAGTTGTTGGAATTTCCGATTAAACCAGAAGTATATTATTAACAAAAAAAATGTAGATCAGATGCAATTTGGCTCATTGCATTTTCCTGCAAAATTTCAAAGATGTCGTCCGTTTTGTTTTAAAGAGATTTACTTGGTCCTATACTCAATTCCGTTAGCCATTCTGATTATGGTTTATTTATCATATTCAATCCAGAGGTTTTTAATGTATGTATTCATAATTTATACTCATCTAAGCTTTCTGATTACATCAATTTGTAAAATTTAAAATAATTTAATTATTTATTTAAGTGAATAAATCATTGAAATTTGAGTAAACAATGTGTATACAAATATATTAACATAAAAAATATTGAGAGTAATTTAGTACGATAAAGTAATCAATTTCAATCTAACCTTTATATAAAATATTATTTTAGTAATACATATCCCTAATCACTTTTATTAATAATCTAACATGATATGAATTTTTTTGCGTAATTAATAAATAAAATTGGTAATTATGCATGCTATTTTATACGTAAAAACCATTTCAGTGGTTAGTTGACAATATCCAAGAAACATGTTTCCCAGCTTTTACAAAGAATTAAAGTTACATTTAATATTTATGCGAATTACATTTTGCAATTATATTCGACTAAACGGCGAAGGTTCTGCACCGTCAACTGATAAATCGGTGCTGGCAAAATTGCAATATACAAGTTGGTGTTTCATTGTGAGTTGTATAGCTTACCATATATTTTCTGGACTTTCAATAAATGACAGTTTAGCTGCTCTTATAGCCTTAACATATGAATACATTTTAATAATAGTTGCTTTAATTGTCACTCCGACATTACGTTTTGCATTGCAGGAAGAATATGTCAAAGTTATAAATGCTTTTCAAAGTTTCGAAGAAATTTTATCGTTCTTCGGGCTGAGCATATTTAAATTCACATATTATAAAATTTATTTTTTTATAGGGATTGTGTTACTAATTATCTCAATAATATGCCCTATACTGTATGTATATCTATTATTTGATACCACGTTAAAAGATTCAATTAAATTAAAATTACTTGTTGCTAGTATATTTTTATCTATGGCATTAGGAAAACTATTTCTTGCTCGACTAATAGTTTACTCAAAAATAATAAATGAGATATTACTCGAGGGATTGAATAAAAACACTACTGATTGCATTTATTGTTGTGCTACAAACATTGAATCATTGAAATTTGTGGATTTATCACAATTGTGTCCAGCGCATCGCCTGTGGTAAATATTTTCACGTTCACTTTTACAAATTGTTTTACAACTCAGTTTTTCAGTGAAACGGAATTTCTGTACGTGACTCTTAGGACTCTATTGAATATTTATTCCTATATTTTCAAACCAGAAATTTTAGTTTATGTATTCTTACTTACAATGGAACTTGGTATTGAAGTTAACAATCTATTAAGGTGTTTGATAAAGTCACAGATTGGATTTAATTTAAAAACTCTATTGATTATTGTTGTAATTTTTTTGCCATTAATTGCTCTATACTTTCTATATTCTATGATGAACGATCTCTTTATTGAGGTAATTATTTATATGCTTTGCTTTACTGTAGAAAATGTAAGTGTATGTACTTATTTTCAGCTTACAAGAACTGGAAAAATAATACACAGGTATTATTTAAGACATTCCAAAGTAGAGGGTGTTTCTGAGACAGTTAAAAGATTTTCTTCAATCATCCTTCATGAGCCTGAACTATATTGCTTTGTTTATAATCTATCGCAGCCCGATTTATTAGAAGTAGGTATAATTTGTCATGATATAAGAAAATATTTACGTGTACTTGATTAATTTTTAGCAATACAATATTTCGATATCGACGGCTTCTTTGGCGATACACTACAAGATCAATTCAATATAAAATAATTGATTGTTTTAACGTTTCATATTTATTACGCGACTTAAAAAAATATTGTGAGTTTTTAAATTAATGTTCACTTATGTTACGCAAATCCTAGGTTTAGATGGATTTAAGTTAAGTAGAAAAAGGTAGATTATAAATCAATATCTTTCTTTAACCAATGTACGCGAGTTATCGCACCACTTACGTCCAGTCAAAATTTTTGTACGTTTCCTATAATTTTTGTGTAGATATTGATATGTATTTTTTTAATTTTGGATTGTAAGCTAAAGAATAATAAACATAAACATAAACATAAACATTCCGCTGACGAAGAAAAGATAATATAATATTATAAATACGCCTTATAACACTTATGTATTCATTCTGTGTTAGTTTGTTGTAGCACACGTGCAAAATAAAATAATAATCTTTTTTAAAAAGTCATTTCAAAGTTCCCAAAATATAACTGGCCCAATTGTCCGGATGTAAAGTAAACAAGTGAAATTCTTCTTGTATTAATAAATTAACGTGTGTAAAATCAAAAATCAACGGTACCAGCAGAAAACAGCCCCTCTCTGAAGAGGAACAAGTTTAGGATATCTGGTATCGCCCAGTCTCTTCAAAGGACAGACAACAATCCCTGACCATTGGAGTCACCCACCGGAGAGTAACATTGCATTCGAGTTTTGGAATCAGCAGTAAAAAAAAGAAAACATCGTGAGGCTTTGCACATAAGAATAATAATTCAACCTAAAACGGAAATGCCTACAAAATTAATAACAAATTATTGTGAGACCACAGAAGAAATTTTAAATAATTATACATTTGAAAATAAATTGGAAATACCTGCCGGAATTTGTAAAATTGAAAATAAATGCACAAATCTCCTTATTATAAATCCAACAGATGAATTACAAATTCATCCTGGACACTTTTAAATGAACAACATTGATACAACAGAAAATGATATAGATTTTGACCACAAAGAATTAGACGCATTACAAAAACAAAATTTAGAAAATCTGCGTTTACAACATTTCAATAAAGAAAAATATACTGCAGTGCGAAAGATATGTTATGAATATCGAGATATAATGTACTGTCTGGAATACCTTTGCTTTTACAAACCAAGTAGGGCATTCGATTCGAATAACTGATAACGTATCGATATATAATAAAACATATAGGTATCCACCTATCCACAAAGAAGAAATTGAAATTCAAATTAACTTAATGATGAAACAAGGTATAATAAGACCATCCAGCTCACCATGGTCTTCGTCCGTATAGATCGTACCCAAAAGATCGAAGCAAGTAGACGAAAAAAATGGAGGATAGTAATAGACTACAGAAAACTTAACGAAAACACCATTGACGACAAATACTTACTTCCAAACATTAGTATTAGTATTAGTATTATTTATTTATTCCAATGTGCTTACATAATATGTATTCCAAAATTGTATATAAAATCCATTAATATCAACAAAAATTTCAATCACATATGGAAATGGCAGAGTTCACAATATAGCGTTCTTCCACTCGTACCAACTCTTTCTTCCATGAGAGAATTCCTTCTTGAAGCTCATCTCAGAATATTTTCTCTTTGTTTTGGCCAAATGCGGCATATTATATTCTCAAAAGGATTTTACACAAATATGTGATTTATGTCATCTTGACATATAATAATATATATAATTGCCGACATATTTGATAAATTAGGAAAATGCAACTATTGTACCACACTGGACCTTGCTTGTGGTTTTTACAACATTGAAATGAATAACGACGAAATTGAAAAGACATCTTTCTGAACAAACAAAGGACATTATGAAAACCTTAGAATGCCCTTTGGATTAAAGAACGCACCAGTGACAATTCAACGAGTTATGGTTAATGTACTAACCGGACTTCAAGACAAATATCTCGCTTATTTAGATGACGTTATTATATTTTCAAGAGTACATTCAGAGTTTAAGAAAAGTATTTGATAAATTACGAGCAACAACATTCAAGATTCAATTAGACAAATCTGAATTCCTAAAAAATTAAGTTAAATACATTGGACATATAATTAACAGAAAAAAGAATATCACCAAACCCAGATGGGATAAAAGCCGTTTTGGAATTCTCATTACCGAAAACAGTGAAACAAATTAAAGCATTTTTAAGACTAACTAGATATTACCCTAAATTCATTAAAAATTATGTTAAATTAAGTAAACCAATGACGGAATGCTTGAAGAAAGGAGCTCAAATCGAACATATAACAGAATTTATAAAATCATTCGAAACTTGTAAACATCTTTTAACAAATAGTTGAATATTACAATTTTCCGATTTCTCAAAACCATTCATTTAATAAACAAAAACGCATCCAATGAAGAACTAGGAGCGATACCATTTCAAGGAACAGTAGGTCAAGACAAACCAATCTATTACGCATCACGAACCCTTAATAACACCGAGACAAATTATTCCACAGAAGAAAAAGGACTACTACACATTGTACGGGCAACAAAATATTTTAGACCCTACCTTATTTACTTACTTACTTACTCCAATGGCTATACAACTTAAAAGAACCAAATAGCAAATTAATGCGCTGGAAAATCTGACTAAAACGTAATTTGCAAGAAAGAAAAATTGAACACAAATGCCGACGCTTTATCTAGCACACCTATCGAAATTGACAACTTATCAATGACCGAAAATCCAGATGAAACTTTAGACAGATTATTAGACGAAATTATCACAGAGAGAAACCTGAAATTCCAGTAACACACAACTATCAAAATCCACAATCTCCATTACACATCATGAAAACCGAACAAATTATAGATGATACAAGATATTTTGGAAGAACACAACGTCGAAATTAACTTTGTTACTTCAGATCGCCCTGATTCTAACTGACCAATTGAAAGACTTCATTCAACTCTAGTAGAACACATACGAATATTTAGATTAACAGAAGAAACAAAATCTGAAAGTATGGAAGAATTAACAAAACTCACATTATTGGCCTACAATAACAAAATACATACAAATACGGGAAAAACCCCTTCAAGAAATTCTATATGGCGACGAAAAACATAAACATATAAAAGAAATGAAAACACTACACGATACAATAAAAAACAAAAGGAGAAATACATAAACTGTCATAATGAAAAACTGTGTAACATATCACACTTTAGGCCCAACCAAAAAGTTTATATTAAAGAACAAATAAAAAAAGGTCACAAAACCACCGCTAAATATCATGGTCACTATAGATTACTTTCCATCCACTCGAACAATATTGCAGAGATTCAAATAAAGCCAAAACAACATGAGTATTTTAAAATTACCATTTCAGATGGAGGACAAATTCAGAAATAATCCTTTTGATTGTAGAGGCTTTCACTTTGTGATACACTTTGTGAAATGAAGAAATCCATCATGGTCACCCTTGTAATAGAGTAGTGCCGGACTCCTACTGACTAAAACCACTCCTCTGCGATCGCTGTTATGACTAGTCCAGGAACAAAAGGTCTTTTCTAGTCTGATTCTCAAGCGAATTGATCGCTAAGATTTGGGGCAGACAGGGAAACATTTCTTTTTTTGATAAGAGGAGAAGAAATCCATAACAGGTATGCACAATACAAGATAATACCATTAAAGTGCGATCTATTGCCTAAGCGTTGCATTATGATGATTAACCACCGACAATCATAGGGAACTGTCAACAGCGACTACTGTAACAATGCTAATATGAAAACATTAAATTACTACGCTGATAAGATTCAAAATACTATTAATACAGATATCGCTGTTAACATTTCCCTAAGACCTAAGATTTATTTTCGGCGCGCATCCATATAACTGGGGAATCATAATGCAGCGATTAGACAATAGTTAAGTTATTTTTACGTAATTATAAATGTTTTCTCTTCAATTAATTAATCATCCTTTACGACGAACTTAATTTAGTCATTAAAATGAAGAACATAATTTAAAAGTGTTTTGGAATTTTGTAAGTAATTGCAACAAATGCTTGATGATGCGTCAACCACCTCTGCTGTGGTCGAACCACCAATAATTTCCCCAATTGCCAAGTCCAGGTACCCACTTCTAAACCGAAAAAAAACTTCATTCTGGAAAATTTAGATATCCAAACTGCTCAGCATCGCACATTCTATTAGTTAATAATGTAAACTGTGCGCCTTGCACTACTGTCGAGGACTTTTTTTTGTTGAATTTGATTCTCGTTTATCACGTGGTGTAACATTTTTAATATTAAAGGTTGTTTATAGAAAGGCACTTGGTTGGTTTCACAATTTTTACGATTTATTCCTAGATAATGATGTAAAAATTGAAACTAGTCGGAATAAATCGTAAAAATTGTGAAACCAACCAAGTGCCTTTCTATAAACAACCCTTAATACTGTCGAGGACATCTAGAAGTTTTTACAGAGTAACTTGGAAGTGAGTGATGTTACATGTATACCGCTCACGAAAAATGATGTCTATTCCTCTTTTAATGTTAATGTTGTAACTGCATATTATCTGATGATAAATGTCCAGGTTTATCAATACGCGATTTTACCACTAAATCAATTAACATTAATGCAAATGAACGGTCTACTTTTTTACATCATGCGAGTACGAATCCTGTTCAAGTGCTTTAATGTCTGGTAGTAGTATTCAACCCTTATCACTATCTCTAACAACTGTGACAGCGCCGAAGGAAGTCTTTAACTTGATCTTGCTGTTATACTGCCAAAACGTACGTGGACTGCGTTCCAAATAGTTTTTATTAAATACTGCTGTTCTCTTGATGAAACATTCTAATTATATTTTTAGTGAGACGTGACTGACAAATTCTATTTTTAATTCTGAATTAGGTTCTAAAGATTTTAATATCTATCGATGTAATCGTAATTGTACTGTGCAGGGTGGAGGAGTCCTTAATGCTGTAATAGATATACTTCATAAAAAGTATATAGTCATAACTATCTTTATGAAGAATTGTATGTCTATATTCACATGGCTAGTAGTAAATTATCCTTGGGGCTGTTTATATACTACTTAACTCAGACTACTCCATTTATCAGATTTATTATGAATATGCAGAATCATTATCATTATCAAATTCGAATACATTTTACATGTTTTACCATTTAAAAATTATCCAAAAGGAAATCCATGCGCTCATGTCATCAACTATCGACTAATTTTATTCATGGAGACTCATTGACCACTGCACTAAAGACATAGTGAACGACTTTGCTCAATTTTTTGGATCTGTTTACCGCCCATCTCGGTTCATTCATTAAGTACTGAATTATTTGTTGATTTTTATAACTATATGACGGATTTAATTTGTTGCTATATGAACAAAGGGGAAACAGAAGGAAATATCTGAGAACAGAAGAAAATATTACAGAACTGTTCAGAACAGAAGAAAACATCAGAGAACAACAGATAATAGCAAAGAACGTAATAAAACAGAAGAGAAGAGAGGAGAACATTACAAGAGAACATCAGAGAACAGCAGACAACAAAAGAGAATACTAGAGAACAAAAAAGAATATCACAGAACGAAAGAGAACAAAATCTCAGAGATAAAAAGAGAACATCAAATAACTGGAATAGAGAAGCAGAAAACAAAAGAAAACATCAGAGAAAAGCACATAATATCAGAGAACAGAAGAGAGCAGAATAGAAGAGAACAGAACCACAGAGAAATCAGAGAACAGATTAAACAGCAGAAACCAGTTGAGAACGGAAGCAAACATCAGAGAACAGAAGAGAACAGAGAAAATCATTCAAGAATAAAAGAGAACATCAGAGAATAGCAGAAAGCAGCACAAAAACACAAAGAATAGAAAGAAACATAACAAACGGCAAAAACCAGCAGAGAACAGAAAAAAACTATCATAGAACCGTAAAGAATGGCAGAGAATAGAAAGGAAGAGAAAACAGCATAAAATAACAGAGGAGAACATTAGAAAACAGAAGAGAACAAAAAAGAACAGCAGATAGACAACAGAGAACATCGGAGAACAGCAAAAAAACAGAAGAGAATATCAGAGAGTAGAAATTTTTTTTACAGAACAGCACAGAATAGAAGAAAACATCAGAAAACGGCAGAGAATAGTAGATAATATCAAAGAACTGAAGTAAACATTAGAGAACAACAGATAATAGCAGATAATATCAGAAAACAGAATAAACAGAGGTGAATATTAGAGAATAGAAGAGAACAAAGGATAATATCAGAGAACAGCAGATAACAAAATATAATGTTAGGGAACAGAAGAGAATATCACAGAACAAAAGAGAACAATAGAAAAAAACAAAATTGCCACCTTTTTCGCTTCCCTGTATTAACTAAATTATTTTTTTAACGTCTTGTGCTGAGCATTGTGTACATTTTTCTTATCTTTACATATTAGTGATAAAAACCGTGGGATGAAACATCTTATTTCTCTAGTTTGAGGCAAGCAAGCTTTTTTAGCATGTGTTTTCTGTTCTTTCGCGCAGTTCCAACTACATTTGTATCTTGTTCTAGCAATTTTAAATATAATTGTGGAGATGAATACCAATTGTCCACACATTGTAGATAGCCATCTCTTCTTCTTCTAGGACAACACTCTCTGACGCCGATTTATGAATTCCCGATATTTTATCTGCGCAAACCAATTTTTTAAAACAAATGCAATAACCTGATGACAAGTCGTAAAGTCTATAGATTTTTATTCCAATTCGCATTCTTTTCAATGGATTGAATATAATTCAAACGTCCTTTGACTTTCATGAGAAAATCTAGTGATACTGCGCTTTCTGATGTATAGATTTTCTATGTATTATTTGGATAATCAACTAGATTTCTGATCTTCCTAATTGTATCATTATTATCCAACTTTACGTTGTCTGTAAAATGAAAGAATCTTGAGATATCCAAAAACCTATCCCGAGATATAGTGGCTGCAAATATTGGTTTATTATTATTCTTTTTCACAAATATGAACTCAATTTAGATATAAGACATAATAATGCATAATGAGAAATATTCTTTCATTTTACCCTGAGTTATTGAAAACCACAAAAAACAGGGGGATTAATAAAGATAGTTGGAATTTACCTTATTTGCAATTGTAAGGTGTCATAAGCAAACATCACGTAATTGTTTGCGAGCAACGTCTGTCTCTTAAATTCAGATTTACGAGTCAGACTCGTCCACCGTACCTTCGCCCAAGTAAGCAGATAACGAGTCTCACTCGTCAAATGAACCCAATGGGTTAATTGAAATCTTTTAACTGATGACTGATATAAATGAGGACACTCATCATGCCTTAAAAATATTGTGTTATGTTTATTTTTTTTTACACATATTTCACTGAGAAAATTTACACTAACAAAATATAATTTCGACCCTTTGCACTAATCGTTTTATTTACATTGGAAATTGTATGTGATTCAATAAAATAAATGAAATTGTTAAAAGCACAAAATCAATCGACTCACAAGAAAATATTTTTATAGTTCTAACAAATATATTTATTTATAAATACGCGTACATCGATTTAAGAAACAGCAAACGGCTTAGCAATAAATAATTAACATTTAAGTGAGTTTTATTTATAACCTTCGCTTTTCTAGTTCAATTTAAATCCATTTAAAACTAAGATTAGCGTGAACATTAATTTATAGATACACAGTATTTTTTAAGATAAAATAAATATTAAACGTTAAAACAATCCATGATTTTACATCGAATCAAACTTGAAGTGTATCGCTAAAGAAGCCGTTGACATCGAAACATTGTATTGCTAAAAATAAATCAAGTAAACATTAATATTTTCTTAGATGGTGATATAATATACCTACTTCTAATAAATCAGGCTGCGATAGATTATAAATAAAGGCAAAAAGATTAGGCTCATTAAGAATAATTAGAGAAAAATTTCTCACTGCTTCAGAGACACCTTTGACTTTAGAATATTTTAAATAATATCTGTGGATTATATTTCCAGTTCTTGTAACCTGCAAGTGAGTACATACAATTGAAAATTTTAGAATGAAACGAAGATGGTAAATAGGTGTTTACCTCATTGAAGAGATCTTGCATCATAGAATATAGAAAGTATAGAGCCATAAAAGTCCAAAAAATTATAGAAACGATCAATATAGTTTTGAAATTGAATCCAAACTTTGATGTTAATAAACACCTTAAAAGATTATTTAATTCAAGTCCAAATTCCATTGTAATTATGAAGACATAAATTAAGATTTCTGGTTTGAAGATGTTCAACGATATATTCATTATAGTCCTAATTGTCGAATACAAAACTTCCGCTCCACTGAAAAATAAAGTTGGATTATAATTTTTAAAATTGAAAAATATTTACCAGAGACGATGCACTAAGCACATTTGCGATAAATCATTAAATTTCAATGATTCTATGTTTCTAGTACAGCAATACATGCAACTAATAGTTTTTTGATTCAATCCATCGAGTAACACCTCGTTTATTGCTTTACAATACACAACACCTCGAGCAAGAAATAGTTTTCCTAATGACATAGATAAAAATATACCAGCAACGAGTACTTTTACCTTAATCGTATCTTTTAAAGTAGTATCATATAATAGATATACATACACTATAGGACATATTATTGAGAGAATTAATAATACAATCCCTATGAAAAAATATATTTTATAGTAAGTGTATTTAATTATGCTGAGCCCAAAGAATGATAACATATCTTCAAAATTTTGAAAAATATTAATAACTCTAATATAATTTTCCTGTAATACGAAACGCAATGTAGGTGTTACAAGTAGAGCAGCAATTATTAGGATGTATTCATATATAAACGCGGCAATATCAGTTAACTCGTCATTTATTGAAAATCGAGGAAATATACTGTAAGATATGAAGCTCACAAAGAAACACCAACTGGTATATTGCAATTTTGCCAGCACTGATTTATCAGTTGATGGTGAAGAACCTTCGCCATTGAATCGAATATAGTTGCAAAATGTGATTCGCATTACTATTAAATGTAGCTTTAATTCTTCGTAAAAACAGGGAAACATTTTTTTCTCGTATAAAGCCAACTAACTACTGAAATATTTTTACACATAATTACTAATTTTATTTATTATTTGGACAGATAAAATTCATGTCCTTTTGGATTATTAATAAATGCGATTAGGGATATTACTAAAATATTGATTAGTGTAATGATAAATTTGAATATAATTATATTATTGTACTAATTACTTATTAATATTTTTTATGTAATTATGTATATATATATATATATATATATATATATAATAACAAATTTTTATTGATAATGAGCGCCTAGCATCCGAAATACATTTCTAAGCAAAGAAAATGAAGGGTGAATAAATGATACAACAGTATTATTTATATCTGTGTTAATTGTTTTAGTGTTAGAAACTTAGGACTTCTCATTGAACATTCAAACGTTACCTAAAAAATAAGTTATTGATGCAACAAAAGGATTTCAATTATTTTGTTTTATTCATTTTTGAGCATGTTAACTATTATTTCTAGCAATTAAATTTTAATTTAATTATTGTCTTTATATATATTCTTTGTTTAGTTTAATGCTTATTTTGTCGTATACTGTAGTAGAATATTTGAATTGTTCTTTTCTTTATTATACTATATAAGAGAATTTATATGTACTTGCGGTCTAGAGGAAGTATCAGCAGTATTGGATGCTATGTATGTTCGTGTATGTACGCATCTGATACACAAACTGATCTAGATCGTTTTTGTTACTCTTGATACTACATTAGCATTTTTAATATTTTTATCTATTGTATATATTACATTGTTATATCTGATGTTTCTTTTGTATTTATATTATTTTGAGTTAACAAATAAAGCTATATTATTATTATTATTAATTTAATTTATGTAATTACTATGTAAAAAAAAGTAGTTGAAATAATTATGACCAAATAATGAAGTTTTTTAAACAAAAGTCAATTTGGTTTCAGACCTGAGTTGTCAACATCAGATGCAATAATTGCTCTCAGTGAACGGATTATGAACGCTTTTGAAAATAAAAACGTGTCTATTGTATCCTTCATTGATTTAAGCAAAGCATTCGACAGTGTCTCACATTGACTTGCTTATTAAAAAAACTGTATGCTTATAATTTTTTCGAAAAACGTAATAGTTTCATGAAATCGTATCTTACCAATAGATACCAATCAGTATAATATAATAGTATACTTTCTAAACCTGAGAAGATAAACTAAGGGGTACAACAAGGTTCAATACTTTGTTGTTTTTAATATTTATAAATGACCCTCCTAATCAACCAATTATTCCAAACAAAATATTATTTGTTATAAATGCCGGTAAAGCAATAGAGGAAACTAACATGGCGAATGAGTCAACAATGGATGCTGTAAACACATAATAATAATAATAATAATAATAAGGTTTATTTACGGGAAACCCCATTTTACATATAAATACATAATAATAACATAAAATGAATTACATATAAACTTAAAACTACAATAAATTAATACATAAGAAAGTAAACTATATTAATTACTATTAGAAAATAAAAATGAAGAATTATATTAAATTTAAAACCTATTCTAAGCGAGTGATTCATTTAAATAAATACATAGAAAACTAAATAATAATTATATGAATACTAACATATACAAAATAAAAATAAAAATAAAAATTAATACTAATTATAATAAATTAAAGTAGAATTCTTGACGAGTGATTTGTTTGATAATTTATACATTAGAAACGAAATCATATTTATATTAATAATTAACTTATAAAATGTAAAACAAGTATAAACCTTAAATTAAATCCATATTCTTTATCAGTGATTTTTTAAAAGCTTCTTTACTCGAATTGAACAAATAAAACCACTCATATTTGTTTAAAAAATTCGACAACCTTAACATACGACTCATAGAATTGTTATGAGGGTAGTTGTTTGTATATGTGTCGATTTTAAATAAATTGCTATTTCTTAACCTAAGTGAAAAATTAGAAAAACAAATGTTAATCACGGACAATAGTGTAGGACAATTAATGTGACTATTAATTAATCCATGAAGAAAACAAAGGTCTGCCATTTTACAACGATCACTTAGTAACTGGATGTTAAAAGTTTTCATGATGGATTCATAGCTATCTTGGATATGGCGAATACCTAGTTTGTATTCCAAATTTCGAAGGAATTTGTGTTGCAACGATTCGATATTTAATTTAATTAACAATATAAAAGAAATAAACAATTTGGTGGTAACTCCTTTGAAATATGCCAAATAAAGCCCCAGAGTCTTGATGCTTTATCACATATACCATTAATGTGGGTCTTAAAAGACAAGCGACTATCAAAAAGCACTCCTAGGTCTTTAACCGAGTCAACACATTTCAAAGAAGATGAATGGATGACATACTCAACATGTAATGAACGCACACTTTTAAAAAAGAAATTGAAACACACTTATCAACATTTAAAAACAATTTATTAATAACACAGCAACGGACAACACTATCCAAATCCTCTTGTAATAATTTGCAGTCGTCAGCACATTTTATAATTTTACATAATTTCATGTCATCCGCGTATAATAAGCATTCACTGAACTTAATAACCTGCACTAAATCATTTATAAATAATATAAATAGAATTGGTCCGATATGAGAGAATTGTGGAACACCAGAACCAATAACAATAGGTTCTGATACGAAATTAGAAATTTTTACACTTTGTAGTCGATCAGTAGGAAATGATTTAAGCCAAGATAAAGTATTTAAACTAAATCCAAGTAAACGTAATTTGTGCAAACGGACAGCATGACTGACTCTGTCAAACGCCTTCGAAAAATTCGTATATATAGTATCTACTTGATAATTTCTAACAAAGGCATTTGACAAAAAATGTTTGAATTGCATTATATTTGTCGTTGTGGATTTACACGATTGAAAACCATGTTGCCTACATGATATTATTGACTTGGACATCCATGCAAGTTGCTCACTAATAATCTTGTCAAGTAGCTTGGGAATAACAGATTGAATACAAACACTACGGTAATTAGATACATTTTCACGGGCTCCACTTTTAAATATTGCAGTAATGAAACATTCTTTCCAAATTTTTGGGAAATAACAATGCTTTAAAGAAGATTTAAAGATAATATATATATATATATATATATATATATATATATATATATATAGGTTTGGATAATGAATAAATACAATTCAATAATATTTTTGAAGGAATGCCATCGGGCCCAGAACAGAAGGAATTCTTTAACTTGGCGATATGGTTAAATACTTCCTCTAAAGATATATTTAACCCGACATCCTGCACAAAAACTTGCTCGGAACTGCTGAATTAATTATCTAAAATATTGTCGTCGGTATCACTATCCATGGTCTTATAAATAGTTAAAAAATAATCCGCAAACAAATTAACGATATCATTTCCATTATCAGCTGTTTCATCATTAAGTTTCATAACTTTTGGAATTCCATTTTCATTCCTGGCATCACGGGCAAATTGCCAAAATTTTCTTGGATTGACAAAAAGATTATTTTGAATATTATCCAAATATTCCGTATGTAAATTTTTAGATAAATTTTTGCAGATTGGTAAATACCAAATAATCCTCATTACTACCAGATTTTTTATAATTTGCATGTGCAAGCTTCTTTTCTGATATCTTTTTAATAAGGTCATAAAACCATCTAGGAAAATTACTTTTTCTCGCGGTCATAATATTAGCTGGTATAAACAAATCCATACCTTTATAAATATGATTATAAAATAATTTAACGGCATCATCTAAATTACTACCATTTAAGATACATTCCCAGTCTAAATTATGAAAAAAAGCATTAAGTCCCTCGTAATTGGCCCTATTAAAAAGGTATTTTTTTTCGTGTGTTATTAATCTATCAATATTAGCAATGGTTGACAATATGCCACAATATGCAGAATGATGGGAGCTAGTTTTAAGTAGTATATCATCAGCCATTTCAATATTCATATCAATGTCAGAGAAGCATAAATCCAAAAAATTACCCCTACTATTTGGAAAGTTAGTTAACTGTTTCATATTCATAAACAATAAGAATTAATAATTTTTTTGTGCCTGAATGCTAGGTGTTAATATATCATATCCCACACTTGACCATTTAATATTATGTAGATTAAAATCACCCCATATTATAAATTTATAATTTGCAAATTTGTCACGCAATTGTTCTATAATACAAAAATGTCCTTCATAAATTGAAACTGAAGAACAGGGTGGAATATATATATATATATATACACGCCACCAATAATTATTTTCATATCATTAAAAGACTGCCAAACGATATTTCAGACAATAGAAGAAAGGCAACTTGATTGGTGGGGACACCTACAAAGAATAGAAGAGACAAGAGCAGTAAGAAGAATATGGGAAGCCAAGATACAGAAGAATAAGAAAGTGGGAAGGCCGAGAAAAACATGGGATAGCACTGTTGCAGAAATATTAGAAAGAAAAGGACCAACATGGAAGGACGCTACAAAATTAGCCAAAGACAGAACAACATGGAAGTTCATCAAAAATTAAATATAAATACATCTGACACCACAATAGGTGGTATAAGGAAATAAGATTATATATACAGGGTGTCCCGTTAATGCGGGGAAATGGCTGGACTATAGATTCCTGGGGTCAAAATATGATGATTTAACACAACTTATCTATATCCAAAAATTTACGGTTAAGCCGGAATTTGTCTTCAAAGTTTAATTTTTTTTTATTTCTTTTGTTTATAACAATTGAACGCTTTATTCGATTTGAATGAAACTAATTATTAATAACTACCTTAGTATAATACATCATTTAAGTTATTATGGACATTAGTGATTAACAGGAAATATAATGTATAATTCTATTCACCATTCTGTAGACATTTTTGGCGCCGGTTCGACTTCATTCTCTGAAACAAACTCTTTAATTTGTATAAGTTATGTATTTTGTCTATTTTACTATAATTTACATCTATTTAAAACTAGGATTAAGATTACTAACAATTAACATGAATCCAAAACCACACGCTTTTTTTCTAAACAACAACACGTTATTATAACATCCTTTATTTTAGAATGATTCAAACTTGTAGTGCATCGCTAAAGAAGCCGCTGACATCGAAACATTATATTGCTAAAAATAAAACTGCAAGTTAATATTTTTATAGATCATAATAAAATATACCTACTTCTAATAAGTCAGGTTGTGATAGATTATAAATAAAGGTACATATTTTGGGCTCATTAAGAACGATTACAGAAAATCTTTTAACTGCATCCGAAACACCCTTAACTTTTGTATATTTTAAGTAATACCTGTGAATTATTTTTCCGGTTTTTGTAAGCTGCAACAGATTGCATTGATATTCAATGGTTACGGTACAACAAAAATAATAAAGAATCACCTCATTATAAAGATCGTCCGCCATATAATATGGAAGGTAAAGAGCAACTATTGTCCAAAAAACTAAATCAATAATCAATAGAGTTTTGAAATTCAATCCGATCTGTGATGTTATGAAACACCTTAAAAGATTATTAACATCAAGTCCAATTTCCATTGTAATTGTAAAAATATAAACTAAAAATTCTTTTTTGGTGATGTTGTAAGTCGTGTTCAATAAAGTCCTAAGAGACAAATACAAAAATTCGGCTCCACTGAAAAATAAAGTTGCGTTATAATTTCTTGAAGTGAAAATAAATATATTTACCAAAGACGATGCACAGGACACATTTGGGCTAAATTAACAGATTTTAATGATTCAATGTCTCTAGTACAGCAATAAATGCAATTGGTATTTTCTTGATTCAATCCATCGAGTAATATTTTATTAATTACTTTAGAGTACACTATCATTCGAGTAACAAATATTTTTACCAATGCTATAGATAAATATACACTAGAAATAATTAGTTTCACTTTAATTCGATGTTGTAAAGTACTATCAAATAAAAGGTATATATACACTATAGGAAATGTTAATAAGAGAATTAATAATATAATCCCTAAAAAGAAATATATTTTATAGCATGTGAATTTAAATATGCTTAGCTCGAAGAATGACAAAATTTCTTCAAAATTTTGAAAAATACTTATTAATTTGATATATCTTTCCTGGTGGGCGAAACGCAACGTCGGAATTACAAAAAGAGCAATAATTATTAAGATGTATTCAAACACATTAACTATTTCCTCAGCTGCACTTTTAGAAGGTTGAGGAAAAATATAATAAGCTATTAAGCTCACAAAAACACACCAACTAGTATATTGTAATTTTGCGAAGATCGAATAATTAGCTGATGGTGCAGAACCGTTGTCATTTAATCGGATATAATTGCAAAATGTAACTCGCAAAAGTATTAGATGTAACTTTAATTCCTCGTATAGGGAAGGAAACATTTTTATTGTATATTGTGTAGTGCCAACTGAAATATTAGTGTATACCAAGTTGTTAAGTACAACACTTGTAATTACAAATTTTATCTATTCAGATAGTAATGTCCTGTCAATTTATTGATATTTTCTTTTGAACATAATGTAACGTAATAATCGATGAATAAATATTGAATTGAACGTAATAAAATCGCCAAGCTAATAATAAAGTAATCGAATACAGCGTTCACTCTTAAATAAACAATGAATGCTGCAATATGATGTGACGTACTGCAAGGGTTTATATTAGGAGCACAACTCTAATATAGGTCAACAATAATTTAAAAATACAAAAATATTTCGTGAGTCTTGTTAAGACTAGAAAACAAATCAATTATTGAAACATTGCAATAATTACTTCTCTGGCTAAATACCTCGGCAGAAATTGAAATATACAAAAGTAATTTCCGTGTTACACATAGCACAGCTCTCAAAGCAACACTAATTTGAATGTACTTATTTCTGTCAAATAAACTAAAAATTAATAATTATGCACCCCAAACAGTTTGTGAATTAATATGGAGAGAAACATTATGAACAAGAATTGAATTTACTCTAATATAATTACAATAAATCAATCTCTGATGAGATTGAGAGATCGAAACACAAGTGTGCAATAAAGTAATTAGACTAGGAAAAATAACAGAAAAAATTCGCCCAACAAAAGTTATATTTAAAAGCAAGGAAGACGCCCTGAAGGTATTGAAAGTTGATAGATCTAAATTAGATAACATCAAGATACAAGCGGATATGACAGAAATGCAAAGGTCTCACCTGAAGTCATTAAGAGATGAGTTACAGCAGCGTAATAGTAATGGTGAGAAGTTAACGATAAGATATCTGAACGGAGTTCCAAAAATTGTCAAAGCATTTTCCCCCAAGCATTCAAAAAACAGTCGACAATAAATATATACTTTCAGAACGTTGGAGGTATGAAAACAAAACTAGAAGAATTTTCAAGAGACGAAGTTTTAAACGAATGCGATATATTTATAATTATTGAAACATGGCTCACAGATAACATTACAACATTACATGTTCGATATCTTCCGTACGGATAGGTCTCACTTAAACTACACTAAGAATTTAGGAGGCGGCCTAATGATTGGTGTTAAGAAAAACTTTAATGCAGTTATGGTTCCATCTGGGCATGTTTTCGTCAAATTTATATCAAATAGTAAGAGCTACATTCTAAGTGCTGTCTACTTTCCACCTTCGTGCCCAATTCTGAAATTCCAATCACACTGTGCCGTTATCGAAGATATTATGGAAAACTTTACCTTCGATGGAATACTCTTGTGTGGGGACTACAACTTACCGTTGGACAGGTGGAAGAATAGAGATTTTGGTGTAGAAATAACGAAAAATCAAAGTGAAAGAGGTCAGTTACTAGCAGATACCTTAGGTTTCTTAAACTTAAGTCAAATGAACAGCATCCCAAATGAAAATGGAATATTTTTGGACTATTTCGGTTACTCGGACTCTGTCAGTGTTTCAATTGCCGTGGACCCGCTGTTAAAAACATGTCGGCACCATAATGCGTACGATATTTATATTAAAAGTGATAGCGTCTGTGATAATTTGTGTGAAATTAAGTACTAGGATTTTAAAAATGCAAACTATGATTTAATTAATAATTTTATTGCGTCTATTGATTGGTTGATGTTATTTAGTGAGTGTATTGATTTGAATGGATCTTTAACTGTTTTTTATGAAGCTCTACAACATATAGTTAATTTGTATGTACCCGTAAAATCATATTACCCAAGTAAATACCCAAAATGGTTCGATAAGGAGTTAAAGAATTTGATTAGGTTGAAGAAAACTGCTCATGCTAACTACAAAACGTCAAACTTGTATTCGGATTATTTAATATTTCAAGAGCTGCGCAAGAAATGTAAAAATTTAAGCAATTAACTTTACAAAGAATATTTGACTAGAGTAGAATATTTTGTTAAACAAAACTCGAAAACTTTTTGGCGATTTGTGGGCGAATCCAGGGAAGTCAGGAGAGTTCCTGTACCGGTCACTCTTAACAATGTTAAAACCACAAATCGCCAAGAGTGCGTTAATATTTTTGCGGATTATTTTTCCAGTGTTTATTGTAACGCAATGAATAATATTATGAAGGAAATGTAGATTTTTCTTTCACTTTTAAAATAAATTCGGCGATGATTTTTAGTGAAATTAGTAAGTTAGAGCCCTCTTCAGTTTGTGGACCAGATGGAATACCTAATTTTTTTATACTTGAATGTATATATACTATAACACCTGTACTTGACTATTTGTTTAACCAATCAATTACCGAACAATCTCTTCCAGAAATATGGAAAACGAGCTATGTCACACCCATTTTTAAGGCAGGAAATAGGAATGAAGTAATTCACTACAGGGGTGTAAGTTTACAATCTACAAGACCTAACTATTAGATAAATTAATAGCTGATCAACTTAAGTGGGCATGTAGAAACATTATCTGCGACGAACAACACGGTTTTAAGGAGAGCAAATCAACAATAGCCAATTTACTTATTTATGAGAAATACGTGTCTGATACCCTAGAGAATGGCGACCAAGTTGATTCAGTTTATTTAGATTTTGCTAAGGCGTTCGACACAGTTGATCAAAATGCTCTTTTGCACAAACTGAACAAATATGGTATCAATAACAGTGTTATTAATTGGTTAGCAGAATTCTTACGTGGACGAAAACAATTTGTAAAAATTGAAAATTCTGTGTCGCACTGTATAAACGTAACATCTGGTGTGCCACAGGGGTCACATCTGGGCCCGATCCTGTTTAGTCTGTTTGTTAATGATGTTGTGGCCAATTTAAGTTGTAATGTATTACTTTCTGCAGACGACATGAAGCTATTCAGACGCATAACACATCAGGTTGACTGTAATCATATTCAAAACGATCTAAATATAATCAATGATTGGTGTGTACAGAACATCCTAAAACTAAATACCACCAAGTGTAAAAAAATATCATTTTCAAGATGCTTAGATAAAGTTAGATGCGATTATAATATTAACAGCTGCATTCTAGATAGAATATGCTCCGTAAAAGATCTAGGTGTAATATTCGACGAAAAATTATTATGAACAGATGTTTGAGAATGCTGGGTTTCATTTGGAGAATAGGAAAGGATTTGTCCATTGCATCGATAAAAACACTGTATTGTAGTCTTGTCCGTTCAATTTTAGAATATGGCTCCGTAATTTGGCAGCCAGACCAATTATATTTAAGCAAATCACTGAATAAGGTGCAAAATAAATTTTAACGAACAACTTCGGATACAATTACACCTGGAACAATTAAGTACCAGAAGGGATGTTGCTGATTTGACAGTGCTTTTCAACATAGTTGATGGTAATACTAATTGCCCCGAGCTATATATATATATATATATATATATATATATATATATATATTATTTTTGTGTTAGATCGTTAGTAATCGTTATTGTTTGAACATCGCTGTTGTATTTTTTGGTAAAAAATGAATATTTACTCAAAAGAAGGGGGTATTGGCATTATCTTTATGCTTGGAGAATGTCATCAAAATTGTTTATTGGCTTCTCGAGTTTATACTTAAAGGTTTCCCGAAAGAAATCACCCTAAGCCAGCCATTTTTGAGAGACTATTAAACCAATTTAAGGAAAGTATCAGTTATAAAAAAAAAACAGTATAAGAAAATCTGTGTAAATTTTCATTTTTTACTATTAAATACAACGACGATGTTCAAACAATAACAAATACTAACGATCTAACACAAAAACGCAAAATAACACAACTATAACAAAAGACAGGCTTTTTAAACTAAAGTAACAGACTAAATTAATTATCTTACGTTTTTAAATACGATGGAAAACTAGATACATTAAAATCTTTACTTAAAAAGTACTAAAACTTGCACCGTCTAACAATATTTAGGCGTTTTCTGTAAAAACGAGAAGACTTAACATTTAAGATATAAATACCATTCGATAGGTAATTAAAACGTGCATTTGCTGATAAATTAATAAATATAGCGTTCCATTTAAATAAATGAAGTTATAGCCATTTAAAGTTCTCATTTGTTTAATTGCAATTTTTTAACATCCGGTATAAGATATCAAATTTATTATACTTGGAAAATAAAATATGATCTATTGTTACATTTCAGTGTAAATTTGGTATGCATAACTTAATTACTTTTTAAGTATTTGAAACATGAAAATTAGGTTAAATTTTTACAAAATTCAAATTATTTAAAAAACCTTAAGGTTTAAGTAAAGAAACCTTATTAAATCACACAATTATTTTGATCGAAGGATCCAAAAATTCAATAAAATACAGGGTGTTTCATTAAAAAAAAATCCAACTTTGATACTTTTAGGGTTTTTGGGACACCCTGTATATTATGAAAGTAATTTTAAAAAGTAGCCCTAATAGACCCCCATATACCCCCAAATTGAAACTTTTTGAAAGTCACGTATTTTGGCCACAATATTCCGTGCCGTATAGCGTGAATAACCCTGTATATTCTTACTACTGTCACTCTATTGGTTTTAAAAACTTTAAAAAGCAGTGTAAGTGTAGATGATGTTAAGAAACTTAAATGTATGGCTGGCTGGCCACTACCTGCCGCTCTAATCAATAACATATACGCGAGGGTTTTATTTAATGTAGTAGTCCCTCTAGACTACCTAACTAACACAAACCTCAATATTTGCATCAGCCTTGTGATTCACACTTCGTAAAATCGGCCACTATCAGGCAAAAAAACGCTGACCCATCCATGCGTTGTTTGACACAATTAATCGAGAGTGGTGCAAGCCGATCACTATGACAACAAAACATCGTCACATTGATTAACGTCCAGAAGGAAAATAAAACTTTGGGCGACAAAGAAATGCAGGCAAGTGTAGAAAAATAACTTGAAGCAGCTCTTACAAAGAAATGCATTTTGACGTGGTATTAGGGCTCAGTATCCACCAATTAACCACTAGGATGTAAACTGCTAAGAGATTTTGAGACCCATTACAATCTGCAGTAGCGGTTTTCCTTCAATAGAGCACAATTTGCTCCGTCTTTAATCTGTTTTCCTCCTTTGGAAAAACGCTTTGGCCTGACTTCGCTGTATTCATCCCCCCGAGTCTATTCGATTTCGAGGCAATGAGAGCCACAAACCTGTTCCTATCCTAACCCTGCACATGTGTAGTATCGTATCTTTGAACGTACACTAGCTACAATGATCCAGGTCTGGGTTTAATAACCATCTGACCTGATATATCGGACTTGTCGGTGTCAGTTGTCACGTCTCGCGGATAACAGTACTCGAAGATCTTCGTTTCACCGCCCGGATAAATGTGCAAAGAAAACTATAAAAAATATCTCAATCCAAGATGGAACTGCTATGCAGTACCAAGCAACTCCCAGTTTCAATTGCCTTGTTATGGGTTTAATAGATCTGATCTTTCCCTAGCTACTTGTTAGTCGTATGTGTACCAAAACAATACCACGATCAATGAGAAGTAAACTGGATACAGTCACAGGCGAAAGGATGAAACGGCAAACAGCATTTATCATAGCTGGTAACGCTGTATCTTACAGCCTGGTGTTAAAATAGGTATTATCCTAGAAGTATTTTCATAATGCCTCATTACCACGGAATAAATTGAAACCATAAGCGAGGCCAGTATGGATGTAATAGATCAGAATGAATAGAAGGAAACTATGAAGACCCAATTCCACTAGTTTCATTAGGGTGGCGCATCAGCCCATGTCAAGCAGTGGAACGAAGCCAAGATAAAGTTACTGGAATCCTTAATCATAATTGGTTACTTTCCCAATACGGAAGGTTACACCAATGAAAAGATAATTTTACTGGTTGAGGCTCAGAATATCCTGAGTACTAGAGAACCAAGTTTGAAGTTACGCTGTCGGTGGATTCACTGACCGGGTGTAAATTTGATTAAAATTAATTCGTTGTGAAAAGTCGTGTTAAAGTGTTCTCCTAAACTGAGACGATTTTAAGTGTTCTCCTGCGAACAAACAAAAAAAAGTTAAGTACAACCACAAACATAACTACATGACAATTCGAAGGGTATACTAATAAATATAATAAGTACAATAATAACTTAGTCAGCAGACTATTAACAATCACTTGCTACTCAGCACATCGAAAATATTTCCGTTTTTTGCGAGGCAATCCCTCTCACCGATATTATTATAAATCTGAATGTTTTACGGGACATTAACAATCGCGAATATTAAATTGTAATTTAATTGACAAAATTAATAAAGTTTATTAAAAATTTAGCCGCGTATGCAAATACGAAATTAGACAGGACCGTACTATATATTTTGCAGGTATTCTGTATACTCCTTAATAACTCCTTTTTTTCTCTACTGTCACCATCTGTGGTCTATTACATCCCCCGTTTGTCTTTTGATAAAGCCGCCTTTACAGACCCATTGGCGTGAAGTATGTACTTTGTCAATCGCAGACTAAAAACTAAATTACTGAAATAGTCATATTGGAATAAATAAACCAAAAACA
Organism: Ontholestes murinus; assembly: GCA_963969525.1. Classification (NCBI taxonomy): domain Eukaryota; kingdom Metazoa; phylum Arthropoda; class Insecta; order Coleoptera; family Staphylinidae; genus Ontholestes; species Ontholestes murinus. The sequence goes on along the minus strand of OZ018395.1, from coordinate 56,997,713 downwards.
ACAAAAACGCCAAACCCTTACAAAACCATTCCACCAGTGAAAGTAAAGAGGATATAACAAACAGGGAAATTCTAAAAACGAATAAAGAACTACAAAAGACCGTAGAATTCATGAGTGAAAAATTCGATGAAATTCAAAAAAAAACAGGGAACTGAAAAAAATACTGAAAGACAGTAAAAAACAAAATGAAAATACTTGAAAATACAATAGAAAAAACTGAAAAAGATAAGATAAAAAAAACATAATCATAATAGGACTCGAAAAACAAGAAAAAAATGAAAACACCGAAGAAGTAGCATCAAAAATAATAAAAAAATCTTAACACAAAAATCGAATCATATCAAGTTATCACCGCCTACAGACGAGAAGGCAGTAAAGATAATAGTCCTATCATAGTACAATTAAAAACAAAAGAAATAAAAGAAGCCATATTAAGTGCCCGAAAAAACATTAGATCGATAACTACTACAGAGTGTGCTCTAAGAGGAAAAAGAAACGAGATATTCATCAACGAACAACTAACTTCACTTACCAATAATCTATTTCATAAAGCCAGAGAATTAAAAAAACTGCACAACTTCATATTCTTATGGACTAGAGACGGAAGTATATTCATTAGAAAAACAGACACGAGCACTAAAACACATACTGATCTAGAAAAAATAAAGTAAACCAAGTAAAAAAAAACAAGAAAACAATATAAAAAATGTAAATACAATGTATACCATATACCTACATAACATAAGAAGTATACAAAATAAATTCCATGAAGTTGAAACTATTCCAACAACACATAACAATCCAACTATTACTGCTATCACAGAAACATGGCTAACCCCTATAAAAGAACAACTGTACAAATTACAAAATTATAACGCGGAATACAATTCTCGAGAGGCGAAGGAATAATAATATTTATAAAAGACGACACAGAATACAAAATATTAAACAATATAACAGTGAACAAAATACAAATCATAACAATATCCCTAATAAATGAAAAAACACAAATCTCTCTAATATACAAACCACCACAAATAAACCTTAATACACTAGGAAATACTCTAAAAAACCATTTACTAAACAGAAGAAAAACTCATATCATAATAGGAGACATAAACATAAATATACTAGAAAAAAAAACATTATAACAAAGGAATACAAAAATACCCTAAGAGAAAACCACTAGAAAATAGTAAATAAAATAACAAAAAAATCATACACGAGACTAAATAAAAATGGAAACAACTCCATATAGGATCACGTAATTACAAATAATATAAGCTTAATAGATAACATTACAGTAGAGAAATCAAGCATATCTTACCATAATGCTATAATAACAAAAATAAAAGACCAAAATATAAAACCAGAATACAAATTCTTTGAAATTACTAAAGTAGACCAAACACAAATAACAAAAGACATAAATAACATTGACATAAATAAAATAAACAACTTTGAAGAACTTTCAAAAACGCTTCAAAATATAATAGAAAAGAATCATGAAGTAAAAAGAATTAAAAGAAACACTGAAAACCCATGGATAAATGAAAAGATTATTAAACAAATCAAACAAAGGAACAAATTACAAAAAAAAACATCTAAAAAACCCTACCAATGAAATAATAAAAGAGGAATACATCAAACAGAAGAAAACAACAACAACAACAATTAAAAAAATCAAAACGCAATACTACAAAAATAAACTCCAAGCGAATATAAATAATCGCAACAAATTTTGGAAACTAATAAACAACCAAATAAATAAACTAAAAAAAGCGAAAAGTCTATAAAGGAAATACGCAAAGAAAATGGAACCAACACAACCGATAATACAGAAATAGCTAATGAAATAAATCTGTACTTTACAGAAGTAGGAAAAAAATTTGCAGAAAAACAAATAAACGACAAGAAAATGATACCCAAAACAACGGTAACAAATTAACAGATCGAAAATATAAGATTCAGAAAAACAACGTATGAAGAAATAAACGACATAGTGACAAAATTAAAAGATAACAAAGCACCCGGATTCGACAAAATAACCAACACAATAATAAAACAAAATAAAACGAAATTAATACCAATACTTATAAAAATTATAAATAAAGTTTTGGAAGATGGCATATACCCCAACTACATGAAAAAGGCCATAATTATCCCTATATACAAGAAAGGAGATAAAAACTTACCAGAAAACTATTACCAACACAAAATACTCGAAAAAATAATACAAATACAAATCACGGATCATTTAGACAAATACAATATTATATACCATAACCAATACGCTTTTCAACAATATTCAGGGACATCAGCAACATATGAACTAATTAACAACATAAAAACCAAATTAGACCTAAAGAAACAAGTTGCAGCAATTTACATCGACATGAAGAAGGCTTTCGACACTATCTCTAAACCTAAACTTCTACAGAAACTAGAAGCAACAGGGATAAGGGGAAAGGAACTAAAATTAATAAAAACGTACCTTATGAATAGAATCCAGTGCGTGAAAGCAAATGGCACAGAGAGCCAACTGCTGGAAGCCGAATATGGAATACCTCAAGGAGGCAACTTACCGCCTATACTGTACATCATATATACAAATGTCCTCATGGAACTGAACTTTAAAGGAAATCCATACATATATGCCGACGACACATGTATAGTCTATTCCGGAGAAAGCTACGGTTATATAAAAAATAATATAAATAGTGATATGAAGATATTAGGGAATTGGTATTTCAATAACTTATTGACAATAAATGAAACAAAAACAGAATATATGATATTTAATAGCAAGAACGATCAAACGGAAATTAATGTCAAAATAAAAGGAACAAAGATAAACCAGATATCAGACGTAGAATATTTAGGACTAAGAATAAAAAGCAATCTGAAATGGGATGAACAAATAAATCAATTAACTAAAAGAAATGCCAGAACAATAGCAGCAAAAAAAAAAATTCAAAACTACATTCCAACAACAAGAAAACAAATCTACCATGCACTATTTACATCCCTAAATAATTACCTAATAAATATTTGGGGTAATACAACTAAAAAGAACCTTAATAAGTTACAAATGCAACAAAACAAAATATTAAAACTATTATATAAATTAGACAAAAAAACAATTAAACTTTATGAACACACACAAGAACTAAACATCAAAAACATGATAAGCCTAAGCAACTTATTAATTATTTACAAAATAAAAAACAATCTAATCAAAACCAGTATAAAATTACAATCAAATAGATAATTCCACAATTACCAAACAAGGAGAAGATCAGATCTAAGGACAGAAAAAGTCACAACAAAAAAATACTCACAACTATTAACAACTGACAGCATAAAACGATACAATGAACTAGACGACTACATAAAAAAACTAAAAAAATATACTCCATTTAAATTAAAACTAAACAACCAATTAATATAAAATCATGCAATAAACAAAAAGAAAAAACCAAACCAATACCGTTAGCACGAGATGGGACACCACACCTGCAATTCCGAGGCGAGGAAGGAGGGAAAAAACACCAGGAGTGAATGCAGATACAAAAAAAAGTACATATTTATTAAATTTGTAAACTATTTTTTTTGTAAATGTATATGTAAATAAAAAATCTTAATCTTTAAAAATTCTCTTCCATATGCCCAAGAAAAATCGACGAAGGATCCCCTGTCATCAACAACGACAAGGAAGACAAAGGGCCCTACTCGATCGAATAGGACGCAGCCTTGAATTAACAAGGGACAGATAAGAGACTTACTCGAAGATAATTATAACCTGGTGTATAAAATAAACTGCATTACACCAAAATCAGTTATAATTCTCAGAAAACGCTTATACTTCATTCCAGCAGCAGCAGCTCTAGTAGAAGTTCCTTCGAAAAAAAAAACAAGAGGCAAATTGGCATAGCTTCGGTCTACTTTCTGAGAGAACAAAGCAAATGGAGTAGGTAAGTAGACTTGCGGAGTTGTGCAGAAAAGGCAATAAACACCAACTCCTGGTCTATGAAGCCAATGCTCACAACATGGTGTGGAGCAGCGCAGACACCAATAATAAAAGTAAGGAACTTCTTGAATTTATTATCTTAAACAGTTTAGGAATTATTCCTAGAGGTAGCGAACCTACCTTTGTGAATGCAATTAGGCAGGAGGTGTTGGACATCACTCTAGCTGGTATATTTACATCAAGCACATTTCAAAATTTGCATGTTGTGGAAGAATCCTTTTGTCGGACACAGAAAGACACAATGGAGTGTAGAAATTCAAAAGAAAGAAACCCTTTAATTTGAATAAGTTTTGTATTTTGTCTATTTTACTATAATTTACATCCATTTAAAACTAGGATTAACACTACTAACAATTAACATTAAACCAAAACCTCACGCTATTTTTTTCTAAACAATAACACGTTATAATAACATCGTTTATTTTAGAATGATTCAAACTTGTAGTGCATCGCAAAGGAAGCCGCTGACATCGAAACATTATATTGCTAGAAATAAATCAACTGCAAGTTAATATTTTTTGGATCATAACAAAATATACCTACTTCTAATAAATCTGACTGTGATAGATTATAAATAAAGATACAAATTGTCGGATCATTAAGAATGATTACAGAGAATCTTTTAACTGCATCCGAAACACCCTTAACTTTTGTATATTTTAAGTAATATCTGTGAATTATTTTTCCGCTTTTTGTCAGCTGCAACAAATTGCATTAATATACAATAGTTACCATAGAACAAAAAAAAATATTTACCTCATCATGGAGATCGTTTATCATATAATATGGAAGGTAGAGAGCTAATAATGCCCAAAAAATTAAATTAATAATCAAAAGAGTTTTGAAATTCAATCCGATCTGTGATGTTACGAAACACCTTAAAAGATTATTAACATCAAGTCCAAGTTCCATTGTAATTGTAAAAATATAAACAAAAATTTCTGCTCTGGTGGTTGTGTGAGTTGTGTTCAATAAAGTCCTAAGAGACAAATATAAAAATTCGGCTCCACTGAAAAATAAAATTGGATTATAAATTCTTGAAGTGAAAATAAATATATTTACCAAAGACGATGTACTGGACACATTTGGGCTAAATCCACAGATTTCAATGATTCAATGTCTCTCGTACAACAATAAATGCAATTGGTAGTTTCTTGATTCAATCCATCGAGTAATATTTTATTAATTACTTTAGAGTACACTATCATTCGAGCAGCAAATATTTTTACCAACGTTATAGATAAATAAACACTAGTAACAACTAGTTTCACTTTAATTCGATTTTGTAAACTACTATCAAATAATAGGTATACATACACTATGGGAAATGTTAATAAGACAATTAATGACATAATCCCTAAAAAGAAATATATTTTGTAGCAAGTGAATTTAAATATGCTTAGCTTGAAGAACAACAAAGTTTCTTCAAAATTTTTAAAAATATTTATTAATTTGATATATCTTTCCTGGTTCGCGAAACGCAACGTCGGAGTTACAAAAAGAGCAGCAATTATTAAAATATATTCAAATACATCAGCTATGTCTTTAATTACATGATTAGAAGGTTGAGGAAATATATTGTAAGCTATCAAGCTCACAAAAACACACCAACTAGTATATTGTAATTTTGCGAAGAACGAATAATTGGCTGATGGTGCAGAACCGTTGTCATTTAATCGGATATAATTGCAAAATGTAACTCGCAAAAGTATTAGATGTAACTTTAATTCCTCGTGTAGGGAAGGAAACATTTTTATTGTATATTGTGAAGAGGCAACTGAAATATTAGTGTATACAAAGTTATTAAGTACAACATTTGTAATTACAAATTTTATCTATACAGATATTAATGTCATATTGAATTATTAATAAATTCTTTTGGACTTAATATAATGTAATTATTGACGAAAAAGCATTTAATTAAATATGATAAAATCGCAAAGCTAATAAATAAATAAATAAATAAATTTATTTCCCAACAGAAAAACTAAAACAGGAAAACTTATAATACTGTGTACAACTTATAAATAATATAATATTACACAATTCCGTAATAATTATAACTGAGGATGGCGATTGAATGTAATCTCATGCAATATTGTTAAAATCAAGTAAATTTTGGCGAAAAGGATGTAAACATGTCAGCATTCCATTGTACGTTGTGGTAGTTCGAGATCATCCTTATAAATGGTGAGTTTTGATGTCCACGCGTCCTGGATACTTCATAGTAGAAGCTGCGGCTGCATCTTAGTCTGGCAGGTGGTACACGTAGTTGTATTTGATTAGTCAAGTTCATGGAGTCTATGTTTCCATGAACAATCTGATGTAAATAACAACCCATGACAACTTGATGATGCTTTAGTAGTGGAGGTATATGGAACTCATTTAATAATGAATCGTAGCTGTGTCCTCTTGCTGGATATTGTTTTGTTTTTTTAAAATGTAAATATTTTAGAAATCTTTTTTGTACGCTTTCGAGCATGTTCTTATATTTCAAATAAGCTGGATACCACACTGGAACACAGTAACCTAGCTTGCTCATTATGAGGGATCTATATAAGAACATGCTAGTGGTAACCTCCGTAAAATCTATACATGTTCTTATAATAAAACCTAAAAGCTTTGAGCACTCGCTGACTAGATTCATAATATGGTCATTAAACGAGAGTTTCGAATCAAAATATACTCCCAAGTCCTTAATTTTAGCTGGTCTGTGAAGTATTGAATTGTTGAGATGATAATTGAAGTTATGTATTTCAGCATTGCGAGTGTATGACATCACAAAACATTTGTCTTGATTTAGAGTTAATCCATTATTTATACACCATTTATTTAATTTATCTATGTTCTGTTGCAGATGTAAGCAATCGGTTTGCGAATTAATCGTGCTGTATAATTTAATATCATCTGCATACAATAATATGTTACAGTCAATAGTGAGACAAACATCATTTATAAATAGAAGAAACAAGAGCGGTCCGAGATTTGACCCTTGGAGTACACCGCTGGCTGCTACATATTCATTAGAATAATGACCTTTATAATGAACCTTATGTTTTCTTTGCTCCAAATATGATTTTAGCACTTGTATAATGTTTGTGCTAATATTAAAATGATGCAATTTCTTAAGTAGTAGGTCATGAGGCATACGATCAAAGGCTTTTGTCATATCTGTGTATATCACATCAGTTTGGCGTCGACTATCTAAATTATCAGATATGAACTGTGTTAATGTAAGCAAATTAGTAGTCGTGGATCTTCTGGTTAAGAAGCCGTGCTGGTGTATAGATATTTCTGTCTGTACAGATTTATAAATTTGTTTTGCTATAATGCTTTCAAATACTTTGGCGAATATATTTATTAGACAAATTGGTCGATAGTTTTTAACATTAGACTTATTACCACTTTTAAAAACAGGAGTAACTTGTACATTTTTCCAACAGGTAGGAAAGTTGCCAGTGCGTAATATTAAATTAAAAATATATGTTAATGGTTCCACAAAGATATATGCTAGATTCTTAACTACGAATTCTGGTATTATATCCATTCCCATTGTAAACCGGTTTTTCAATTTTCTTAATTCTGTTAGAACAACGCCAGAGTTAACATAATAGTTTCCTAAGTAAAGCTTATGTTGATCATAAAGAGAATTTGTTTTGTTAGTGAAAGAATTAACAAAGTTATTGGCAAATGCATTAACAATATTTTGGGGGCAATGAATCTCTTTCCATAACTCAAAGTGTACCATCTTATGAAGTTCTAGTAACCGAAAATAATTTACTAAAAGTAATTATCGAAGAAATTGAACACAAAAATAAAATCCTAATAGAAAATAGCGAATTATACAAGGACAAAATAAAATTATTGGAACAAAGAATTGATCTACATTTCAGCATTGCGAGTGTATGACATCACAAAACATTTGTCTTGATTTAGAGTTAATCCATTATTTATACACCATTTATTTAATTTATCTATGTTCTGTTGCAGATGTAAGCAATCGGTTTGCGAATTAATCGTGCTGTATAATTTAATATCATCTAGTTAACTATGAGAAGTAAACTCACAAATAATCCCGCAAATAAACCCGCATCAACTTAAATAATACCTAAGAATCCGAAGAATATGAAAAACATAGATGAACCAAATATTAATCTTTCAAAAACACGCATGGAGAAAACAGGTGCAATACCAAAAACTACCTTATTAAATGCCGAAGATGTCAATGAAAGGCAGGAAAGCCCAAGAAGTGAGAAAAATGCCACATATTGTGATATTAATCACACTGATAATCATACTAACCAAGAATCCCGGAATACTACACACAGTAGAACTAGACGAAACACTCAAAAGAAAAATGTAATCGAGGGGTCGGCGAAAGAAGTCACTGGTCCCGTAAAAGGAGCAGTTAGGATTGGCTTTGTGCACGCGTACTATCTTGATCCTGATTTAACAACAATTGATCTGAGTGATTATCTAAAAGGGCATGGCTTCAGTCAATTAAAATGTGAAAAGCTGAAATCTAAATATCCGGAAGAATATTCCTCTTTTAAAATTGGGGTTCCGATTAACAAATTTCAAGATCTCGAAAACCCAAATATTTGGCCTGAAAACGTCAAAATAAATAATTTTTTACATCGTCTTGCCAACAATCGTCAGAAATTATAAAAATATTATTATTAAACGTGCAGTCATTAAAAAATAAGTTCCTTAAGCTGGAAGCTCTAGTTGCTGATAAAACTTTTTCTTATGTTCTAATTAACGAGCACTGGTTATCGAGTGCGGAATGCTCGTCTTCTAAAATCGATAATTTATCTGCTAGGGCATTTTATGCTCGTCCATCTAGCACTTATGGAGGGACTTTAATTTTTGCCCATAATGAAATTAACACCAAAGATTTTAATGAATTAACAGATAAGTTATCCACGGAGAAAACCTGTGAAATGAGTGCAGTATTTAATAATAAATCAAATATGTATGTAATTAATATATATCGTCCACCGTCTGGCGATTTTAATATATTTTTAAATAATATCATGTGCTTATTGGATAAGTTAAACTACCGAAAGTGTCATGTATTATTAGGTGGCGACTTTAATGTTCATTTTAATGTAAACGATGCTCGCGAAAAACGTTTAATTGACTGTCTAAGTACTTATGGTCTTATAAAATGTGTTTTTACAGGCACCAGAAAACAAAACTGCTTGGACAACTTTTTCACGAACATTGATAATGAATATTTAAGTACAACAACACTAAATACGGCAATTTCGGACCATTTAGGTGTCATATTAAATATAACATTACCCGAACCAAATATTAATAGCAGTACCACTATATCAAGGCCAGTTACAGAAGTAGGTAAGAATAAATTTTATGATTATATTTATAATACTCAATTACTACCGATAATTCAATAAACTTACACGAAAAATAGGATATTTTCCATCACATTCTCAGTGCGTATGTAAATAGTTCATTTCCGAATAGAATAAAACGACTTAAAATAAATAAATGTGCACACTGGTTCAATCATAACCTACGCGATATGCGCGAGAGAATGAAATTTATCGACGAATGTTACAGAAATCATCCCACGCCTAATAACAAAACGATCCGAGATGATTATCGTAAAAAATACAAAAGTACGATATCCCAAAATATTATTGACACTAATAACAATTTTATAAATAAATCAAGCAATAAAAATCGCGCGGCGTGGAAAATCTTAAATTCAAATCGACTACAAACCAAAACAAAAGGTGATTGCAAAATAACTAGTGACGAATTTAACAGTTTCTTTGTAAATATAACGGACAACTTAATAAAAAATAACGACGCACCCTTACATGATGTTGTAATGGCTAATAAACCAAAACATGTATTTAAATTCAAAGAAACTACCTACATTAAGGCATTGGATACAATGAGTAATATCAAAAATACCCATAGCGCTGATATATATGGAATCACAGTAGAAATGATTAAAGGTGTGAAATACCTGCTAGCCTCACCATTAACGAGACTTATAAATGAAATTATAAAATCCGGAATATACCCACAAGCTTTAAAAAACGCAAAAGTTATCCCTATCTATAAAAAAGGGTGACAAAAATGATATAAACAACTATAGACCTATATCTTTATTACCTATATTATCAAAAATAATTGAAATTATATTAAAAGACCAAATAATAGAACATTTTGATAAATATAATTTATTTCATACAAATCAATTTGGTTTTCGGTCTGGTATGAGTACAACTGAAGCCTTAGCATCAATAATAGACACAATTACAAAATGTTATGAAAGTAAACAATTTTGTGTAGGCTCATTTATTGACCTCACAAAAGCATTTGACTGTGTGTCACACGAAATTCTAATAACGAAACTAAAACAGTATGGCTTCGATGAACACAGTTTAAATCTAATGTGCTCATACTTAAAAGAAAGGCAACAAATTGTCAGTATTAATGAGAATAAGTCAGATATACTTACTTAAAAATCAGGTGTTCCGCAAGGCTCTGTGTTGGGTCCAATACTTTTTATCATTTTTATAAATGATTTACCCCAATATGTCCAATCTTCAAAAACACTTTTGTTTGTTGATGATACGACAATACTAAATTGCCACTCAGAAGTCGATATAGCTAATAATAAGAACGATGAATCAATGGCCTGCGTATCAACATGGTGTTCAGATAACAGACTCGTCTTTAACGAATCGAAAACAAAAAAAATCATTTTTACTCTCAGAACACATAATACAGAAACTGACAACAGCGCAAGTTTTCTTGGAGTTCAAATTGATCCATACTTAAAATGGAACGAACACGGAGAAAGACTAGCAAAAACGCTTTCCAAGAATATATTCTGCTTGCGTGGAATGTCAAAAAGAGTTGGACATACTCAACTTTTAACAGCATACCATGCACTATTTGAGTCACGATTACGGTACGGTGTCATTGTGTGGGGACATTCATGCTCTAGGCATCGAATTTTTGGGTTGCAGCGACAAGTGATAAGAATTATTGCAGGCTTGTCTTACACAAGTGACTGCAGAGAGTCCTTCTCAAATAATACTATACTTACTTTTCCAGCTATTTATATCTTCGAGTGCCTGGTGTATGTAAGATCTCACATAAATAATTATGAAACAAATGAACATCAACATTTGACAAGATCAAAAGGCGAACTATCCTTCAAACAACATAGATTAGAAAGAACGAGGAATGGTCCGAATTACTACGGAGTCAAATTTTTTAACAAATTATCTGTAGATACTCGGTGCCTAGAAATTCATCTATTTAAAAAGAAAATTAAGAAATACTTAATAAAAAAAGCGCCATACTCTATAAGTGAATTTCTGCAATATACTGATGTAGTTTAGTAGTCACGGTCCGAATATGGGGTATATAAATAAATACATTTTTTATTCTTAAATTATTGTGTAATTAATCTTAATTAAATTTTTAAAATTTTTAAATTACATTATTTTCACTTAAAATATTAAAATGTCTTGTATCAATTTCTATAGCTTAATCATTTTTTTAAATACTTTTTAAATCTAATTTTAGTTGTGTGAGCTGTTTTATGTATATGTTTATCTATTTATTGTAACAGTGTATGTATTATAGTATTTATTTATTTATTTGAATAATATTTCTATGTATTATTTTACTTTTCTACGTAGTAGATTTTAAGATTTTAATTTCTCTTTGTATTCTGTTTTATTTTATTTCTATAATAATTTCATTTAAAAATAGTTTATTATTTAATTGTTTCAAGTATTTATTTATATATTCAAGTATATCTCGTACGTCAGACGTTATATGTATATCGATACATCTCATTCTCGAATTAAAGTGGATACTGCTATTAATAAAATGTATGTATAAGGTACTTTCCAATGTTTTTCTCTTAAGTGATATATTCAAATTTTCTTATGTGTAACAAAATGCATGCAATTTATATGTACGCAATATATATAGTAAAGTGTATTTATTATATTGTTTTCTTGACTTGTGTAAAGCTTTATGTTCCTTGCACGAAATAAACATTATTATTATTATTATTATTATTATTATTCTTATATAAACAAATGATTCTGCAATATGATATGGTGTTCTGCAAGGGTTTATATTAGTATTACTGCTCTAATATAAGTCAACAATAATTTAAAAATACGAAAATATTTCGTGAGTCTTGCTAAGACTAGAAAACAAATCAATTATTGAAACATTGTCACAACTACTTCTCTGGCTAATACCTCGACAGACATTAAATTAAGCCTTTCTTTCTTGATTTTTTGACTAAATGGTTATACCTAAATGAGTTTTTCTGTCTTAATTTATATTTCGTATTAAACGACGTCACTAAATATCAAATCGCAATTTTATATTTGGAAATTGATTTCAGGCTCAGGTAATCTCGCGCTTTTTTGCATTTAAGTGTTTTTATTACTTTTGAAACGTTAATTTATTGGTTTTATCATTTAGTTTTAACATATTAGTCTTATAATTTATGGTAGCAATTATTTTTTCGCAAATCGGAGATAAAGCAGTGTAAGTGTAGATGATTATAATAAAAATTCTTACGCAAGGGGTGGATGGGCGTGTAGGAAATATCATAGCTTTTAATTACGAAATCATAAACAAAAGTGTTTAATAACAACAATTAACTAAGGAAAGAATGTTTACATAAATAATAAAGTGTTAAGTTTCTTATAATTTAAGGTACATTTCGTAAAGTCATCGCGTAAATTTTACTGATTGGAGGGTGGGATAGAGGCCAACCACCTATCCTACATATATTTTAATACTCTCACCACTGTTACTTTATTAGTTTTCAAAAACTTCCTCAATTCAAGTGTAGATGATGTATAGAATTTTAAAAGTGGTTTCATAGTTTGTATTTGCATGTATTTGTATGGTAGGGGTTGGCCAATATACCACCCCCCAATCAATAAGAACACGCGGTTTTATTGAATATAGGATCAGAGTATAGCCACTATCGTAATTTATAATTACGAAATTGTAGACAATAATTTTTCAAAACAAGAATTAAATAAGGGAGAATATGTACATTATTAATAAACTAATATTTTTTTTAAATAAATTACGGTATATTTTATAAAACCTTCGCTTAAATTTTATTGATTGGAAGGTAGGATAGAGGCGATCTACCCAACCTATATAATTTTCCATATTCTCACCACTGTCATTATATTAGTTTGAAAAACTAAAGCAGCTAAGTGTAGAATGATGTTAAGAAATTTAAAAGTGGTGTTTTAGTTTATGTTTATGGCCACTACCTGTCTAATCAATAAAATATACGCGAGGGTTTTATTTAATGTAGTAGTCCCTCTAGACTATCTAACTAACACAAACCTTAATATTTGCATCAACCTTGTGTTTCATACTTCGTAATATTGGCCACTATCAGGCAAAAAGGCACCCAATCCCTGCGTTGCTTGACACAGTTAATCGAGAGTGTGCAAACCGATTACTCTGACAGCAAAACAATCGAAAACAATCTCCAAAACTCAAGGCAATCGACACATTGATTGACGTCCAGAAGAAAAATAAAACTTTGGGCGACAATCAAACAGATGCAGGCAATAATAAATTGAACTACCTTGGAAGAAGAAGGTTAAAATAAAATTTATAAATGGTAATCTACATTAATTATGTGTAGAAAAATAACTTGAAGCAGCTCTTACAAAGAAATGCATGTTGACGTGGTATTAGGGCTCAGTATCCTACCACCAATTAACCACTAGGGTGTAAACTGCCAAGAGATTTGAGACCCATTTCAATCTGCAGTAGCGGTTTTCCTTCAATAGAGCACAATTTGCTCCGTCTTTAATCTGTTGTCCTCCTTTGGACAAACGCTTTGGCCCGACTTGGCTGTATTCATCCCCCCGAGTCTATTAGATTTCGAGGGAATGGGGGCCACAAACCTGTTCCTATCCTAACCCTGCCTGGGTGTAGTATCGTGTCTTTGAACGTACACTAGTTACAATGATCCAGTTCTGAGTTTAATAACCATCTGGCCTGATATATCGGACTTGTCGGTGTCAGTTGTCACGTCTTGCGGGTAACAGTACTAGAAGATCTTCGTTTCACCACCCGGATAAATGTGCAAAGAAAACTATAAAAAATATCTCAATCCAAGGTGGAACAGTATTTGAACGATGGTTACATGCGTAAGGCGAAGCTTAGTCTGAGCTATGCAATACCAGGCAACTCCCAGTTTCAATTCCTTGTTATGGCTTTAATAGATCTTTTCTTTCCCTAGCTACTTGTGAGACGTAGGTGTACCAAAACGATACCTCGGTCAATGAGAAGTAAACTGGATTACAGTTACGGGCGAAAGAAAGAAACGGCAAACAGCGCCTATCACAACTGGCAACACTGTATCTTAGAGCCTGGTGTTAAAATAAGTATTATCCTAGAAGTATTTTCAGAATGCCCCATTACCACGGAATAAATTGAAACCATAAGTGAGGCCAGTATGGATGTAATAGATCAGAATGAATAGAAGGAAACTATGAAGACCAAATTCCACTAGTTTCATTAGGGTGGCGCATCAGCCCATCTCAAGCAGTGAGACGAAGCCAAGATAAGGATACTGGAATCTTTAATCCTAATTACTTTTCCAATATGGAGAGTTACACCAATGAGAAGATAATTTTACTGGTTGAGGCTCAGAATACCCTGAAGACCTCCAACTGGAGAGTACTAGAGATCCAAGTTTTAAGTTACGCTGTCGGTGAATTCACAATCCACTGACCGGGTGTAAATTCTCTTCCATATGCCCAAGGAAAATCGACGAAGGATCCCCCGTCATCAACAACGACAAGGAACACAAAAGGCCCTACTCGATCGAAGGGGACTCAGCCTTGAATTAACAAGGGACAGGAAAGGGGCTTACTCCAAGACAATTATAACCTGGTGTATGAAACAAAATGCAATTCACCAAAAGCAGTTATAATGCTCAGAAAAGGCTTATACATTCATTCTAGAATTCACCACACCAGCAGCCCTAATAGAAGTTCCTTTCCTACTTTCTGAGAGAACAAAGCAAATGGAGTAGGTAAGCAGACTCGCGGAGTTGTGCACAAAAGGCAATAAACACCAACTCCTGGTCTATGAAGCCAATTCTCACAACATGGTGTGGAGCAGCACAGACACCAATAATAGAAGTAAGGAACTTCTTGAATTTATTATCTTTAACAATTCAGGAATTATTTACAGAGGTAGCGAGCCTACCTTTGTGAATGCAATCAGACAGGAGGTGTTGGACATCACTCTAGCTGATATCTTTACATCAAGCACATTTCAAAATTTGTATGTTGTGGAAGAATCCTTTTGTCGGACATAGAAAGACACAATGGAGTGTAAAAATCCGAGAAACAAAAAATATCAAATCCGCAATTATTAATATGTTTGCTGGTAATTAACAAGACGGTACAGTTTTGCTAGAGATGATGGAAAAAAGAACATGAGGTTTCAAAGAGAAGGAACCTCTCTCAAAGTTGGGTTTTTAAACAATAGGATCATCGATTAGCTAGAAACATACTAGTGTTCTTCTTTTTATATACTTAGCTATATGTATTCACAACCCTTTTAATAGAACTGAATAAACTCTCAAACATTCAATGTTTTTTTTATCATTACACATGATATTCATACTAACATTGTTTGGACCTTTACTCCCACTTATAAATTATAAATAATTCAAAGGAAAAAAACACTTTACTTTGAATAAGTTTTGTATTTTGTCTATTTTACTATAATTTACATCCATTTAAAACTAGGATTAACACTACTAACAATTAACATTAAACCAAAACCTCACGCTATTTTTTTCTAAACAATAACACGTTATAATAACATCCTTTATTTTAGAATGATTCAAACTTGTAGTGCATCGCATAGGAAGCCGTTGACATCGAAACATTATATTGCTAGAAATAAATCAACTGCAAGTTAATATTTTTTGGATCATAACAAAATATACCTACTTCTAATAAATCTGACTGTGATAGATTATAAATAAAGACACAAATTGTCGGATCATTAAGAATGATTACAGAGAATCTTTTAACTGCATCCGAAACACCCTTAACTTTTGTATATTTTAAGTAATATCTGTGAATTATTTTTCCGCTTTTTGTCATCTGCAACAAATTGCATTAATATACAGTAGTTACCATAGAACAAAAAAAAATATTTACCTCATCATGGAGATCGTTTATCATATAATATGGAAGGTAGAGAGCTAATAATGCCCAAAAAATTAAATTAATAATCAAAAGAGTTTTGAAATTCAATCCGATCTGTGATGTTACGAAACACCTTAAAAGATTATTAACATCAATTCCAAGTTCTATTGTAATTGTTAAAATATAAACAAAAATTTCTGCTCTGGTGGTTGTGTGAGTTGTGTTCAATAAAGTCCTAAGAGACAAATATAAACATTCGGCTCCACTGAAAAATAAAATTTTATTATAAATTCTTGAAGTGAAAATAAATATATTTACCAAAGACGATGTACTGGACACATTTGGGCTAAATCCACAGATTTCAATGATTCAATGTCTCTCGTACAGCAATAAATGCAATTGGTAGTTTCTTGATTCAATCCATCGAGTAATATTTTATTAATTACTTTAGAGTACACTATCATTCGAGCAGCAAATATTTTTACCAACGTTATAGATAAATAAACACTAGTAACAACTAGTTTCACTTTAATTCGATTTTGTAAACTACTATCAAATAATAGGCATATATACACTATGGGAAATGTTAATAAGACAATTAATGCCATAATCCCTAAAAAGAAATATATTTTGTAGCAAGTGAATTTAAATATGCTTAGCTTGAAGAATAACAAAGTTTCTTCAAAATTTTTAAAAATATTTATTAATTTGATATATCTCTTCTGGTTCGCGAAACGCAACGTCGGAGTTACAAAAAGAGCAGCAATTATTAAAATATATTCAACTACATCAGCTATGTCTTTAATTACATGATTAGAAGGTTGAGGAAATATAATGTAAGCTATCAAGCTCACAAAAACACACCAACTAGTATATTGTAATTTTGCGAAGAACGAATAATTGGCTGATGGTGCAGAACCGTTGTCATTTAATCGGATATAATTGCAAAATGTAACTCGCATAAGTATTAGATGTAACTTTAATTCCTCGTGTAGGGAAGGAAACATTTTTATTGTATATTGTGAAGAGGCAACTGAAATATTAGTGTATACAAAGTTATTAAGTACAACATTTAAATTACAAATTTTATCTATACAGATATTAATGTCATATTGAATTATTAATAAATTCTTTTGGACTTAATGTAATGTAATTATTGATGAAAAAGCATTTATTTAAATATGATAAAATCGCAAAGCTAATTGTTAAGGCGCCAATGTGCGCGCGCCTATTTCACCCCGAATGGTGGTGGTAAGAAAGAGGGGCGCGCGCCCCGACCGACAGGACAGATTGAATTAAGACGTAGTAGAATTAAGAGACATATATGGAAATAACTTGTACATTTTTGAAACGACATTAAACAGTTTTTCCACGACTCTGAAATTTATTCCGGACCCCAGTCGTCAACATCCCGACTCAAGATTATACATGGTCCTTCGAACCGGAATTCAGTTCGTAAAAATTGTTTGTGCAACTTCGTAAAGAGGGATTCCCATTTTGGACGTCACCACTTCGCAAAAGGTCGTTTTGGATTGGTCATCGTGGAACCCTTGGAGCCATTAAGCGAGCTTCACGAACATCAAGTTTAATAAGGTCAGAAATCCTTTCTTAATCCATCCTTAATTCCTTAATTTCGAGTTGATTCAATCTGTATTAATATAATATTAAATATGGCTGATTTAGGGGAACTTAAGTTCAAACGCGAAACGGTACATTCAAGTTTAATTCGTTTTGAAACACATTTAAAGGGGTTAAAAAAGAAAAACCTAAATGCATTTGAATTAACAAAACGGCTTGAACGTTTCGAATTATTATTAGATCAATTTGTGTCAATTCAAATACAAATTAATTCGATAGAACAGCCTGATAATGACCCTATCGCCGAATTTGAAACTGAATTTTATGCTCTTCTAAATAAGGCAAATGATTTATTAAAAAAACCTAAAGAGGTAAATGCACAAATTAATAATTCGAATGATATTCAATTAAATTCAATTGAAATTCCAAAATTTGATGGTCATTATGACAATTGGCTGGCATTTTACAGCTCATTTAAAACGTTAGTTCACGAACGCGAATCGCTTAGTGATATTCAAAAATTCGCCCATTTAATATCGTGCTTGAGCGGCGATGCCGCCGATGTTTTGGCATCCTTTGAGGTGAGCGCGGAGCATTATGAAGATGCGTGGGAATTAATTGTGGAAAATTTTGACAATAAGCGAAAAATTGCACGACGTCACATTAGAGCCATTCGTAGTTTACCGGATATGCCGAGCGGTGAAATTAATTTAGCTATTCATATGCGGAAAATAGTACGTGCGATTGCTAAACACACGCGGGCCCTTAAAGTTCTCGGTCGCCCAACGGATTCATGGGACGATTGGTTAAATGACGTAATTGCGGAAAAAATAGACCCAAAAACGGTACAGGAATGGGAATATACTTTAGGGAAAAATGAGTTTCCCACATGCAAATCGTTTTGCGATTTTATAATAAATAAATGCGATTCATTGGAAGCCGCGCCGATTAAAAATGCATCGGAAAATAAAGCAGTAGGCTCCGTTAAATTACAAAATAATAAATATAATTGTATATGTTGCAAAGGGGTGCATTTAGTAACAACTTGCGATAAATTTAAAGAATTAAATGTCGACAAAAGACTTAAATTAATTAAAAATGCCGGATTATGTACAAATTGTCTAAAACGTGCTAATCACAAAAATTATAACTGTTTTGCAACACCGTGTGCGGTATGTCAAAAACGTCATCACACATTATTGCACAGATATGTGTCAAATGAGACAAACACGAATAATCGTGAAATGGGATCTGTGGTAGGATACGCGGACATAAATAAAGCTTCCCAAATTATATTACCTACCGCGGTTGTAAATATCGTAACGGGAGATGGTAAAACTCACAAATGCAGAGCAATGTTAGATTCTGGCTCACAATTAAATTTAATAACGTGCGAGTTAGCAGAACAATTAAATTTAAAATTAGATAAGGATTTTATCCAAATCGATGGGGTACATAACGCCCAGACGTCTGCTAATTCAAAAACCAGATTATCTATTACATCCTGTTTCAGTAATTATAATGCCGAAATTGATTGTTTTGTTGTACCGCGAATTATGCAAAATATGCCCGTTGTTCCCTTTAAGAAGGAAATATTAAAACCCGCGAACATGAACTTGGCAGATCCAAATTTTCATACTCCGGGAAGGGTCGATTTATTAATTGGGGCTCCATTATTTATGGACATAATTTGTGACGGAAAAATAAAACAGGGTAAACAATTGCCTATCATACAAAAAACGTCTTTAGGCTGGATAGTTGGCGGGGGAAGTAATACTAATAACAAAATTGCAAATTGCAATTTAACACGTGCGGAAAATTTTGATTTGCAAAAATTTTGGGAGTTAGATACGGTCCAATCAAAACCATTTGTCACCGTGGAAGATTCTGCATGCGAAAATAATTTTGTTCAAACTACCCAACGTTTGCAATCGGGTAGATTTGTTGTTAGTTTGCCATTTAAAACGTGTGACATATCCCTTGGCAATTCGAAACGCATAGCGCTAAAACGGTTTTACGGGTTAGAGAAAAAATTCAAAATTAATCCTGAAGTGGCTGACAGCTACAAGGCATTCATGAGGGAGTATATTGAGCTAGGCCACATGGCTGAAATTAATACTAAATATCCGGAACCGAAAAATGCATTTTATTTGCCTCACCATGGGGTGTTCAAAAGTGACAGTGTCACTACTAAATTAAGGGTGGTTTTCGACGGTTCCGCGAAGTCAGACAACGGACTAGCACTCAATGACCTCCTTTTGAAAGGACCGCTGTTACAAGACGACCTTTTTTCTATTTTATTGCGTTTCCGGACCTCTCGTTTTATATTGTCTGCCGACATAACAAAAATGTATCGGCAAGTTCTTATTAATGAAAATGAAACTAAATTTCAACGAATTTTATGGAGAGACAACCCGGCCGAACCAATAAAGATTTTTGAACTTAAAACCGTAACATACGGCACAACATCCGCATCCTTTCTGGCAATCCGTTGCCTAATCGAATTAGCAAATGAAAATATTAAACAATTTGCAGAAGCCGCCAATAGAATCAAAAGAGATTTTTACGTAGACGATCTGCTCACCGGTTTTGCGACCGAGGAGGAGGCGATCACGTGCCGCAATCAAATTGTTGAAATATTGAAGGGTGGAGGATTTCATTTAAACAAATGGAATTCTAATTGCCCAAAATTAATTGAAAACATAAATAACAATAATAGTAATTTAATTTTACTTAATAAAGAGAGTAATAGTAAAACATTGGGTATAATTTGGAATTCTAAATTAGATATTTTACGGTACCATGTACCGGAAATTAAAATTAATGGTAAAATTACAAAACGTTCTATTTTATCAATTACCGCTAAAATTTTTGACCCATTAGGTCTTATCAATCCTATCATCTTAGTTTCAAAATTGTTAATACAAGAATTATGGAGGGAAAAAATAGGATGGGACGAACCCGTTTCATGTACTATCAAGTGCAAATGGGAAGAGTTTGTCTCCGCTATTAATTATTTGAAGTATTTTGAAATACCTCGTAATATCATTAATTGCAGTTCACCATTTCGAATTGAAATTCACGGTTTTTGCGACGCCAGTGAATCAGCTTACGGGGCATGTGTTTATTTAAGAGTAAAAAACACTGAAAAGGGCGGGTACCAATCTCAACTATTATGCGCTAGATCCCGCGTTGCCCCTCTAAAATTTACGACATTACCTCGTTTGGAATTATGCGGTGCCTTATTGTTAGCAAATCTCGTTACCAAAATTAAAAATAGTTTAACAATCCCTGTTGATTGTTATATGTATTATACAGATTCAACAATTGTTTTGGGTTGGATAAAATCTTCCCAAATTATTTGGAAAACCTTTGTTGCTAATCGTGTATGCGAAATTAATGAATTGACGAACTGCAACGATTGGCACCACGTAAAAACTGCGGAAAATCCAGCAGATATTGTATCCCGGGGTATGTACGCAAATGCAATAATAGATTTGTCATTATGGTGGAGCGGGCCTTCTTGGCTGCAATCAAATAATTATAAGCCCGAAACATTAATTATTAATCATGTTGACTTGCCAGAAAAACGTAACATAGCGAAATGCATGACAGCAATGGCAGAAACTACAGAAATTAATATATTTAAAAAATACTCATCCCTTGATAAACTAATAAGAGTAGTGGCTTATTGTTTTAGATTCAAAATAAATTGTTTAAATAAAAACAGTCGACGACATCGTGAGCTTGATGCAAGTGAATTACAACATGCTACTAATGCAATAATTAAATTAGCGCAACGAAATTCTTTTCCTAATGAAATAACTACCTTAAATAAAAATGAGAGCATAAACCCGAAATCTAAATTAATATCACTAAACCCATTCTTAGATAATGGTATAATCCGAGTAGGGGGTCGCTTAGATGAGGCCGACGTCAGTTATGAGCAAAGGCGACCCATCGTACTTCCAGGTAGTCATCCACTTACTGACTTAATAATTAGGGACGTACATTTAAAAAACTTTCACGCCGGCGTGCAAACAAGTATGGCAATAATAAGGCAAAAGTATTGGCCACTGTCTCTTAAAAATAACGTGAAAAAATTAATAAATAAATGTATTACTTGCTTTAAATGTAAACCAATTATTAAGAGTCAATTAATGGGCAGTTTACCCGCATCACGGGTATGTGTAGCACGTCCGTTTACCAATTGTGGTGTAGATTTTTGCGGACCATTTTTAATAAAGGAGGGAGTTCGAAAACTAAAGGTAGTCAAAGCCTACGCTGCTGTATTTATATGTTTCGCGACAAAGGCAATCCATATTGAATTAGTAAGCAGCTTAACAACGGATGCCTTTCTTGCGGCAATGCGTCGATTTGTTGCGCGTCGCGGGAAATGTAAAAACATTTACTCGGACAATGCGACGAATTTCGTCGGAGCGAGCCGAGAACTGAAACGGTTGTACGAATTTATGAAAAACGAAAATGTTCAAAATGAAATTTTTCGCAATTGTGCAAAATAGCAAATTACCTGGCATTTTAATCCTCCACGCTCACCACATTTTGGCGGTTTGTGGGAGGCAGCTGTAAAATCCATAAAATCGCATTTGGTACGGGTTATGGGAGAAACTAAATTAAATTTTGAAGAATTTTGTACATTATTAATACAGATTGAGGCAATTTTGAATTCAAGACCTTTAACTCCTATATCTCCCGATCCTTCAGATAATTCATTCCTAACCCCTGGCCATTTTTTAATCGGCGACTCATTGATGTCACTACCATGTGAAGAGTTATTGGATACGAAGATTAATCGACTATCCAGGTGGCAGCATCTTCAGTACATGCAACAACATTTCTGGCGGAGGTGGTCAGTCGAATACTTATGTCAACTGCAGAGCAGAAATAAATGGCGCTATCCTGATCGGGACCTAGTCACCGTGGGAGCATTAGTTATCCTTAAGGATGACAACTTACCACCTATGCGTTGGATGAGCGGCCGAATCCAGGAACTTCATCCCGGGAAGGACGGACTAGTGCGTGCAGTGACAGTGCGCACCCGTAATGGATTATTTAAAAGAGCGACAACGCGTGTGTGTGTGCTTCCGATTGAGGTTGTTAGTGGCCCTAGTGATGCGAATTAATTTAGTATTTTGCAATGCAACACAGTTTTTATTGTTATTTTATGTTTGTATAACCTATTTGTTTTAAATAATGTAATTAAATGCATTTATGTTAATTATAATTAAAATTTACTAGCAAGTAGTTAGGAAGTTGGTCGTTTCAAGGGGGGCGGCATGTTAAGGCGCCAATGTGCGCGCGCCTATTTCACCCCGAATGGTGGTGGTAAGAAAGAGGGGCGCGCGCCCCGACCGACAGGACAGATTGAATTAAGACGTAGTAGAATTAAGAGACATATATGGAAATAACTTGTACATTTTTGAAACGACATTAAACAGTTTTTCCACGACTCTGAAATTTATTCCGGACCCCAGTCGTCAACATCCCGACTCAAGATTATACACTAATAAATAAATAAATAAATAAATTTATTTCCCAACAGAAAAACTAAAACAGGAAAACTTATAATACTGTGTACAACTTATAAATAATATAATATTACACAATTCCGTAATATTATAACTGAGGATAGCGATTGAATGTAATCTCATGCAATATAGTTACAATCAAGTAAATTTTGGCGAAAAGGATGTAAACATGTCAGCATTCCATTGTACGTTGTGGTAGTTCGAGATCATCCTTATAAATGGTGAGTTTTGATGTCCACGCGTCCTGGATACTTCATAGTAGAAGGTGCGGCTGCATCTTAGTCTGGCAGGTGGTACACGTAGTTGTATTTGATTAGTCAAGTTCATGGAGTCTATGTTTCCATGAACAATCTGATGTAAATAACAACCCATGACAATTTGATGATGCTTTAGTAGTGGAGGTATATGGAACTCATTTAATAATGAATCGTAGCTGTGTCCTCTTGCTGGATATTGTTTTGTTTTTTTAAAATGTAAATATTTTAGAAATCTTTTTTGTACGCTTTCGAGCATGTTCTTATATTTCAAATAAGCTGGATACCACACTGGAACACAGTAATCTAGCTTGCTCATTATGAGGGATCTATATAAGAACATGCTAGTGGTAACCTCCGTAAAATCTATACATGTTCTTAAAATAAAACCTAAAAGCTTTGAGCACTCGCTGACTAGATTCATAATATGGTCATTAAACGAGAGTTTCGAATCAAAATATACTCCCAAGTCCTAAATTTTAGCTGGTCTGTGAAGTATTGAATTGTTGAGATGATAATTGAAGTTATGTATTTCAGCATTGCGAGTGTATGACATCACAAAACATTTGTCTTGATTTAGAGTTAATCCATTATTTATACACCATGTATTTAATTTATCTATGTTCTGTTGCAGATGTAAGCAATCGGTTTGCGAATTAATCGTGCTGTATAATTTAATATCATCTGCATACAATAATATGTTACAGTCAATAGTGAGACAAACATCATTTATAAATAGAAGAAACAAGAGCGGTCCGAGATTTGACCCTTGGGGTACATCGCTGGCTGCTACATATTCATTAGAATAATGACCTTTATAATAAACCTTATGTTTTCTTTGCTTCAAATATGATTTTAGCACTTGTATAATGTTTGTGCTAATATTACAATGATGCAATTTCTTAAGTTGTATGTCATGAGGCATACGATCAAAGGCTTTTGTCATATCTGTGTATATCACATCAGTTTGGCGTCGACTATCTAAATTATCAGATATGAACTGTGTTAATGAGCAAATTAGTAGTCGTGGATCTTCTGGTTAAGAAGCCGTGCTGGTGTATAGATATTTCTGTTTTGTACAGCTTTGCTATAATGCTTTCAAATACTTTGGCGAATATATTTATTAGACAAATTGGTCGATAGTTTTTAACATTAGACTTATTACCACTTTTAAAAACAGGAGTAACTTGTACATTTTTCCAACAGGTAGGAAAGTTGCCAGTGCGTAATATTAAATTAAAAATATATGTTAATGGTTCCACAAAGATATATGCTAGATCCTTAACTACGAATTCTGATATCATATCCATTCCCATTGTAAACCGGTTTTTCAATTTTTTTAATTCTATTAGAACAACGCCAGAGTTAACATAATAGTTTCCTAAGTAAAGCTTCTGTTGATCATAAAGAGAATTTGTTTTATTAGTGAAAGAATTAACAAACTTATTGGCAAATGCATTAACAATATTTTGGGGATTATCCAGGCATTCATATCTAAATACATGATACCAGGTATGCGAGTTTCTTTTCTTCTACTATTAATGAAAGACCAAATGGTGGCTGGTTTTGTTGTTATATTTCTTTCAGCAGTGTTAACAAAAGCGGTGTATGCTGTTTTAATATTCATTTTCAGTCTGCTTTCGATTTCTCTTAACTTTTGTTTACTATATTCATTTCTAAATTTACTGTAATTCTTTAAGCGACGCTTCTTTACTTGAATATCATTGATTATATGATTATTAAACCATATTGGATAATTAGAAGTTTTCCTCAGTTTAGTTTTAGGAACATACAAATGAAATATGTGATACATATTATTATAGAGATGCTTACAGGCTGCCTCGGTATCTTCAATTTTATATAATTCTGTCCATTCAATGTTACTCATATTAGTATATAGGCCGTGGTAGTTTGCTTTCCTAAAATTATATTTCAGTGATGTAGTATTCGAGATTAATTTAGTGCTATTTATTTGTAGAATTTCTAATGTAATATACAGTGATGGGTGGTAACGATCTTTATCAACCAAAGGAAATTCGTTTCTGGATACAATTATTTTATTATGTTCATTTGTAAATACAAGATGAAGAAGACTACCCATATGGTTTACTACAAGGTTAAACTGTTTTAAATTACATCCATTTATAACGATTAATCTACATAATCAACATTATCGGTATGTAGTTTAAAAGAAGGGAGATTAAAATCACCGAATACTATACAATTCTCAAGATTTACCTGATTTGTTATATAGTCGAATATTACCATATAATCCTCGATAGAAGTAGACGGTGGGAAGTATACACATAATATATCTAATGAATTTTCATGTGTGATACATCTACAAGCAATAATATCTATATTTTCTACGGGAGATGTATTAAACAAAAGTTTATATTTAACGTTGGAATTAATAGCAATCAAAGCTCCCCCGCCTTTACGAATTTGCCTATCAGCTCGAATAACTTGATATTTATTTGGAAATAATTCGCTGTTATGTATACCGTCATTTAACCAAGTCTCAGTTAACATTATTGCATCGTAATTTTCTGTTTGCAAATTATTAAGGAATGTACTGCATTTAGATTTTAATCCTCTTACATTCTGATAGTACATTTGAAATTTCTGCTGGGAGTATGTTAGTTTCCCGTTATTATAGGAATACCATTCTTGTATTTAATCGTTAAATCACTCTCACCTGATTTTACACGAGCATCTAAGCTCTCTCTTAGTGAATTTAAAAAAGCCCGTTGTTTCGTCGTCTCATCAGATTTGATTTTGATGGTTTTTAATTTCTCGCGATTTCTAAGAACAAAATTTACATCATCCTTGGAATCTAACACTACTCTTACAGGTCTAGGTCTGTTTGAAGAACTAAATTTACCCAATCTATTAATCCTTTTTACAACAATATTTTGTTTAATTTTATCAAGATTTTCTTTAATTTGGTTTATATCATGAGCAATCCTTTCTTCTTTATTGTTGTTCATTGGCTCTGGTATATTGAATAGTATGAGATTAGTTTCACGTTGCTTACGCTCCTGAATTTCATTACATACTTCTGTGAGAATATCATGACTCGAGTGCTCTTTGTGTTTTTCTAGTTCCACAATTCGTATGGTTAATGTTTCCACACTATTACGCAACTTTTTATTTTCTTCTCGCATTGTATTTAATTCAAGAATCAAGTCCTTTAACTCTTTATGATCTTTAGTTTGTTCGTCAAGTTTTAAGGTTAATGCAGCAACCGAAGCTTGCAATTGTTTTATCATCTCTATTAAATCTAATTTCTTTGCACTATAGTTATGTTTATTTGCACAACCCGGATGCAGGTAACTATTATACTCTTTGCAAGTTGTTTTGCTAGATACAGTATGCCCGCAGGCACCGACACATAAAAGGTCTTGTTTTGTGGACATTATTTAAGGAATAACAAACAGGGATACAGATATTCACACCTTAGCGCCCTTTAAGGTGACTGACTGTTATAACAATACTAGACTTAGGCGGCGGATAGGTTACAAAAGAGTACAGAGGATAATATTTTATATCACAACTCTATTAACTATGTAATATATGTAACCCAGTTTACTAATTAAATGTAAACAGACAGATATAACCTATAACAGATAATTGTAATATGATTATTATTAATAAAAAAATATCGCACACACTACGTTACCAAGTTAGCCCACAAAGTATTTAATATTTAAGTAATCGAATAGAGCGTTCATTCAGTGTACCGAACTCGACTACGAACGCCAGGGTCCGCGGTTCGATTCCGGAGGAGTGCACTTTTATTTTTGTACAAATCCAAATCATAGTACAAAATGTCTACAGAAAATTTGTGCGCGGGTGCGTGTAATAAGACCGTTGGAAGTGGGAACACATGCGAAAAGTGCAATAAACTATGCCATCCAGGATGTTTAAAAAATCATATGTGTTCTGTCGCCTCTGCAAGCAATGAATCTCTTTCCATAACTCAAAGTGTACCATCTTATGAAGTTCTAGTAACCGAAAATAATTTACTAAAAGTAATTATCGAAGAAATTGAACACAAAAATAAAATCCTAATAGAAAATAGCGAATTATACAAGGACAAAATAAAATTATTGGAACAAAGAATTGATGAGTTAACTATGAGAAGTAAACTCACAAATAATCCCGCAAATAAACCCGCATCAACTTAAATAATACCTAACAATCCGAAGAATATGAAAAACATAGATGAACCAAATATTAATCTTTCAAAAACACGCATGGAGAAAACAGGTGCAATACCAAAAACTACCTTATTAAATGCCGAAGATGTCAATGAAAGGCAGGAAAGCCCAAGAAGTGAGAAAAATGCCACATATTGTGATATTAATCACACTGATAATCATACTAACCAAGAATCCCGGAATACTACACACAGTAGAACTAGACGAAACACTCAAAAGAAAAATGTAATCGAGGGGTCGGCGAAAGAAGTCACTGGTCCCGTAAAAGGAGGAGTTAGGATTGGCTTTGTGCACGCGTACTATCTTGATCCTGATTTAACAACAATTGATCTGAGTGATTATCTAAAAGGGCATGGCTTCAGTCAATTAAAATGTGAAAAGCTGGAATCTAAATATCCGGAAGAATATTCCTCTTTTAAAATTGGGGTTCCGATTAACAAATTTCAAGATCTCAAAAACCCAAATATTTGGCCTGAAAACGTCAAAATAAATAATTTTTTACATCGTCTTGCCAACAATCGTCAGAAATTATAAAAATATTATTATTAAACGTGCAGTCACTAAAAAATAAGTTCCTTGAGCTGGAAGCTCTAGTTTCTGATAAAACTTTTTCTTATGTTCTAATTAACGAGCACTGGTTATCGAGTGCGGAATGCTCGTCTTCTAAAATCGATAATTTATCTGCTAGGGCATTTTGTGCTCGTCCATCTAGCAGTTATGGAGGGACTTTAATGTTTGCCCATAATGAAATTAACACCAAAGATTTTAATGAATTAACAGATAAGTTATCCACGAAGAAAACCTGTGAAATGAGTGCAGTATTTAATAATAAATCAAATATGTATGTAATTAATATATATCGTCCACCGTCTGGCGATTTTAATATATTTTTAAATAATATCATGTGCTTATTGGATAAGTTAAACTACCAAAAGTGTCATGTATTATTAGGTGGCGACTTTAATGTTCATTTTAATGTAAACGATGCTCACGAAAAACGTTTAATTGACTGTCTAAGTACTTATGGTCTTATAAAATGTGTTTTTACAAGCACCAGAAAACAAAACTGCTTGGACAACTTTTTCACGAACATTGATAATGAATATTTAAGTACAACAACACTAAATACGGCAATTTCGGACCATTTAGGTGTCATATTAAATATAACATTACCCGAACCAAATACTAATAGCAGTACCACTATATCAAGGCCAGTTACAGAAGTAGGTAAAATAAATTTTATGATTATATTTATAATACTCAATGGGACTTTACTACCGATAATTCAATAAACTTACACGAAAAATGGGATATTTTCCATCACATTCTCAGTGCGTATGTAAAGAGTTCATTTCCGAATAGAATAAAACGACTTAAAATAAATAAATGTGCACACTGGTTCAATCATAACCTACGCGATATGCGCGAGAGAATGAAATTTATCGACGAATGTTACAGAAATCATCCCACGCCCAATAACAAAACGATCCGAGATGATTATCGTAAAAAATACAAAAGTACGATATCCCAAAATATTATTGACACTAATAACAATTTTATAAATAAATTAAGCAATAAAAATCGCGCGGCGTGGAAAATCTTAAATTCAAATCGACTACAAACCAAAACAAAAGGTGATTGCAAAATAACTAGTGACGAATTTAACAGTTTCTTTGTAAATATAACGGACAACTTAATAAAAAATAACGACGCACCCTTACATGATGTTGTAATGGCTAATAAACCAAAACATGTATTTAAATTCAAAGAAACTACCTACATTAAGGTATTGGATACAATGAGTAATATCAAAAATACCCATAGCGCTGATATATATGGAATCACAGTAGAAATGATTAAAGGTGTGAAATACCTGCTAGCCTCACCATTAACGAGACTTATAAATGAAATTATAAAATCCGGAATATACCCACAAGCTTTAAAAAAGGCAAAAGTTATCCCTATCTATAAAAAAGGGTGACAAAAATGATATAAACAACTATAGACCTATATCTTTATTACCTATATTATCAAAAATAATTGAAATTATATTAAAAGACCAAATAATAGAACATTTTGATAAATATAATTTATTTCATACAAATCAATTTGGTTTTCGGTCTGGTATGAGTACAACTGAAGCCTTAGCATCAATAATAGACACAATTACAAAATGTTATGAAAGTAAACAATTTTGTGTAGGCTCATTTATTGACCTCACAAAAGCCTTTGACTGTGTGTCACACGAAATTCTAATAACGAAACTAAAACAGTATGGCTTCGATGAACACAGTTTAAATCTAATGTGCTCATACTTAAAAGAAAGGCAACAAATTGTCAGTATTAATGAGAATAAGTCAGATATAGTTACTTTAAAATCAGGTGTTCCGCAAGGCTCTGTGTTGGGTCCAATACTTTTTATCATTTTTATAAATGATTTACCCCAATTTGTCCAATCTTCAAAAACACTTTTGTTTGCTGATGATACGACAATACTAAATTGCCACTCAGAAGTCGATATAGCTAATAATAAGAACGATGAATCAATGGCCTGCGTATCAACATGGTGTTCAGATAACAGACTCGTCTTAAACGAATCGAAAACAAAAAAAATCATTTTTACTCTCAGAACACATAATACAGAAACTGACAACAGCGCAAGTTTTCTTGGAGTTCAAATTGATCCATACTTAAAATGGAACGAACACGGAGAAAGACTAGCAAAAACGCTTTCCAAGAATATATTCTGCTTGCGTGAAATGTCAAAAAGAGTTGGACATACTCAACTTTTAACAGCATACCATGCACTATTTGAGTCACGATTACGGTACGGTGTCATTGTGTGGGGACATTCATGCTCTAGGCATCGAATTTTTGGGTTGCAGCGACAAGTGATAAGAATTATTGCAGGCTTGTCTTACACAAGTGACTGCAGAGAGTCCTTCTCAAATAATACTATACTTACTTTTCCAGCTATGTATATCTTCGAGTGCCTGGTGTATGTAAGATCTCACATAAATAATTATGAAACAAATGAACATCAACATTTGACAAGATCAACAGGCGAACTATCCTTCAAACAACATAGATTAGAAAGAACGAGGAATGGTCCGAATTACTACGGAGTCAAATTTTTTAACAAATTATCTGTAGATACTCGGTGCCTAGAAATTCATCTATTTAAAAAGAAAATTAAGAAATACTTAATAAAAAAAAGCGCCATACTCTATAAGTGAATTTCTGCAATATACTGATGTAGTTTAGTAGTCACGGTCCGAATATGGGGTATATAAATAAATACATTTTTTATTCTTAAATTATTGTGTAATTAATCTTAATTAAATTTTTAAATTTTTTAAATTACATTATTTTCACTTAAAATATTAAAATGTCTTGTATCAATTTCTATAGCTTAATCATTTTTTTAAATACTTTTTAAATCCAATTTTAGTTGTGTGAGCTGTTTTATGTATATATTTATCTATTTATTGTAACAGTGTATGTATTATAGTATTTATTTATTTATTTGAATAATATTTCTATGTATTATTTTACTTTTCTACGTAGTATCGTCTTTAGTTAAGTTTTTAATCAATTTTTATTTATCTACGTAGATTTTAAGTTTTTAATTTCTCTTTGTATTCTGTTTTATTTTATTTCTATAATAATTTCATTTAAAAATAGTTTATTATTTAATTGTTTCAAGTATTTATTTATATATTCAAGTATATCTCGTACGTCAGACGTTATATGTATATCGATACATCTCATTCTTGAATTAAAGTGGATACTGCTATTGATAAAATGTATGTATAAGGTACTTTCCAATGTTTTTCTCTTAAGTGATATATTCAAATTTTCTTATGTGTAACAAAATGCATGCAATTTATATGTCCGCAATATATACAGGGTGTCCCGTTAATGCGGGGAAATGGCTAGACCATAGATTCCTGAGGTCAAAATATGACGATATAACGCAACTTATCTATATCCAAAAATTTAAGGTTAAGCCGGAATTTGGCTTCAAAGTTTCAATTTTTTTTATTTCTTTTGTTTATAACAATTGAACGCTTTATTTGATTTTAATGAAATTTATTAGTAATAAGTACCATAATATCATACATCATTTTAGTTATTTTGGCCATTAATGATTGACAGGAAGTATAAAAAACAGTAGTACCACCACTTAAAAACTTAAATATTGTTTTATTGGTGCATCCGATAAAATCCAAAAAAATCTACTTGAAAGGGCATTAGATTTAAAAACTTTTTTGACTTACTTGTTTTTGATATCTTGTACGGTTTTTGCACAAAAAATAAAATATGAATATAGTATACACATTATGCACTCATTAATAAGTAAATAAACTTACTCAATTGAATAAAAATTAAATAATATCAATTAATAAAACAAATCAAAACAACATCTAACACTTTTCAAACAATTTTCTTTGCAAAATCCTAATACAAACGATATATCTGTTTGTTCCAAATATGAATATTTATGAACTATAATAAAGTTAAAAATTAATTGTCAAAAGATACTAAATAATAATAATTATACATAATTTACATTTTTTAAACAAAGACGGCCACGAAAAACATTTATTTTCGATTCGATAAAAAACTCGATTTTGTTTTTACTAGATAAAAAATATATATTTTATTTTTTTGTGGGAAAACCGTAAAAGATATCAAATATTATTAAGAGATGAAAAAGTTTTTAAATTAAATGGTCTTTCAAGTAGTATTTTTTTAGTTTTTATTGGATCCACCAATAAAAAAATATTTTAGTTTTTAAGTGGTGGTACTACTGTTTTTTATACTTCTTGTTAACGAATAATAGTCATAATAACTGACATGATGTATTATATTATGGTAGTTATTAAAAATAAATTTCATTCAAATCAAATAAAGCGTTCAATTGTTATAAACAAAAGAAATAAAAATTTTTGAAACTTTGAAGCCAAATTCCGGCTTAACCGTAATTTTTTGGATATAGATAAGTTGCGTTAAATCGTCATATTTTGACCTCAGGAATCTATGGTCCAGCCATTTCCCCGCATTAACGGGACACCCTGTATAGTAAAGTGTATTTATTATATTGTTTTCTTGACTTGTGTAAAGCTTTATGTTCCTTGCACGAAATAAACATTATTATTATTATTATTATTATTATTATTATTATTATTATTATTATTATTCTTATATAAACAAATGATTCTGCAATATGATATGGTGTTCTGCAAGGGTTTATATTAGTATTACTGCTCTAATATAAGTCAACAATAATTTAAAAATACGAAAATATTTCGTGAGTCTTGCTAAGACTAGAAAACAAATCAATTATTGAAACATTGTCACAACTACTTCTCTGGCTAATACCTCGACAGACATTAAATTAAGCCTTTCTTTCTTGATTTTTTTAATAAATGGTTATACCTAAATGAGTTTTTCTGTCTTAATTTATGTTTCGTATTAAACGACGACACTAAATATCAAGTCGCAATTTTCGGAATTGAGTATATTTGGAAATTGATTTCAGGCTCGGGTAATCTCGCCCTTTTTTGCATTTAAGTGTTTCGTTTTTATTACTTTTGAAACGTTGATTTATTGGTTTTACCATTTAGTTTTAACATATTAATCTTATAATTTATTTTTTCGCAAATCGGAGATAAAGCAGTGTAAGTGTAGAAGATTATAATGTAAATTCTTACGCAAGGGGTGGAATTGAATATAGGATGGACGTGTAGGCAATATCATAGCTTTTAATTACGAAATCATAAACAAAAGTGTTTAATAACAACAATTAACTAAGGAAAGAATGTTTACATAAATAATAAAGTGTTAAGTTTCTTATAATTTAAGGTACATTTCGTAAAGTCCTCGCGTATATTTTACTGATTGGAGGGTGAGATAGAGGCCAACCACCTATCCTACATATATTTTAATAATCTCACCACTGTTACTTTATTAGTTTTCAAAAACTTCATCAATTCAAGTGTAGATGATGTATAGAATTTTAAAAGTGGTTTCGTAGTTTGTATTTGCATGTATTTGTAGGGTAGGGGTTGGCCAATATACCACCCCCCAATCAATAAGAACACGCGGTTTTATTGAATATAGGATCAGAGTATAGCCACTATCGTAATTTATAATTACGAAATTATAGACAATGATTTTTCAAAACAAGAATTAATAAAATAAGCGAGAATATTTACATTATTAACAAAATATTTTTATTTTTTTAATTACGGTACATTTTGTAAAACTTTCGCGTAAATTTTATTGATTTGAGGGTAGGATAGACGCCACCTACCCACCCTATATATATTTTTACATTCTCACCACTGTCATTCTTTTAGTTTCAAAAACTAAAGCAGCTAAGTGTAGAATGATGTTAAGAAATTTAAAAGTGGTGTTTTAGTTTATGTTTATGGCCACTACCTGTCTAATCAATAAAATATACGCAAGGGTTTTATTTTATGTACTAGTCCCTCTCGACTACCTAACTAACACAAACCTGAATATTTGCATCAGCTTTGTATTTCACACTTCGTAATATTGGCCACTATCAGGCAAAAAGGCACCCAATCCCTGCGTTGTTTGACACAGTTAATTGATTACTCTAACAACAAAACAATCGAAAACAATTCTCCAAAACTCAAGGCGATCGTCACATTGATTGAGGTCCAGAAGGAAAATAAAACTTTGGGCGACAATCAAAGAGATGCAGGCAATGATAAATTGAATGGAGGGAACTACCTTGGAAGAAGAAGGTTAAAATAAAATTTATAAATGGTAATCTACATTAATTATGTGTAGAAAAATAACTTGAAGCAGCTCTTACAAAGAAATGCATATTGACGAGGTATTAGGGCTCAGTATCCTACCACCAATTAACCACTAGGGTGTAAACTGCCAAGAGATTTGAGACCCATTTCAATCTGCAGTAGCGGTTTTCCTTCAATAGAGCACAATTTGCTCCGTCTTTAATCTGTTGTCCTCCTTTGGACAAACGCTTTGGCCCGACTTGGCTGTATTCATCCCCCCGAGTCTATTAGATTTCGAGGGAATGGGGGCCACAAACCTGTTCCTATCCTAACCCTGCCTGGGTGTAGTATCGTGTCTTTGAACGTACACTAGTTACAATGATCCAGTTCTGAGTTTAATAACCATCTGGCCTGATATATCAGACTTGTCGGTGTCAGTTGTCACGTCTTGCGGGTAACAGTACTAGAAGATCTTCGTTTCACCACCCGGATAAATGTGCAAAGGAAACTACAAAAACTACCTCAATCCAAGGTGGAACAGTATTTGAACGATGGTTACATGCGTAAGGCGAACCTTAGTCTGAGCTATGCAATACCAGGCAACTCCCAGTTTCAATTCCTTGTTATGGCTTTAATAGATCTTTTCTTTCCCTAGCTACTTGTGAGACGTAGGTGTACCAAAACGATACCTCGGTCAATGAGAAGTAAACTGGATTACAGTTACGGGCGAAAGAAAGAAACGGCAAACAGCGCCTATCACAACTGGCAACACTGTATCTTACAGCCTGGTGTTAAAATAAGTATTATCCTAGAAGTATTTTCAGAATGCCCCATTACCACGGAATAAATTGAAACCATAAGTGAGGCCAGTATGGATGTAATAGATCAGAATGAATAGAAGGAAACTATGAAGCCCAAATTCCATTAGTTTCATTAGGGTGGCGCATCAGCCCATCTCAAGCAGTGAGACGAAGCCAAGATAAGGATACTGGAATCTTTAATCTTAATTGGTTACTTTTCGAATACGGAGAGTTACACCAATGAGCTCAGAATACCCTGAAGACCTCCAACTGGAGAGTACTATAGATCCAAGTTTTAAGTTACGCTGTCGGTGAATTCACAATCCACTGACCGGGTGTAAATTCTCTTCCATATGCCCAAGGAAAATCGACGAAGGATCCCCCGTCATCAACAACGACAAGGAACACAAAAGGCCCTACTCAATCGAAGGGGACTCAGCCTTGAATTAACAAGGGACATGTAAGGAGCTTACTCCTAGTCAATTATAACCTGGTGTATAAAACAAACTGCATTACACCAAATCAATTATAATGCTCAGAAAAGGCTTATACTTTCATTCCAGAATTCACCACACCAGCATCCCTAGTAGAAGTTCCTTCGAAGAAAAACAAGAGGCAAATTGGCATAGCTTCGGCCTACTTTCTGAGAGAACAAAGCAAATGGAGTAGGTAAGCAGACTCGCGGAGTTGTGCACAAAAGGCAATAAACACCAACTCCTGGTCTATGAAGCCAATTCTCACAACATGGTGTGGAGCAGCACAGACACCAATAATAGAAGTAAGGAACTTCTTGAATTTATTATCTTTAACAATTCAGGAATTATTTACAGAGGTAGCGAGCCTACCTTTGTGAATGCAATCAGACAGGAGGTGTTGGACATCACTCTAGCTGGTATATTTACATCAAGCACATTTCAAAATTTGCATGTTGTGGAAGAATCCTTTTGTCGGATACAGAAAGACACAAGAAATCCGAGAAAAAAAATATCAAATCCGCAATTATTAATATGTTTGCTGGTAATTAACAAGACGGTACAGTTTTGCTAGAGATGATGGAAAAAAGAACATGAGGTTTCAAAGAGAAGGAACCTCTCTCAAAGTTGGGTTTTTAAACAAAAGGATCATCGATTAGCTAGAAACATACTAGTGTTCTTCTTTTTATCTACTTCGCTATATGTATTCACAACCCTTTTAATAGAACTGAATAAACTCTCAAACATTCAATGTTTTTTTATCATTACACGTGATATTCATACTAACATTGTTTGGACCTTTACTCCCACTTATAAATTATAAATAATTCAAAGGAAACAAACACTTTACTTTGAATAAGTTTTGTATTTTGTCTATTTTGCTATAATTTACATCCATTTAAAACTAGGATTAACACTACTAACAATTAACATTAAACCAAAACCTCAAGCTATTTTTTTCTAAACCATAACACGTTATAATAACATCCTTTATTTTAGAATGATTCAAACTTGTAGTGCATCGCATAGGAAGCCGTTGACATCGAAACATTATATTGCTAGAAATAAATCAACTGCAAGTTAATATTTTTTGGATCATAACAAAATATACCTACTTCTAATAAATCTGACTGTGATAGATTATAAATAAAGACACAAATTGTCGGATCATTAAGAATGATTACAGAGAATCTTTTAACTGCATCCGAAACACCCTTAACTTTTGTATATTTTAAGTAATATCTGTGAATTATTTTTCCGCTTTTTGTCATCTGCAACAAATTGCATTAATATACAATAGTTACCATAGAACAAAAAAAAATATTTACCTCATCATGGAGATCGTTTATCATATAATATGGAAGGTAGAGAGCTAATAATGCCCAAAAAATTAAATTAATAATCAAAAGAGTTTTGAAATTCAATCCGATCTGTGATGTTACGAAACACCTTAAAAGATTATTAACATCAATTCCAAGTTCTATTGTAATTGTTAAAATATAAACAAAAATTTCTGCTCTGGTGGTTGTGTGAGTTGTGTTCAATAAAGTCCTAAGAGACAAATATAAACATTCGGCTCCACTGAAAAATAAAATTTTATTATAAATTCTTGAAGTGAAAATAAATATATTTACCAAAGACGATGTACTGGACACATTTGGGCTAAATCCACAGATTTTAATGATTCAATGTCTCTCGTACAGCAATAAATGCAATTGGTAGTTTCTTGATTCAATCCATCGAGTAATATTTTATTAATTACTTTAGAGTACACTATCATTCGAGCAGCAAATATTTTTACCAACGTTATAGATAAATAAACACTAGTAACAATTAGTTTCACTTTAATTCGATTTTGTAAACTACTATCAAATAATAGGCATATATACACTATGGGAAATGTTAATAAGACAATTAATGCCATAATCCCTAAAAAGAAATATATTTTGTAGCAAGTGAATTTAAATATGCTTAGCTTGAAGAATAACAAAGTTTCTTCAAAATTTTTAAAAATATTTATTAATTTGATATATCTCTTCTGGTTCGCGAAACGCAACGTCGGAGTTACAAAAAGAGCAGCAATTATTAAAATATATTCAACTACATCAGCTATGTCTTTAATTACATG
The DNA here is from genome assembly GCA_963969525.1 of Ontholestes murinus. NCBI lineage: Eukaryota > Metazoa > Arthropoda > Insecta > Coleoptera > Staphylinidae > Ontholestes > Ontholestes murinus. The sequence continues at coordinate 56,959,675 of OZ018395.1, read as the reverse complement.
ATTAGAAGGTTGAGGAAATATAATGTAAGCTATCAAGCTCACAAAAACACACCAACTAGTATATTGTAATTTTGCGAAGAACGAATAATTGGCTGATGGTGCAGAACCATTGTCATTTAATCGGATATAATTGCAAAATGTAACTCGCATAAGTATTAGATGTAACTTTAATTCCTCGTGTAGGGAAGGAAACATTTTTATTGTATATTGTGAAGAGGCAACTGAAATATTAGTGTATACAAAGTTATTAAGTACAACATTTAAATTACAAATTTTATCTATACAGATATTAATGTCATATTGAATTATTAATAAATTCTTTTGGACTTAATGTAATGTAATTATTGATGAAAAAGCATTTATTTAAATATGATAAAATCGCAAAGCTAATAAATAAATAAATAAATAAATTTATTTCCCAACAGAAAAACTAAAACAGGAAAACTTATAATACTGTGTACAACTTATAAATAATATAATATTACACAATTCCGTAATAATTATAACTGAGGATAGCGATTGAATGTAATCTCATGCAATATTGTTACAATCAAGTAAATTTTGGCGAAAAGGATGTAAACATGTCAGCATTCTATTGTACGTTGTGGTAGTTCGAGATCATCCTTATAAATGGTGAGTTTTGATGGCCACGCGTCCTGGATACTTCATAGTAGAAGCTGCGGCTGCATCTTAGTCTGGCAGGTGGTACACATAGTTGTATTTGATTAGTCAAGTTCATGGAGTCTATGTTTCCATGAACAATCTGATGTAAATAACAACCCATGACAACTTGATGATGCTTTAGTAGTGGAGGTATATGGAACTCATTTAATAATGAATCGTAGCTGTGTCCTCTTGCTGGATATTGTTTTGTTTTTTTTTAAATGTAAATATTTTAGAAATGATTTTTGTACGCTTTCGAGCATGTTCTTATATATCAAATAAGCTGGATACCACACTGAAACACAGTAATCTAGCTTGCTCATTATGACGGATCTATATAAGAACATGCTAGTGGTAACCTCCGTAAAATCTATACATGTTCTTATAATAAAACCTAAAAGCTTTGAGCACTCGCTGACTAGATTCATAATATGGTCATTAAACGAGAGTTTCGAATCAAAATATACTCCCAAGTCCTTAATTTTAGCTGGTCTGTGAAGTATTGAATTGTTGAGATGATAATTGAAGTTATGTATTTCAGCATTGCGAGTGTATGACATCACAAAACATTTGTCTTGATTTAGAGTTAATCCATTATTTATACATCATTTATTTAATTTATCTATGTTCTGTTGCAGATGTAAGCAATCGGTTTGCGAATTAATCGTGCTGTATAATTTAATATCATCTGCATACAATAATATGTTACAGTCAATAGTGAGACAAACATCATTTATAAATAGAAGAAACAAGAGCAGTCCGAGATTTGACCCTTAAGGTACACCGCTGGCTGCTACATATTCATTAGAATAATGACCTTTATAATGAACCTTATGTTTTCTTTGCTCCAAATATGATTTTAGCACTTGTATAATGTTTGTGCTAATATTAAAATGATGCAATTTCTTAAGTAGTAGGTCATGAGGCATACGATCAAAGGCTTTTGTCATATCTGTGTATATCACATCAGTTTGGCGTAGACTATCTAAATTATCAGATATGAACTGTGTTAATGTAAGCAAATTAGTAGTCGTGGATCTTCTGGTTAAGAAGCCGTGCTGGTGTATAGATATTTCTGTTTGAACAGATTTATAAATTTGTTTTGCTATAATGCTTTCAAATACTTTGGCGAATATATTTATTAGACAAATTGGTCGATAGTTTTTAACATTAGACTTATTACCACTTTTAAAAACCGGAGTAACTTGTACATTTTTCCAACAGGTAGGAAAGTTGCCAGTGCGTAATATTAAATTAAAAATATATGTTAATGGTTCCACAAAGATATATGCTAGATTCTTAACTACGAATTCTGGTATTATATCCATTCCCATTGTAAACCGGTTTTTCAATTTTCTTAATTCTGTTAGAACAACGCCAGAGTTAACATAATAGTTTCCTAAGTAAAGCTTCTGTTGATCATAAAGAGAATTTGTTTTGTTAGTGAAAGAATTAACAAAGTTATTGGCAAATGCATTAACAATATTTTGGGGATTATCCAGGCATTCATCATCTAAATACATGATACCAGGTATGCGAGTTTGTTTTCTTTTACTATTAATGAAAGACCAAATGGTGGCTGGTTTTGTTGTTATATTTCTTTCAGCAGTGTTAACAAAAGCGGTGTATGCTGTTTTAATATTCATTTTCAGTCTGCTTTCGATTTCTCTTAACTTTTGTTTACTATATTCATTTCTAAATTTACTGTAATTCTTTAAGCGACGCTTCTTTACTTGAATATCATTGATTATATGATTATTAAACCATATTGGATAATTAGAAGTTTTCCTCAGTTTAGTTTTAGGAACATACAAATCAAATATGTGATATATATTATTATAGAAATGCTTACAGGCTGCCTCGGTATCTTCAATTTTATATAATTCTGTCCATTCGATGTTACTCATATTAGTATATAGGCCGTGGTAGTTTGCTTTCCTAAAATTATATTTCAGTGATGTAGTATTCGAGATTAAGTTAGTGCTATTTATTTGTAGAATTTCTAATGTGATATACAGTGATGGGTGGTAACGATCTTCATCAACCAAAGGAAATTCGTTTCTGGATACAATTATTTTATTATGTTCATTTGTAAATACAAGATGAAGAAGTCTACCCATATGGTTTACTACAAGGTTAAACTGTTTTAAGTTACATCCATTTATAACGATTAATCTACATAATCAACATTATCGGTATGTAGTTTAATAGAAGGGAGATTAAAATCACCGAATACTATACAATTATCAAGATTTACCTGATTTGTTATATAGTCGAATATTACCATATAATCCTCGATAGAAGTAGACGGTGGGAAGTATACACATAATATATCTAATGAATTTTCATGTGTGATACATCTACAAGCAATAATATCTATATTTTCTACGGGAGATGTATTAAACAAAAGTTTATATTTAACGTTGGAATTTATAGCTATCAAAGCTCCCCCGCCTTTACGAATTTGCCTATCAGCTCGAATAACTTGATATTTATTTGGAAATAATTCGCTGTTATGTATACCGTCATTTAACCAAGTCTCAGTTAACATTATTGCATCGTAATTTTCTGTTTGCAAATTATTAAGGAAGGTACTGCATTTAGATTTTAATCCTCTTATATTCTGATAGTACATTAGAAATTTCTGCTGGGAGTATGTTAGTTTCCCGTTATTATAGGAATACCATTCTTGTATTTAATCGTTAAATCACTCTCACCTGATTTTACACGAGCATCTAAGATTTCTCTTAGTGAATTTAAAAAAGCCCGTTGTTTTGTCCTCTCATCAGATTTGATTTTGATGGTTTTTAATTTCTCGCGATTTCTAAGAACAAAATTTACATCATCCTTGGAATCTAACACTACTCTTACAGGTCTAGGTCTGTTTGAAGAACTAAATTTACCCAATCTATTAATCCTTTTTACAACAATATTTTGTTTAATTTTATCAAGATTTTCTTTAATTTGGTTTATATCATGAGCAATCCTTTCTTCTTTATTGTTGTTCATTGGCTCTGGTATATTGAATAGTATGAGATTAGTTTCACGTTGCTTACGCTCCTGAATTTCATTACATACTTCTGTGAGAATATCATGACTCGAGTGCTCTTTGTGTTTTTCTAGTTCCACAATTCGTATGGTTAATGTTTCCACACTATTACACAATGTTTTATTTTCTTCTCGCATTGTATTTAATTCACGAATCAAGTCCTTTAACTCTTTAAGATAGTTTGTTCGTCAAGTTTTAAGGTTAATGCAGCAACCGAAGCTTGCAATTGTTTTATCATCTCTATTAAATCTAATTTCTTTGCACTACAGTTATTCTCTTCTATTCTATTAACTATGTAATATATGCAACACAGTTTACTAATTAAATGTAAACAGACAGATATAACCTATAACAGATAATTGTAATATGATTATTATTAATTTGATTTAAGACCAACTTCAATCTTATATAGAGTTAACAAGCCAGATCCATTAATTTTCCAAGTATATGAACGGAGCACTTACTTTTTTAAAGGATTTATTTCACCCACAGTTTTCACCAAAAATATCGCACACACTACGTTACCAAGTTAGCTCACAAAGTATTTAATAATTAAGTAATCGAATAGAGCGTTTATTCTTATATAAACAAATGATTCTACAATATGATATGGTGTTCTGCAAGGGTTTATATTAGTATTACTCCTCTAATATAGGTCAACAATTATTTAAAAATACGAAAATATTTCGTGAGTCTTGCTAAGACAAATCAATTATTGAAACATTGTCACAACTACTTCTCTGGCTAATACCTCGACAGACATTAAATTAAGCCTTTCTTTCTTGATTTTTTTACTAAATGGTTATACCAAAATGAGTTTTTCTGTCTTAATTTATATTACAAGCATGGCCGGCGAGCAAGACGGTCGTGAAACTCGAAGTGCGAAATTGATTCCTAAACCAATGGAAAGTAATAAAAAGTGTGTATTTGTGGCGCCTACGCTAAATCCGGTGAACAGTGCATAGTTTGCAAATCTTTCTACCATGCAAAGTGCTACCGAAAGGTTAGAAATTGCTGTGGGATGGCATTATCGGGCAGCGTAAGCAGCCAGGCGGAAGTAGATGACCCTATCGACTTCGAAAAAGAAGCATACAACAGTCTAAAAGAGCGTGTAAGTGAGCTGAAGTACACTAACTCTCTGATGCATGATAAAATCTCAGCACAGGACATAATAATTCAACAACTCAAAAATGAAATTAAGAAACTCCAGTCGGAGGTTACCGTTTTCCCGCCAAAAATTACAGGCGAATTAGTGGAAACCTTAGACCATAGAAGCCTATAGACGCGCCGTTAGCTATATCTCGCGTACTACGAAGTGAAGCCAACATGAGGAGCAGTGCCCACACGTGACGTCACGCAAGCACAAGTTTGTGTCTTTGTTTCCCGGGTGTTTTCATTTGGTTTTTATCTTAAAATCGTTGTTTTCTACGAGTTGCAATTATGGTGCAATCATGCAGTGCTTATAATTGTACAGAACGATATAAACGTGGTAAAGATATATCATTTCACCTGTAAGTATTTACTTTTAAATAAAAGTTTCATATGCATAACCTCGAAATAAGATGATAAACAAGATGAGTTTTCGCTGCCGTGCATTACAGAGTATTTTTTTTCATTTTATTTAATAAATGTTTGTCTTTCTACTTAAAATATATTTTATAATGAAGTAATATATTTTGCAGTCTTTATTTTTTCCTAATACGTCTATACTGTATAGGTATTAAGATAATAAAATTAATAAATGGCACTGTTTGTTTTAATAATCATGCACAGTAAATAAAATTTGCTAAATATATTTACTGAACATGTTTCAACAACTTCCCTGCACAAGATTAATTACTTTAAGTAAATAAAAAAATTTATTTCGTTCCCACTTCCAATACGAAGCATATTTCTATTTGTGTTCTTGCCCACACGTGACGTCACATCGCGCCAGTTATGTTGGCTTCACCACATTCGGGTTAGGGCGTGTCTATAGGCTTTTATGGTCTAAGGTGGAAACCAATAATACAACTGAAGCTAGCAGCACTATGAATGCAGCTGCGACAGTGCAAAAGGCAGCAGCACCAACACAAGAAACTAAAATATCTATTGATTGCAATATCAAACAGCCGGACTTGCGGATTAACACAAACAAACAAAACGATAATACCAAACGGACAAACAGTACGAGCCACGTCGAAACAACGGATGATGCGTCAACACAAGCAACAAAAATATTAAATGATAGCAATGTCAAACAACCGAGTGTGTGGATTAACACAAACAAACCAAACCATAACACCAAATCCACCAACAGTACGGGCCCCGTCGGTACAACGGATGAGGAAGGTTTTACGAAAGTGATTTATAAGAAGAACCAAAAACGCAGGGAAAAACCACCAAAAAAGGACATGGTAATAGGAACAGGATGTGCCATAAATTCTAAACTCGAAGCGGAACCAAAGAAAACGTGGTTATTCTTAAAACGCGTGAGGAATAACGTAACCGAAAAGGACCTGCGGGTCCATATTCAACAAATAATAAATACCAATGATTTTATTTGTGAAAAAGTCAGTACTAAAGCGTCTCAACCTGCTTTTAAAATAGGTGCGAATTATAAACATCATGAAAAATTAACAGATCCCCAAAATTGGCCGACAGGTGTGATTTTAAATCGTTATATTTTTCGCAGGGGAAAACAACAACAAAATACTAAATAGCATTTCACATTCAAGTAAAAATGATACTAATTCTATGTATCTTAATTTATTTTATATAAACATCCAATGTCTAAGAAATAAACTGAACGAGCTGGAAGCATTTTTAATTGAAAGTGAAATCAAGCCTAATATTTTATGTCTGAGTGAACACTGGCTTAATGATCAAGAAGTGCAAACAATTCAAATAAATCAGTTTGAGGTTGCCTCGTATTTTGCGCTTGCATGGCGGAGTGTTACAGTTCACTAGAAATAATATCGTACATAAACCAATAACTCAAATAAACAAATTATCTAAAGAATTTCACTGTGAAGTAGCTGCATCTTTACTTCCACTTTTTAATATTATAATAGTTACAGTGTATCGTTCGCCATCGGGCGATTTTAATGAATTTATATCTATTATGAGCAATGTACTTGATATGATTGACAGTAAAAAACATATTATTATAGGCGGAGACTTTAATGTTAAATTTAATTTAAATGATCTTAGGGCCACACTGTTATGCGACTTATTTAAGTCACATGGATTGGATAGTAGGGTTAATTTTAGTACAAGGCAACATAACTGTCTAGATAACATATTTTCGAATATAGACACGAGCAATATAATAGTCAAACGGACCGATGCGGGGTTATCGGATCACGTTGGTATCCAAGTCAATATTGAAATAGCAACAAGAAATACTAAAGTAGCAAAACGTAAGGTAAGGAATATTACTCAAAGCGGTATATTCGACCTCTATATGCGTTTGGACAATACAACATGGAATTTCATAAATTGCCAAAATATCCCGATTCGGGACAGGTTTAGTATGTTTATGGATATTATTTAAAAAAAACATTAACATCTCTTTTCCTGAAAAATCTATAATTGTGCGAAGAAATAACGTAATCCATTGGTATAATTCAGAACTCCATAGCATGCGGGAAACGCTATTCTTAATAAAAAGAAGCTAGTGACCGTAATCCGAGATTAATACCCAATTATAAGGCATATAAACAGAAATATAGAACAGCTTTACTAGAAACCCGTATATCTGCAAACCAAGCCTTCATTAAAGATCAGGGAAAATGTTCAAATGCTTTGTGGCAATTAATAAATACATCTAAATATAAAACAAATATTTATTTAGATTCCGAGCTCGATGGATGCCGATAGTTTTAATAATTTTTTTGTTAATATCGCTAAAAATTTAATAAACGCTCTACCTGCAAACTCGGAATCACCTATGAACTTACTTGCCCAGACGCATATTAAAATAAAGGAGTATTTTAAATTTAGAAAAGTAAGTGAAGCTACAGTTAGAATTATAATACAAAATCTAAAAAATTCTAAAAGTCGAGACATATACGGTATGAGTACAGGTCTACTAAAAAATATTACAGATACCATCATAACTCCTCTTACAAGATTATTAAACTTATGTTTTGAATCTAATATCTTCCCTGTCGAACTCCAACGTGCAAGGGTTATACCGGTTTATAAAAAAGGAGATAAAGGTAGCATGAATAATTACAGACCAATATCCATATTACCAATCATCTCTAAAATTTTTGAGAAAATTATGTTAAATCAGATAACGGAGTTTCTTGACACACAAAAAATAATTACAAACAGTCAGTATGGCTTTCGAAAGGGAAGGTCTACGAGAGATGCAATTATCGAGTTTGTTATGGAAATATATGAGTGTTATGAGGCTGGCGATTACTCAGTTGCAACATTCATGGATCTGAGCAAGGCCTTTGATTGTGTCTCCCACGACATACTTTTAAGAAAGCTATACTACTACAACTTTCATCCCTCAAGCTGCAGACTAATAAACTCTTATTTAGGCAGTCGTTCTCAATGTGTACAATTTAACAACATAACATCAACAGAACTCAAGTTAGCACATGGTGTCCCTCAGGGATCAATCCTTGGCCCATTGCTATTCTTAATTTACATAAATGATTTACCCTCCCAAAAGGGTAAATCATCAATAGTATTATTTGCAGATGATACAACGTTAAAAACTTGCTCAAGTGACTTGTTAAACGCTACTACGGAAAACAGTTTAGCCGTTAGCCGTGCGTCCAACTGGTTTGCAGCAAACACCCTTTCAATAAATCCGGGAAAGTCTAAAAATATATTGTTCTCTCTTAAAACGGACATTCCACAAAATAGTGCTAAATTTCTTGGCATTAATATAGATTCTAAACTTAATTGGCGTAGTCATGAAAGCGATATTTCAAACAAGTTGTGCAGTATTATATACCTACTGAGACAACTAAAAAATTTCCTTCCTCAATTTGCTATAAGATCAGCTTACATTGCTAAATTTCAGAGTTGTCTCAGCTACGGCATACTTGTTTGGGGGCACTCTAGCATCATATCAAGACTGTTTGGAATCCAAAGACGTGCAGTAAGAGTAGTGGGATCTGTTGCTTACAGAGATGATGGTCGAAGTACATTCATAGAACAAAATTTGCTCACGCTACCTAGTATATATATTTTGGAATGTCTCCTTTATGTTCACAAAAATAGCCATATGTATATACAAAACCGTGATATGCACGACCATAATACAAGATCTGGAAACCTTCTACGCCCATACTATCAACGATTGACTAAATCGCAAAGCGGTATAAGTTATTTTTGCTCTGCCTGATCAAATTAAATCAAAGTCGGAAAAATCATTTCGTGAAACTGTAAAATCATATTTATTAAAAAAAGCGTTTTATAGTATTGATGAGTGTTTGTTTAATAAATTCTCAGACATCGAGTGTCTATAATACAGAACGTTTTTAATTTTTATATATTATGGAAATTTTTTAAATTTATTTTGTAACGTGTCTAACATGTGTTTTATCTCATATGTGTATTGTCTAAATATGTATATATATAATATTTTAAGTGTTTTTATCTTTTAACGTGTCTGATTTTAACTGATTTTATATTCATATGTAATTATTTCTAATTTCTAGTGCATATCGTATTACACCTGTATATTTACTGTACTGTATGTAATATTATTTTTTTGTGACCTGTGTAAACCTGTTTAGTAGTAGCACTAATAAATTATTATTATTATTATTATTATTATTATTATTATTTCGAATTAAACGACGTCACTAAATATCAAATCGCAATTTTCGGAATTGAGTATTTTTGGAAATTGATTTCAGGCTCGGGTAATCTCGCGCTTTTTTGCATTTAAGTGTTTCGTTTTTATTACTTTTGAAACGTTAATGTATTGGTTTTACCATTTAGTTTTAACATATTAGTCTTATAATTTATGGTAGCAATTATTAATCAGTGTAAGTGTAGATGATGTTAAGAAACTTAAAAGTGGTGATTTAGTTTATGTTGAAATATATGGCTGGCTGGTCAGTACTTGTCGCTCTAATCAATTAAATATACGCAAGGGTTTTATTTAATGTAGTAGTCCCTCTAGACTACCTAACTAACACAAACCTCAATATTTGCATCGGCCTTGTGTTTCACACATCGTAAAATCGGCTACTATCAGGCAAAAAAGCGCCGACCCATCCAAGCGTTGCTTGACACAGTTAATGGAGAGTGGTGCAAGCCGATCACTCTGACAGCAAAACAATCGAAACCAATCTCCAAAAATCCAGGGCAATCGACACATTGATTAAGGTCCAGAAGAAAAATAAAACTTTGGGCGACAATCAAAGAGATGCAGGCAATGATAAATTGAATGGAGGGAACTACCTTGGAAGAAGAAGGTTAAAATAAAATTTATAAATGGTAATCTACATTAATTATGTGTAGAAAAATAACTTGAAGCAGCTCTTACAAAGATATGCATGTTGACGTGGTATTAGCGCTCAGTATCCTACCACCAATTAACCACTAGGGTGTCAAGAGATTTGAGACCCACTACAATCTGCAGTAGCGGTTTTAGTTCAATAGAGCACAATTTGCTCCGTCTTTAATATGTTGTCCTCCTTTGGACAAACGCATTGGCCTGACTTCGCTGTATTCATCCTCCCGAGTCTATTAGATTTCGAAGGAATGGGGGCCACAAACCTGTTCCTATCCTAACCCTGCCCGGGTGTAGTATCGTGTCTTTGAACGTACACTAGCTACAATGATCCAGGTCTGGGTTTAATAACCATCTGTCCTGATATATCGGACTTGTCGGTGCCAGTTGTCACGTCTCGCGGATAACAGTACTCGAAGATCTTCGTTTCACCGCCCGGATAAATGTGCAAAGAAAACTATAAAAAATATCTCAATCCAAGGTGGAACAGTATTTGAACGATGGTTACATGCCTAAGCCGAACCTTAGTCTGAGCTATGCAGTACCAGGCAACTCCCAGTTTCAATTGCCTTGTTATGGCTTTAATATATCTGATCTTTCCCTAGCTACTTGTGAGACGTACGTGTACCAAAACGATACCTCGGTCAATGAGAAGTAAACTGGATACAGTTACGGGCGAAAAAAAGAAACGGCAAACAGCGCCTATCACAACTGGCAACACTGTATCTTACAGCCTGGTGTTAAAATAAGTATTATCCTAGAAGTATTTTCAGAATGCCCCATTACCACGGAATAAATTGAAACCATAAGTGAGGCCAGTATGGATGTAATAGATCAGAATGAATAGAAGGAAACTATGAAGCCCAAATTCCACTAGTTTCATTAGGGTGGCGCATCGGCCCATCTCAAGCAGTGAGACGAAGCCAAGATAAGGATACTGGAATCTTTAATCTTAATTGGTTACTTTTCGAATACGGAGAGTTACACCAATGAGAAGATAACTTTACTGGTTGAGGCTCAGAATACCCTGAAGACCTCCAACTGGAGAGTACTAGAGTTCCAAGTTTTAAGTTACGCTGTCGGTGAATTCACAATCCACTGACCGGGTGTAAATTCTCTTCCATATGCCCAAGGAAAATCGACGAAGGATCCCCCGTCATCAACAACGACAAGGAACACAAAAGGCCCTACTCGATCGAAGGGGACTCAGCCTTGAATTAACAAGGGACAGGAAAGGGGCTTACTCCAAGACAATTATAACCTGGTGTATGAAACAAAATGCAATTCACCAAAAGCAGTTATAATGCTCAGAAAAGGCTTATACATTCATTCTAGAATTCACCACACCAGCAGCCCTAATAGAAGTTCCTTTCCTACTTTCTGAGAGAACAAAGCAAATGGAGTAGGTAAGTAGACTCGCACAAAGTTGTGCACAAAAGGCAATAAACACCAACTCCTGGTCTATGAAGCCAATTCTCACAACATGGTGTGGAGCAGCACAGACACCAATAATAGAAGTAAGGAACTTCTTGAATTTATTATCTTTAACAATTCAGGAATTATTTACAGAGGTAGCGAGCCTACCTTTGTGAATGCAATCAGACAGGAGGTGTTGGACATCACTCTAGCTAATATCTTTACATCAAGCACATTTCAAAATTTGTATGTTGTGGAAGAATCCTCTTGTCGGACATAGAAAGACACAATGGAGTATAGAAATCCGAGAAACAAAAAATATCAAATCCGCAATTATTAATATGTTTGCTGGTAATTAACAAGACGGTACAGTTTTGCTAGAGATGATGAAAAAAGAACATGAGGTTTCAAAGAGAAGGAACCTCTCTCAAAGATGGGTTTTTAAACAACAGGATCATCGATTAGCTAGAAACATACTAGTGTTCTTCTTTTTATATACTTAGCTATATGTATTCACAACCCTTTTAATAGAACTGAATAAACTCTCAAACATTCAATGTTTTTTTATCATTACACATAATATTTATACTAACATTGTTTGGACCTTTACTCCCACTTATAAATTATAAATAATTCAAAGGAAACAAACACTTTACTTTGAATAAGTTTTGTATTTTGTCTATTTTACTATAATTTACATCCATTTAAAACTAGGATTAACACTACTAACAATTAATATTAAACCAAAACCTCACGCTATTTTTTCTAAACAATAACACGTTATAATAACATCCTTTATTTTAGAATGATTCAAACTTGTAGTGCATCGCAAAGGAAGCCGTTGACATCGAAACATTATATTGCTAGAAATAAATCAACTGCAAGTTAATATTTTTTGGATCATAACAAAATATACCTACTTCTAATAAATCTAACTGTGATAGATTATAAATAAAGACACAAATTGTCGGATCATTAAGAATGATTACAGAGAATCTTTTAACTGCATCCGAAACACCCTTAACTTTTGTATATTTTAAGTAATATCTGTGAATTATTTTTCCGCTTTTTGTCAGCTGCAACAGATTGCATTAATATACAATTGTTACCATAGAACAAAAAAAATATTTACCTCATTATGGAGATCGTTTATCATATAATATGGAAGGTAGAGAGCAAATAATGCCCAAAAAATTAAATTAATAATCAAAAGAGTTTTGAAATTCAATCCGATCTGTGATGTTACGAAACACCTTAAAAGATTATTAACATCAAGTCCAAGTTCCATTGTAATTGTAAAAATATAAACAAAAATTTCTGCTCTGGTGGTTGTGTGAGTTGTGTTCAATAAAGTCCTAAGAGACAAATATAAACATTCGGCTCCACTGAAAAATAAAATTGGATTATAAATTCTTGAAGTGAAAATAAATATATTTACCAAAGACGATGTACTGGACACATTTGGGCTAAATCCACAGATTTCAATGATTCAATGTCTCTCGTACAGCAATAAATGCAATTGGTATTTTCTTGATTCAATCCATCGAGTAATATTTTATTAATTACTTTAGAGTACACTATCATTCGAGCAGCAAATATTTTTACCAACGTTATAGATAAATAAACACTAGTAACAACTAGTTTCACTTTAATTCGATTTTGTAAACTACTATCAAATAATAGGCATATATACACTATGGGAAATGTTAATAAGACAATTAATAACATAATCCCTAAAAAGAAATATATTTTGTAGAAAGTGAATTTAAATATGCTTAGCTTGAAGAACAACAAAGTTTCTTCAAAGTTTTTAAAAATATTTATTAATTTGATATATCTTTTCTGGTTCGCGAAACGCAACGTCGGAGTTACAAAAAGAGCAGTAATTATTAAAAAATATTCAAATACATCAGCTATGTCTTTAATTACATGATTACAAAGTTGAGGAAATATATTGTAAGCTATTAAGCTCACAAAAACACACCAACTAGTATATTGTAATTTTGCGAAAATCGAATAATTGGCTGATGGTGCAGAACCGTTGTCATTTAATCGGATATAATTGCAAAATGTAACTCGCAAAAGTATTAGATGTAACTTTAATTCCTCGTGTAGGGAAGGAAACATTTTTATTGTATATTTAAATATTGTAAATTTATTATTTAATTTACTACAACGAACTAAACGATTTTAATACATTTTATTATTTATTGTATATTGTGAAGTGGCAACTGAAATATTAGTGTATACCAAGTTATTAAGTACACTTGAAATTACAGATTTTATCTATTCAGATAGTAATGTCCTGTTAATTTATTAATGATTTTTTTTGTAAACAATGTAAGGTAATTATCGATGAGAAAACCTTGATTATTGTTTGAGGCTTATTACAACTTGAATATTTAAATAAAATACTTTCTTTCTTGTTATCACACTATATTTTTACCAGTGACTCGATTTTCGATCAAGAGCTGATCAGTTTCAAACTTAAAGTAAATTAAATACATTAAAAATACATATTTATATTATTTAAGTGTATAATAAGGTCAATCCGGTCGTTAATATTGGATTTGTCCGGACTAGTTTTTGCTCTGTTAACGCCTCAAGTAAATCCATTTTAACCCATTTATCGGCAAAATTGATGATCTCGAAAGGCGGTTCTCAATTAAATAGTTCGCAAAAGTTGAATTTGTTTGATTTAATCTAAATGATCTACTATGTTCATTTAGTATTGTTCTGAAGTTACAACAAATTTGTCCTATGATCTATTTAATTTGTCTATGAGAGTTTTTGAATTGAAAGAACTACAGATAATTGTTGTAATGTATTTAAAATATTTTAATAATTGCTCATTAATCACTTGGTGAAACATTATGTTAATATATAGGTTTTATAATTAAATTCACTTGGTTTGTTTCACCTAAAACCTATATATTTAATAATTGCTTTGTAATATTGTTTATAAGAAATTATAATTGTATTATCTTTTGTTTGTAAAAACTTACCATTATAATTTTTTTTTTTTTACTATATTGAAAACCTTTTCATACAATTTTATTTTAACCAATTAATTTTTGAATAACAATTTTTTTATTTTTTTTCCCTCTTTGAAATATTTTTCTTGTATTTAAAATTATATTCTTCAACTAGAAAATTAAAATGGAACCTAATAATGATATTGTCACATTAACGCATTAGAAATTAATTAAATTGCATCACATTTTAATTTAATGAAACTTCCGAGTCAGTGTCTAGTAAAAATGAACAATGATTGATTAACTTCTCACTTAACCCGTGATGAAACATTTTTATGTTAATAAAATGATTAATTAAGCACTTGGTTATGTTTCACTATTTTTATATTTCTCCGACCAGTTGCGACCTTTGGTCATTCTCAAGGAGATATGTACAATATTTAGAAATTTTACAAATGTATACACAAAATTGTGACATTTATAGAAAGGACAGTTTCACAAAAACAATAATTCCCAACTCCTACAACATTAAATATAGCACATTCCATTCTCTTATCCACAGGCTCATACACATTCCTCTATCGGAACATAATTTTAATACAGAATTGAAAACAATACAAAAAATAAGCTAGTAATAATGGTTAGAGTACAAAATTAATAGATACTTTCATAAAAAAGAAGAAACTTAAACAACTGCAAAAGTATTTATGCAGAAAATAAAATTAAAACAAAAAATGGTACAAGTTAGATTTTGTTAGCAATCTATCTGTAGAGATAAAGAATAATTTTAAAGGATATGAGTTTGATGTAATAATGCCCAACCCATTAAATCTAAATAATAAATTTAAAAAATAAATTTAAAAATACGAAAACATTTCATGAATCTACTACAATGAGTCTTACTAAGACTACAAAACAAATCAATTTTGAAACAACTACTTCTCTGGCTAATACCTCGACAGACATTTTTATTGTATTTTTATTATATAGCTTTGTACAGATAGATTGTCAACAAAATATAACTTGTACCATTTTTCGTTTTAATTTTATTTTCTGCATAAATACTTAAGTGAGAAGTTAATTATTCGTAAAAATGAAGAAATATATAATCAAATTTAAAAACAATTAAATGATAAAATAATTGGACCCTCGTTTCCTCCCTGCGATGTACACGTATGGAGTGTCTTATAAAAACAGCAAAAGCAAATAATTAACCTAACAATCAAGTTAATAATCATCTGCAAATATGTGTTTCAATCTCAAAATCTTATCACTACAGCTGATTCGTTGTAATTATATTAGTGTAAATTCAATTATCGTTCTCTCCATATCATTTCACAAAGTGTTTGGAGTGTATTTAATTATTATTTTTTAGTTTATTTGACAGAAATAAATACATTCCAACTAGTGTTGATTTGAGAGCTTTTGTAACACTCAAATTATTTTTATATAATTCAATATCTGCCGAGGTATTAGCCAGAGAAGTAGTTGTGACAATATTTCAATAATTGATTTGTTTTCTAGGCTTAGCAAAACTCACGAAATATTTTCTTATTTTTAAATTATTGTTGGCCTATATTAGAGCAGTAATCCTAATATAAACCCTTACAAAATACCATATCATATTGCAGCATCATTTCTTTATTTAAGAATAAACGATCTATTCGATTACTTAATTATTAGCTTTGCGATTTTATCATATTCAATTAAATGCTTTTTCATCAATAATTACATTACATTAAGTCCAAAAGAATTTATTAATAATTTAACATGACATTAATATCTGTATAGATAAAATTTGTAATTACAAATTTTGTACTTAATAATTTTGTATACACTAATATTTCAGTTGCCACTTCACAATACACAATAAAAATGTTTCCTTCCCTACACGAGGAATTAAAGTTACATCTAATACTCATGCGGGTTACATTTTGCAATTATATCCGATTAAATGACAATGATACTGCACCATCAGCCAATTATTCAATATACGCAAAATTACAATATACTAGTTGGTGTGTTTTTGTGAGCTTAATAGCTTACAATATATTTCCTCAGCCTTCTAATCGTTTAACTGAAGACATGGCCAATGTCTTTGAATATATTTTAATAATTACTGCTCTTTTTGTAACTCCGACGTTGCGTTTTGTGCTCCAGAAAAGATATATCAAATTAATAAATATTTTTAAAAATTTTGAAGAAGTCTTTTCATTCTTCGAGCTAAGCGTATTTAAATTAACATGCTATATAATATATTTCTGTTTAGAGCTTTTGTTATTAATTCTCTTATTAACATTTCCTATAGTGTACATATACCTATTATTTGATAGTACTTTACAACATCGAATTAAATTGAAACTAATTATTTCTAGTGTATATTTATCTATAGCATTGGTAAAAATATTTCGAATGATAGTGTACTCTAAAGTAATTAATAAAATATTACTCGATGGATTGAATCAAGAAAATATCAATTGCATTTATTGCTGTACAAGGGACATTGAATCATTGAAATCTGTAAATTTAGCCCAAATGTGTCCAGTACATCGTCTTTGGTAAATATTGTTATTTTTACTTCAAGAAATTATAACGTAACTTTATTTTTCAGTGGAGCCGAATTTTTGTATTTGTCTCTTAGGACTTTATTGAACAGGACTTACAATGTCACCAAAGAAGAATTATTAGTTTATATATTTACAATTACAATGGAACTTGGACTTGATGTTAATAATCTTTTAAGGTGTTTCATAACATCACAGATCGGATTGAATTTCAAAACTCTATTGATTATTGATTTAATTTTTTGGACATTAATTGCTCTTTACCTTCCATATTATATGACTGGCGATCTCTATAATGAGGTAATTTTTTATCATTTTTGTTGTACCGCAACCCTTTCATAGCAATGCAATCTTTTGCAGCTTACAAAAACCGGAAAAATAATTCACAGGTATTACTTAAAATATACAAAAGTTAAGGGTGTTTCGGATGCAGTTAAAAGATTTTCTGTAATCGTTCTTAATGAGCCCAAAATTTGCACCTTTATTTTTAATCTATCACAGCCTGACTTATTACAAGTAGGTATATTTTATTATGATCTAAAAGATATTAACTTGTAGTTTTATTTTTAGCAATATAATGTTTCGATGTCAACGGCTTCTTTAGCGATGCACTACAAGTTTGAATCATTCTAAAGTAAAGGGGGTTATTAAAACGTGCTGTTGTTTAGAAAAAAAAAATAGCTTGTGGTTTTGGATTCATGTTAATTGTTAGTAATCTTAATCGTAGTTTTGAATAGATGTAAATTATAGTAAAATAAACAAAATATAGAACTTATTAAAATTAAAGAGTTTGTTTCTTTTGATTTATTTATAAATTATAAACGGATATAAGGGTTTAAACAATGTCAGTATAAATATTATGTGTAATAAAAAATAAACAGTGAATGCTTGAGAGCTTATTCTGTTCTATTAACGTGAAATGTTTTAATGACAATATTTGTCGAGATGTCGACGCGTAAAAGTGTGTCCGATGACCCGATTTGTAAAGTATGTTCCGTGGTTGTCAAAAAAAGGTATACAGTGCATTAAATGTGATAATGTATTTCATAACGGCTGTGCCTGGTTTATATGTAAATGAAAACGTGGAAATGATCTGCTGTGAGAAGATCTACGAGACCGTAACCTCATATTTGGCATCTAAACAAAAAGAAGGTGATGGAAACGTAAAAGCCGAAATTTACAAACTCTGGTGCGAAATCGAAAACATTAAAACATGCCTGGATAAACCTAGCCAAACAAACCAGGGTGTTAATAAAACTAAACATAAGAATAAAACCCGACCGAACGCTGCTGAAGCACAAACTGCAACCAATGAAATTGAAGCGCGGACTCAGGTTTTTGAAATTCAAAAATCGAACGGCGCCAACAAACCAATATCAAGTGACACAAAACAACCCGCCACTAATAACGAATACATATTGGTCAAATCGAAAAGAAGACGCAAACACTACAGCGCGCCCATTGTCGGGACAGGTGAGTGTGTTAAAACCAAGCTACAAGCCGAAACCAAAAAAACGTGGATTCTCATGAAGAGAGTTAAACAAGACTGCTCAGTTGAAGATATCAAAGAGCACGTTGAATCCATAATAGGTCATTCTGATATCCAGTGTGAAAAAATCCAACTAACCCCATCGAACTCAGGATTTAAAATCAGCGCCGATTTTAAGGAGCATCAAAAATTAATGGATCCTAATAACTGGCCTGATGGAGTGGTATTGCCTAAAACGGGAGGATGGAAGTTACTCTTCTAACCTCTCGGAAGCAGCTGACACATTAACACCCATTTCCCAGGATGTACGAACACCTCAGATGAAGGTTGGTCAGAACCCATACCCTCAAAACCCTCCAAGGAGGATTGGGAAGCGGCAGATTACCTCACGGAAGAGGCACGTATAACCTGGGAAATCAAAAGCTTCTCACCGTATAAAGCGCCAGGCTTGGACGATATATTCCCGGCCCTCCATTGGATATTATCAGCCCACCTAGCCAGAATCTTCAGGGCATGTATTGCGTTCAGATACATCCCTCTAGCATGGAAAGAAGTAAAAGTTATGTTCATACCGAAACCTGTTCGTCTAGATTATACACTAGCCAAATCATACCGCCCGATTAGTCTAACGTAATTTCTCCTGAAAATGTTAGAGAAATTGTGCGAAAGATTAATTCGCGAGACGGCCTTGATTACCAATCCGATTCACGCTAACCAACATGCATACATTCAGGGGAGATCAACGGAGTCGGCTCTGCACACTGTTGTAGACCAAACCGAAAGATCTCTGAACAACAAAAGGTCCACCTTGGGCATGTTCATTGACATAGAAGTTGCCTTCGATAAAACGACCTTCAGAAAAATGGAAACTGCTCCCTCCACGCATGTGAACTGTGAACCTCACAGTTAGTGGATGGATCAAAAGCATGCTGGAGAATAGGGCAGTCACAGTAAATGTAGGAAACACCACTATCAGAAAGATCGTTGCTAAAGGTTGCCTACAGGGTGGAGTACTCTCACCACTCCTGTGGAACATAGTTGTTAACAGCCTACTGCGGCGACTTAACGACAATGGCTTCCACACCATAGGATATGCAGATGACATAACCATCCTGCTAACAGGCAGATTTGAGACGGTGTTATGCAGCTTAATACAGGAAGCCCGCAAAGTAATTGAACACTGATATAACGACCAGTCTCTGACCATAAATCCGTCAACGACTGAAACGGTCCTCTTCACAAAGAAAAGGAAACTAGGTAAGCTAAAGCTTCCTAAGCTCCTCAACACCCAGTTGACATTGCCGTCGGAAGTCAAATACCTGGGAGTGATCCTCGACGGCAAGCTGACGTGGGAACCACATCTCAAAATGAAATGTAAAAAAGCATGTGTCTCTCTCTGGCAATGCCAGAGGGCTGTAGGGCAGACATGGGGGCTATCTCCCAAGATAGCACTTTGGCTGTACACAGCGGTAGTAAGACCAATGCTAATCTATAGAGCACTGGTTTGGTGGCCCAGAGCCAGACAGAAAACCTCAGCAAAGCAGCTTACTCAGTTGCAAAGGATAGCATGCCTCGGCACGACCGGAGCAATGCGAACACCCACTGCAGCAATGGAAGAGGAGATGGCCACGGCGGCAGCACTGCGTCTAAACTCAATTGGACTCTGGTACAAAGGAGGCAGGGCTGGCAGACACTGTCACCTTTTAGAGGAGGCTGTCAAGAAGACACCCTTCCTTGGAAGGAAGACAGACAATTTGCCACCCTGCTACGTCTTCAATAGACCCTATAATGTATCGATAAAAAGAGGAACCGGGAGTGTAGGGGGTGGGGAAACCCTCCGAATTTATCATCATCCATGGGGTGATAGAAATTCTACACCGTGACATCCGTGATAGGAACATCCAAATCCTTACAGACAGTAGGGCAGCAATACTAGCAGTGAGTGGTCACAAGATCACCTCAAGACTAGTACCACTCTCTCGCTCTCGCCCATCTTAGAGAGTCCATGCTAGGGGAGCTCTGGCTGAACATGGCCAACAATAGGGATAACCCTCCAAGCGTTGTGCTGTTCTTTGCTCTTCACCTTGGGTGGCTAAATGAATGATAGAACAACGCAGGGCTATCCCAGTCAGGGGGCACAACGGGCCTAGTGAGGCCTAAGTGCTCTGCTCAATGATTTTATCACCCTTGGCTAACTCAATCCAGATCCAGATCCAGAATAATAATGGTAAGCTAACTTACAGTGATTACACATTTCGTTGATAAAATCGTGATTAATTGATTCTCTTGTAAATAAGCTATTCATTGCAAAATCTCCAAGTGAGCCAATTATTTCCGTAAAAATAATAATCTAGAACTTAAATGCGGCATTATAAATAAAAGGGAGATTTATAAAAATGTTTATTTAAGCAGTAGTGCAGTTAAAGTTGTTGATGACATTGCCATTACTACAGTTTTAAATACAATAGGTGATGATGTAATTTTAGGAAATATTTTAGATTCTCTAAATTATCTCGAAGATTAAATTTTAAATTAACCACTGATGTGGAAGAAGTAAACTCAAGAAAAGATAGGTTAATAGATATAATTAACACGCTTAAATTGAAATATTTAAATTTTAAATGGTATAATTCTTTAAAAGAGCATTCTTTTCACGAAAATCATTTATTTTTCACTCACTTTTATATAAAATGCACCACACAAAAAGAATAATACGATTGTTGCGAAAATTGTTGAAAATAATAGTTTATTCGTTAGTACAAAATGATTAAACTTAACAGAAAAAAAGTAATAATGTGTTACATCGCCTCGTACAGCAATGCATGAATTTACCCTTCAAAGCATAAATGAAGTCTCAGATCATATAAATTATGAAGAGCTCTGGGCAAGTTGCGAACTCTTTTACTCATTATGTCCCAGACATGCTCGATGGGGTTTAAGTCAGAAGACTTTGCTGGCCGAGGGGTGAAAGGAAGCCAAAATAAAGATACTGGAAGAAGCAGAGATTCCTCAATCCTGATTGGCCACTTTCCCAATATGGAAGGTTACACAAATGTGAAGATAATTTTACTGGTTGAGGCTTAGAACTACCTAATGACCTAAAACTGGAGAATAGTAAAGACAAAACTGAAGAGATTAGAGTTGGAGGTCATGTTGTCGGTGGATTCACAGGATGGAGATACTGGGCCATAAAGTCAACTATCGGTTTGGCGAGGCTGAACTAAGATCCATGAATAGGAGGGAGCAAAGCAGCCTCTTCCAGATGCCCAAGGAAACCTGAGGAAGGATCCCCCGTCATCAACAACAAGGAACACAAAAGCCCCCACTCGATCAAAGGAGGCGGAGCCTTGAATCAAGAAGGGACAGGTAAGGCCTTACTCCAAGGCAATTGTAGTCTGATGTGCAAAACGAATTGCATTAGATCAATAGCAGTTATAATGCTCAGAAAGGCATTAATTATACATCCATTCGAGAATTCAGCACAGGCGAACTAACAGCAGCCCTAGTAGAAGTTCCCACGAAGAAAGACAAAATGAAAATTGTCATGACCACGACCTAACAAAGCAAAAGGAAGAGCTAAGAGGCAATAAATACCTCCTCCTGGGATGTGAAGCCAACGCCAACAACATGGTGTGAGGCAGCACTGACACCAATAATAGAACTAAGGAACTTCTTAAATTTGAATTTATCTATAAAAATTTATATATTATTAATAGAAATAGCGAATCTAGCTGTGTGTAATGTAATCAGGCAGAAAGTGTTGGACATCACTCTAGCTGATGCCTTCATATCAGGCACATTTCAAAATGTGCATGTTGTGGAAGAATCTTTTTGTCGGTCATAGAAAGACGCAATAAATGTTGCATATTTACTTATTTATACATTTACAAATTTATAATTTTATTTGTTTGGTGGTTTTCTCTTTAATTCATATTTTGTTGTTAAGAAGTAGGTCTTTAATTTTCAGTTTAAATGCTGGCTATATCAGTATGTGTTTTTCTATGTTGTTATATTGTTGTATCGTCTCCGTGGTTAGTATGTGTGCAAACTGTTTTGATTTAAAAAGTTCTGTTCTAATGTTTGATTTTCTTCGTGTTTTATAGTTGTGTATATCTTTGTTTTTTATTAGAGGTATATATGTTTTTATGGTGTTGTTTTTTATTTTGTGTAATAATAGTATGTTATGTAGTGTTATCATTTTCCGTATGTTTAGTTCATTTGTTTTTGTGAGTTCCTTAGTGCTAGTTCTGTGTTCCATTTTGAATAGAGTCTTTAGTATTTTATTTGATTGAATTTGTAGTTTATTGATATTTTTTTTAGTTGTGTTTCCCCATATATGACATAGGTACTTAGTTTTTGAAGTAAATAAAGCATGGTAAATTTGTTTTCCTCGTGCTTTCCGGTACGTAGTTTCGGATTTTGTACAGAGCTGCTATAGTTTTTGAAATCTGGTTTAATAATTTTTCAATATGTTTTTCCCATTTTAGATTATTTTATATTTATATTCCCAGGTAATTTACGTCGTGCACTTGTTCTATTGATTTTCGTTTTGTTGTAAATTGAAGGTTTACCTGTTTGTTGCAAAAAATCATATACTTTTTTTATTTGTTTATTGATTTTGGGTGAACCATCTTTCTAATATTTCCATGTCTTATTTTATATTATCTTATCTTCTATATATGACTTTCCAGAGTATAATAAGCAGGTGTCATACGCATATATATATATATATATATATATATATATATATATATATATATACGGGTTTCCTTTGATATTGAGTTTAGTCATATCGTTTGTTTATATAATATATAGTATTAGTGGCAGTATTCCTCCTTGAGGGATTCCATTTTCCGCGTACATAGGTTCGCTGTTTTCGTTTCCAATTTTTGTTATTTATGGTCTGCGTGTTAGGTATGTTTCTAATAGTTTTAGATCTTTAGTCTTCCTTATGCCAATTTTCTGCAATTTTTCAATTAGTTTTGTTTTCGATATGGTGCCAAAAGCTTTCTTCATGTGTATGTATATCGCAATAACTTTTTCTTTCGTGTCCAGTTTAGTTCTTATGTCGTGTATCATATCCGTTGTTGCTGATTAAAGTGTATAAATCTGAAGAACATAGACTAGAGCCACTATAGAGAATGCTTAACTGTGTGAACCGATGATCTCTACCTCAACATTCAGATTACAGAAGAGCTAGGAACAGCAGCGGCTCTGCTCAGAAATATCGTAAAGGTGTTCTCTAAAGAAAAGATCTCCTTCCAGAGACGTGCCCTGGTGGAACAAGGATTTAGGTCGCCTCAAAATACAAACCAGAAAAACTTACAACAGTGCAAAGAAAACAGGCTACTGGGATGCCTATAGACAGTCGAAATATAAAAAGGAGTTAAGTAATTCGAAAAGGAAAACATGGAGAGCGTTCTTTGAGGGAGTAACTAATACAACCTCACCAGTGAGGCTCCACAATGTCCTGTCCAAAGACCACCCCCAAAGCATGGAACTAATAAAAAAAAACCTAATGGGAGTTATGCAAAGGAGCTTAACGAAAGGCTTAGTGTTCCGCTTAAAATGCACTTCCCAGGCTTAGCAGTTTTGGACTTCCAAGAAAACACTACTCAAGCAAATACCTACCGACTAGAGAAAGCAAAAAAAGACAGGATTTGCGGAGGTATATGTCAATATCTTGCCATAGCTATTTCGATCTCCAGATCCTTCGCAAATTAACCATAGATGGGATATTATGAGGAGAAGACTTAAGAACTTACAGCATGCTTCACAGACACAGCAAGCGCTTCAACGCAAATTAGAGGTGGTTTTGAATACAATAGCTCTAGAGATTATCAACTATTTGCTACAATAAATGACACGAAAAGTCGGGAAGTATATAAACAATTTGTGCGGATCATCACGTTATTAACAAATAAATTATCTTTATTTTTGTTTTATTTCTTTCAAATTTTAATCAATAGTTTGATAATAAATATGTCTACATTATAACCATAATTATTAATATATTTGCTGGAAATTGATAAGAGAGTCTAGAAACGATGAAAAGCAAGAGGTTCCAAAGAGAAGGAACCTCTCTCAAACAACAAGATCATCGCTTACCCAGAAACGTGCTAGTGTTCTTCTTTTTATAAAGTTAACTAGATGTATTCACAACCTCGTGCTAAACTTTTCTCGTTAATAGAACAGAATAAGCTCTCAAACATTTACTGTTTATTTTTTATTACACATAATATTTATACTAACATTGTTTGGACCCTTACATCCGTTTATAAATTATAAATAATTAATTTGAATAAGTTTTGTATTTTGTCTATTTTACTATAATTTACATCCATTAAAATCTAGGATTAACATTACTAACAATTAACATGAATCCAAAACCTCACGCTATTAAACAACACGTTATAATAACATCCTTTATTTTATATTGATTCAAACTTATAGTGCATCGATAAAGAAGCCGTTGACATCGAAACATTATATTGCTAAAAATAAAACTGCAAGTTAATATTTTTTTAGATCATAATAAAATATACCTACTTGTAATAAATCAGGCTGTGATAAATTATAAATAAAGGTAAACAATTTGGGATCGTTAAGAATAATTACAGAAAATCTTTTAACTGCATCCGAAACGCCCTTAACTTTTGTGAATTTTAAATAATATCTATGAATTATTTTTCCGGTTTTTGTAAGCTGCAACAGATTACATTGATATGCAATGGTTACGGTACAACAAAAATAATAAAGAATTACCTCATTATAGAGATCGTCCGCCATATAATATGGAAGGTAAAGAGCAACTATTGTCCAAAAAATTAAATCAATAATCAATAGAGTTTTGAAATTCAATCCGATCTGTGATGTTATGAAACACCTTAAAAGATTATTAACATCTAGTCCAAGTTCCATTGTAATTGTAAAAATATAAACTAAAAATTCTCCTTTGGTGATGTTGTAAGTGGTGTTCAATAAAGTCCTAAGAGATAAATACAAAAATTCGGCTCCACTGAAAAGTAAAGTTTAATTATAATTTCTTGAAGTGAAAATAAATATATTTACCAAAGACGATGTACTGGACACATTTGGGCTAAATTAACAGATTTTAGTGATTCAATGTCCCTAGTACAGCAATAAATGCAATTGATATTTTCTTGCTTCAATCCGTCGAGTAAGATTTTATTAATTACTTTAGAGTAAACTATCATTCGAGCAACAAATATTTTTACCAATGCTATAGATAAATATAAACTAGAAATAAGAAGTTTGATTTTAATTCTATGTTGTAAAGTACTATCAAACAATAGGTATATATACATTATAGGAAAAGCTAATAAGAGAATTAACAACACAATCCCTAAAAAGAAATATATCTTATAGCACGTGAATTTAAATATACTTAGCTCGAAGAATGAAAAAATTTCTTCAAAATGTTTAAAATTATTGATTAATTTGATATAACTTTCCTGGTGCGCGAAACGCAACGTCGGAGTTACAAAAAGAGCAATAATTATTAAAGAAAATTCAAATACATTCGCTATGTCTTCAGCTACTCGATTAGAAGGTTGAGGAAATATATTGTAAGCTATTAAGCTCACAAAAACACACCAACTAGTATATTGTAATTTTGCGTAGATCGAATAATTAGCTGATGGTGCAGAACCGTTGTCATTTAGTCGGATATAATTGCAAAATGTAATCCGCATAAGTATTAGATGTAACTTTAATTCCTCGTGTAGGGAAGGAAACATTTTTATTGTATATTGTAAAGTGGCAACTGAAATATTAGTGTGTAACGAAATATCTTATCATAACAAATTTTATCTATCTATACATTAATGTCCTGTTGATTTATTAATGAGTTCTTTTGGACACATTTTATTGTCATTATCGATGGAAAAACCTTGAATTAAAAATGATATAATTGCCAAGCTAATTTTCACTCAGAAAATTTTGACCAAATAATTTTAATCCAAAAGAACAAGGACTAATTTCCTTTACTAGTTTATTTTAATGAAATCAGTGTAAATTATTTTCTTGTTCATAATTTCTCATTCCATATTGACATTTAATCATTTATTGGTTTATTTAACAGAAATAAATATATTCAAATTAGTGTTGCTTTGTTAACTGTAACATGCAAATTACTTTTGTATCATTCAATGTCTGTCGAGGTATTATCCAAAGGAGTAGTTGTTTCAATAAGTGAGTTGTTTTGTAGTCTTAGTAAGACTCATTGTTGTAGATTTATTAAATGTTTTTACAACGAACTAAAGGACTTTAATACATTTCGCCTTTTATAAAATCTACAAATGTACGATTTAAGTTTGATTGATTGAACTGATCACCAACGACGGAATTTAAAAGTGTAAAATGATAAGTTACTTAGGCGCAGACAAGATAAATCTAATTTAATAATAAAATATAATCGTGTAAAATCAAAAACTGTATTTCTTAATGACCAAATTAAGAAACTAAATATATTTTTTTCAAAATGATAGCGGTCTCATAACAATCTTCATAATATTGTTAACTGTTGCATTTATGGTATAATTGTTATAATCGAAACTTGACTTGATGACTGTTTTAATGATGCTAATTTAAATTTGAAAAGCTACAATGTATTTATATTAGATAGGTCACCCTTAACAAGTATAAAATTAAGGGGTTTTTATTGCAGTTAAATCATCACTTAGTGTCGTTAAATTAGTGCATTTATATAATAATATTATACAGTTATTTGTTAAAGTTATTAAAACTGCCAATATATGTATAACATTCATTCTACCCAACTCAAATGTTTCGTTATTTGAGAATCACGTATTGACTATCGATCAAATTTGTATAGATTACCTTAATTTATAATGTATGTTTCGTGGCGATTATAATATACAAAGTTCGCTTTGCGATACAATTGATGCATGCATTTCTATTAAAAATATATGTTTAAGAAATTGTCTAGTATTAATAATCAGAGACAGTGCAATTTGATTCCTAAAGTTTTTCTTGATTTAGTTTTATCCGATATTATAACCTTAGAGATTTCGATATTAATTGATACTTTATTCAATAATGGTACTCATCACATTGCTTATAGTATTAAATTTAAATTATTAATTGATCATCAAACTTTATTCACTGATTTTTTTTAATTATAATTTTAAATGTGCCGATTATGATTCACTAAACAATTATTTAGCAAATTTAAAAACAAAAACTTGAGAATACATATAAATAATATATATATATATATATATATATATATATATATATATATATATATATATATATATATATAAC
Organism: Ontholestes murinus; assembly: GCA_963969525.1. Classification (NCBI taxonomy): domain Eukaryota; kingdom Metazoa; phylum Arthropoda; class Insecta; order Coleoptera; family Staphylinidae; genus Ontholestes; species Ontholestes murinus. The sequence goes on along the minus strand of OZ018395.1, from coordinate 56,931,741 downwards.
CTTTATTTGGCATACCATTCCAACCTATAAACTTATACATTTGTACAATAAACAGTGAAATAATAGTAAAACTAAACATAAATACAAAAATACATAAAACTATTACAATTCTTGAAGTAACCATTTATTTTCGCTTCTAGCTACACCTCCCTGATTTCATTCTCATCAATTCTCTGCATTCTTCAATCCCTTTTCCACTCTCACATAACACCTCATTCAAACTCTTACTCTTAAAATTAGGTCCCTCGATACACTCATACAACCAATGCTCCCATACGTCTATTCCCCTAGTACAAAATTCACACACCATATACTCCTTTCCCATCCATACCTTTCTTCATCTTTCTTCATTTCCACACCTTAGCCTAGCTAGCATTCTTACATCCTCTCTATTCTGTAGGCCAAAGTAGCGCGGGGTTGTTTCAAAAACTTGCAGGTTTTTGTAGTTCGGGTAGGTCCGACTCTGTGCTATGTTGTTTTGCCGACTTTGTAGTTCTTCTGCCCTCAGTTTTTCTACTACTTCTTCTTCTAACTTTTGACCCCGCCCTAACTTTTCCTCTACATACATCACAGACATTCCAGCTCTTTCATACAGCTTTGCTCTCTTTTGTATCCATTTCATACTCTCATGCTTTTGTTCCCATTCCCTATAGCATACTTTCCAAATTTCTTGCACTAATCTTCCATTCTCCATTTCACTCAGTCTCCTTTCAAACTTCACCACTTTCTTTGCTGCCATACACGCCACAAACACTCTGTTTCATTCCTGCAGCACCAGGTATGGTCCTCTCCAACCCTATGCACCTTTTAACGCATGCATCCCACCAAATCATTTGCATTCTCACATTATTTCCTAGCGCATCTTCCCATGTTCTCCTCAACCGCTCCATCGCCACTCTCGCTTTCTTACAAAAATATTCAATATGCCCTGCCTTACTACCCGTTTCCGAGAATATAAAGCCTAGGTATTTGAACTCTTTCACTCTTTCCACACGCTCTCGCTTTCATACCAATTCTTCTACTTTCCCTTTTCTTCCCACATTCCGATATATCATCCATTTTGTTTTCTTCACATTCATAACCAATTTTCTTCTGTCAAAATACCTTTCAAGCCTTTTACTCATCTCTTGCAGTTCACTGAACGATTTAGCCAACACTACCACGTCATCTGCGTAGGCCAGGCTACAAATTTTGGATGTACCTATTACTACTTCCCTTGCTTGTCCCAGTTCTAAAACTCTCTCCATATCTGCCACATATAAATTGAATAATAGGGGACTGAGGGGACAGCCTTACTCTAAATCGTTCAGACACATTCTCTCCCACTTTTACCTTACACCAAGTTTCTCTATACACCTCTTCTATCCAGTTCACCAGACATTCCGACACACCCTTTTTTCTCAAGTATTCCACAAGCATTTTTCTGTCTACTGAGTCATACGCTGCCTTAAGGTCCACAAACAAAGCATACACTCTCTCTTTCTTACTCAGTGCTCTTTCAACCACCCAGTTCAGTGTAGCTATTTGCTCTGTAGTCGACCTCCCTTTTCTAAAGCCAGCTTGAACCTCAGGAAGCCAGGACTTTTCCTCCGTTTCCTCTTCCAATCTCTGCTTCACCATGCACATCACTACCATGCATGTTATGCCCCTGTAACTATCTGGCTTGCTGGATTCCCCTCCTTTGTATATAGGCACTATACTGCCCTCCCTCCAATCATCTGGAAATGGTTCTTCTCCCTTCCATATTTTGTTTATAATATCAAATGTTTTTTGTTGACCTTTATAACCACATTCCTGCCACGCCTCCACCTTAATCCCGTCCAGACCAGCTGCTCTACCTCTCTTCATGCACCGTAATGTCCTCTCCAACTCTCCTAACGTGAAATTTTCCTCAGCACTGCTTACACGTCTTGTACTCATTTCTTCCGCTTCACCACTTGTTGAACTCAGCAGCCCTTCGAAATACTCCTTCCACTTGGCCATCTCAATCCCCCCTCCGGTATTTTTCATGTGTACAGACCTTTGCTTTATATAGTCCCAGAGTTCCTTTTCCCTTTGTAGTTTCTTCACTTTACCTATCTCTTCTTTTGTCCATAACTCCTTCTTAACCTTGCACACCCTTTGGTATTCAATTTCTGTTTCTTTTATCTTATCCATTCTCCATTCACGTACAGCCTCCCTCACATTGCTCTTTATCCTCCTACACTCTTCGTCAAACCAATTGGCCGCCTCATATTTTTTTTGACATTGCGCTTGTAATTACTTTCATCAGTTGGCCCATTGTTTCCACCCCCTTAAAATTTACTGTAGATATCTTGTGGTTGTAAGACTCCAATGCCCTTTTTGACCAACACCATCCTATCTCACCCACTCTGCTCTCCGTCATGGTATCGCCCCACCTTTACTGTTACTGGCATATGATCGGAACCCATTCTGCTTTCGACAACAAACTCCTCGACCTAATCTCTGGTTTCGTCATTTACTAGTATGTAGTCGATGACCGAGTTACCCCTTGGTCCCATGTAGGTAAATTCACCGTCCCAATCCCCATCTGCACACCCATTTAACAAATCCAGTTGTTCTTTTGCCCATTCCATTAATGCTATCCCCTGTTTGTTAATACTCTCGTCCTTGGAACTTCTAGCCCTTCTATACCCCCCACATTCCCCTACGCCCCTCGTATCCAATTTCCCAGTTCTCGCGTTCCAGTCTCCTCCTACAATCAGATATTCGGGATATTCCACATCGGCCAACACTTTACAAATTGCTGCCATGATTTCAATCTCTCTTTTCTGTGAGTATATCGTGGTCGTGTTTTGAATGGTGATTTGTCGAACGGTGCTTCGTTTTAATTTATTTGAACGGAACAAGAGGGTCCATTCAGGTCGTCTTAGTCGTGGTTAGGTTTGTTCTTGCCGGGTTAATCGTAGGCTTAGGGGCAGAGTCCTCGGACTTCTGAGTTTTCTCGGCTTATATGGCCGTTAATTCAGACATAACTCATGCGAGGTTAGTTTGAAGAGTTATGAGATTTAACTCTAGAGACTTGAATCTTGATTTGTACATGTGAAGTTCCTCTGCCATACCAACGAACTGCATAGATGCCTCAGATCCCACAGACACGGACGATGAGGCCTCGTCCGTGTCCATAGTGCTATTTCGATCGATGTCCTCCACCAAGGCATCGTTCATGTCGTTGATATCGTTAAGCAGATGGTAGTTTACTCTTACCTGTCTCCACGTCTTTTTTAATAAAGAGACTGGGGTGATAGACCAAATCCATTGGGAGAAAACTGAACGGGCAGGCCGTCAGCTGTTTCTCCAATATATGGATAATGGGCTGGGAAGAAGAGGATTACTAAACAGACATTCACATTCCATTCATTTCATTCGATTCATTCTCATCTCACCCTCTCTTCCGACAAAACGTGTGTAATTAGGTGAACTGCAGACGGCCTGCCCGTCCTTTTCACTTCGACACACGTTGAGTCTTCCCTTCCTTCCTAGCCCGTCGTCCGGACATTGGAGAATCAACTGACGGCCTGCCCGTCCGGTATTCTCTCAACGGACACAGTCTCTTTTAACCAAGTCTCCTTACAACAAGAAGACGACGAGTCAGGTGAGATCTTTTTACGAATTGTTAACTGACGACGACAATTTGACGGAGGACGACGCCGGCATCAGCGCCAGGGACACGAACGAGGCCTCATCGTCCGTATCCATGGATTCTGAGGCAACGATGTCGTCCATCGGCAAGGAGGAGGCCGAATTTATGTATAAATCTAGATGCGAGTCTCTCGAGACACAACTTTCTGAAATGAAACGTACAATAGAATTTCTCAGCGCGCAAATCGCGCAAATGCAAAAGCAGAAGTCTGAGGGCCCCGCCCCTCAACCGGTGCCTTCTGGCCCCGCCCCAATTATGACGGTCCCGATTTTCCCAACGAAATCGAAAAGTAAGAAGTCCGAGGGCTCCGCCCCTCAGCAAATTTCGGAGTCATTTGGCCCCGCCCCGATTATGACCCCAAAGATTAATACCACTAAGACTACACCAATGGAGACTTGTGCTCCTTTTGTGGAAATCAAGCCGAGACATGTTTCTTCCTCTCTTAAGAGAGCGGCTCCCAGTGAAGCGCCCGAAAAGAAATCGGAAAAAGGCCCAGTTGTGGGCCCGTCCGCTCCGAAAGACGGTGGCGCTTGCCTCAAAAAATATCAAGGTTGCAAGAGCAAAATCGGAGGCTTTGGGCCTCAGAATTTTCGTTGAAGGGCCGACCGACTACAGGAATTTAACTTCTTTCCTCGACGCCCAAAAGATGCCATATCACTCTTATCCTCGACAGGAGGATAAGACACTAAAAGTTGTCATCAGGCCGATTTCTTCGGCCACAAACCTAGATCACGTCAAGGAAGTTCTTCTGGAAAGAAATCTTCCAGTCATCGGCGTTCACCGCATGACGAATAGGTTCAACAGGCCTGGCGAACTAGTTTACGTCAACCTGCATAAAACAGACGAAGGTAAAAAGATCTTTAACGTCATCGACATCAACGGCCTCCGCGTTACGGTAGAGGCCAAGCGAAACAACAAAGGCGGCACGCAATGCTACCGCTGCCAGCGAGTTGGGCATACCCAGGCACACTGCCGAGCCTCGTTCACTTGCTTCAAGTGTGCCGGCGAGCACCCTTCTCATACCTGCTCAATCGCAGTAGAATCGAAATGCACTTGTGCCAATTGTGGCGCTGAACACCCAGCCAGCTATCGTAGCTGCAAAGCGTTTACTCCTTTCGAGAAGAAAGCTAATAATGTTACGACAGGGAAGGGTAAATCTTTCCCGAGGCGAGAGGGCGTCTCCTTCTCGAACGTTGTCGGTGGACCGGAAAAGCCGGCGCCTGCAAAGTCACCAGAGCCTGAAATAAGCCCGTCGGCTTCACTATATTCTCAAATGATGTCTTCACTGTTCTCCAAGGAGGACAAAGAAATTCTTTCACGTATGTTTGCGCAGGTTTTCGGCAAATGCCCACACTATGCCCCAAATTAAGCTGCTTTCACAATGTCTGACACAAACAACCAGAGTAACTCACCTGAATTTATTCGCATCTCCTTTTCGAACGCGAACGGCCTCCGTGACCGAATTCCAGAGCTTGAGCTGTTTAATAACGAGAATAATATTAATATCATGCTCGTAAATGAAACTCATCTAGGGAACGGACAGGAACCAAAAATTATCGAGTTTTATTCCTACTTCACTAATAATGTCACTTCCAACAGACAAGGTACGGCATTGTACATCAAAAGATCACTAGACCACTCATTTCTTCCGATGAGCGGCCTAACAAACATCGACGCCACAGCAGTAGTTGTAAACTCCTCTCAACGTCCAATTAAAATCATCTCGGCATACCATCCGCCGAAAGAGCGAATTCTTGCGGATGATCTAAATATCCTATTTTCCGACAACATGCCCACAATCGTGGCAGGCGATTTAAATTCGAAAGCCCTATCTGGAATAGCTTTGTTACTAATACAAATGGCAGACATCTCCTGGAGTATTTAGATAACATCCACCTAAACATCAAAGCCGAGGCGACGGAAAGCCACACGTTCTTTCCATCGAATGCGAATTTCAGGCCTGATATTCTCGATATGGCCATTCTCAGTAATGTCATGACATTTGGTCGCCTAGCGAACTCAGTTCGGATCACAATCCAGTCATCTTGGACATAACGATCGGCGTGGAGCGCCCTATCAGAAAAATTAAATCCACGAATTGGAATAAATACCTAAGAATAGTGGAATCTTCCATCAGCCCACTCATGATCATCCGCAACAAAACGGAGCTCGAAACCGCTGTCGCAAAACTCTCGTCAGCCATGGTCGCCGCACTAAGCGACGCCACGACGAGCAGATCATCCTCACAGGTTTAGCCTATCACGCTTACACCCGTACTAGTTGACCTAATCAGGCAAAAAAAGTCGCCAGACGAAGGTGGCAGTGCACTCGGGATACGCTCTTTAGAATCGAATCTCGAACACTAGCACGTACTGTTAGGGATAAACTAAGAGAACTGCGCAATGCTATCCACGGTGAAAGAGGGCTCGCCTACACCGACAATGACAAAGCGGAAGCTTTCGCTGACACGTTAGAGCGGCAATCCACTCTCAATCCAAGCGAAGACGATCAATTCGTCGACGAAGTTAACTCTGTCGTTGCTACGCACATCAGAAATAACAACCGAAAGTGGACCTGTCATCATGCCACTTCGGAAGAGCTAAACGAGCTGATTAGTCAACTCAAAAATCGAAAAGCTCCTGGGCAAGACGGAATTTCCACCTTGATGGTGAAAAATCTCGGTCGCAAGGGTCGTTGTGCATTGCTGAATATCGCTAACGCAGTTATGCGTCTAGGTTGTTTTCCAAATCAATGGAAGTTGGCAGCTGTTGTCAACATACTAAAAGCGGGAAAATCTCCAACTTTTCCCCAAAATTATCGACCGATTAGCCTCCTCAGCGTCATAAGTAAGGTTGTATAGAACGGCGGTGATACCCATTGTCACCTATGCTGCCCTCGTGTGGTGGCCGAAGACCCAAAAACTAGACACGCAAAAGAAGCTGAGTAGGCTTCAACGTTTAGCATGTCTAAGCATCACAGGGGCCATGCAAACGACCCCAACCGCAGAAATGGAGGCAATCATTGGTCTCACACCGCTCCATCTAGTGGTACAAAAAGAGGGACTTGTGGCAACCCTCCGACTACACCAGAGGAAGAAAACACTGCCAGTGGATTGGACAGGACACTTAGAAATACTGCAGCAAATCGACCCGGCCCTTCTGTCCAAACCGACGGACATTATGTCCAGGAAGCTCGAATTCGAATTACCGTTTAAGGTGTCGATCGAGGACCCCAAAACGGCTTTGATGAGAGTCAAGGAGTTTGGACGAGGGATTGATATCCCTGGTGGTACACGGATGGTGCCAAGAATACCAGAGGTACTGGAATAGGCATTTATGGGCCTAACCAAAACCACAGGAGCTTCATGGCTCTGGGCACGACGCCCACGATTTTGCAAGCGGAAACGATTGCAATTGATATGTGCACCAGAGAATGCTTGGATAGGCACCTAAATGGCGCGCATATATACATCTGCTCAGACAGCCAAGCCGCAGTAAAGGCCGTTCGAGCCTATAGTCACGGCTCACGGACTGTCTGGGAATGTCGAAGATCCCTCTCGCAACTGGCGAAGAACAACTTGTTGACCCTCATGTGGGTCCCAGGGCACGGGGATATTAAAGGCAACGAAGTGGCCGATGAACTCGCAAAAAGAGGTGCAAATGCCACTCCTATTGGACCAGAGCCGTTTTGTGGACTCCCCATGGCGCAAAGAAGAGAGGTGGTGCAAAAATGGGAAGAGGACAGAAGACGTAAGTATTGGAACAACGTACCAGGTCTACGTCAATCAAAACGACTCCTGAAACTCGATCACAGCCACAAGGTGCTTGAACTCACAAGGAACGAGCTAAGAACTTTCACCGGACTCATGACAGGGCATTGTGCCCTCCGATACCATTTGCGGAAAATGGGAAAAGAGGAAAGTGGAAACTGCAGATTGTGTAATTCGGCAGATGAAACTACCGAGCACATACTATGCACTTGTGTTGCGATTGCTCACAAGCGTCTTTCACACTTCGGCAGGGACCGATTATCCCCCGAAGAAGTGAGCATTATCACCCCCAAGATAGTTACCAGGTTCATGGTAGACGTGGGACTGCTTGGGAAGTGATTGGTTAAGGGTAGAACAATAGATCTGTTAGGTCGCAGTTCACGAGAGGCTAACACACCTCATTAAGACCCTACTTAACCTATAACCTATATAACCTATAAGGTTGTGGAGAAAATCATGCTTCGCAGACTGCAATCGAACAAAATAATTCCCGATTCGCAAGTCGGCTTCCGTGCCGGCTTATCCACATTGCACCAACTCTCGAGAGTGGCAGAATATATTGCTGAAGGTTTTCAAATTAAAAGGGACACTGCTGCGGTGTTCCTCGATGTTTCCAAAGCTTTCGATCGTGTTTGGCATGCAGGCCTAATATATAAAATGATCCAACTTAAGTACCCTGAATACTTAATTCGCTCGACGCATGATTTCCTTCGGAAGAGGAAATTTTGCATAAAGGTCAACAACTCTTTCTCCAGTGAGAGACAAATTTACGCTGGTGTTCCACAGGGTCGGCCCTGTCTCCGACAATCTTTAATATCTACTCGAGTGACGTACCGAATGTCTCACCGGTCATGATCGCTCAGTATGCAGACGATGCTGCCTTTCTGTACAGAGGGGCTTCCACTGCTCATCTGGAGAACAAACTGCAGGCCGCCCTCAACTTCTACGAGGAATGGGCCAACAAATGGCGTCTCGCAATCAACGCTGAAAAAAGTGTAGCAATGCACTTTTCTAAGCCGCGAGCGCGAGTGATCAACTCCCCCGAATTCACTTTCGCTGATCCGCTAATTCCGATCGCTAACGAAATAAAATACCTCGGCATAGTCTTCGACCGGCATCTAGTCAAAAAACATATCATATGTCATACAAAAAGCCAGAGCCTTGTTGACGAAGCTGTGGCCGATTATCAATAACAAATCGAATCTCTCCTATAAGAACAGGGCAAAAATTTATACGATGATAATTAGGCCACAGCTCACATATGCTGCACCTATATGGGGTTACTGTAGATCCTCTCAAATGGCTAGACTCCAACGTACTCAAAATGTCCCAATCAGACGGGTGCTTAACGCACCACTTTACGTCAGAAATTCCATTCTGCACCGGGACATGAAGGTGCCGAGTGTGCTGGAGTTCATGAAAGAGACTGCGCACTAAGACATATTGAGAGAGGGTGTTTTGTTGTGAGTGGCTGGCCTGATCGGGTGCTCCTGATCCGCACCATTACCATATTTTATTATAAAATAGCAGTATTATTAAGACGCAAACCTCATCTTGTATCGTAATAATATTGCAATTTTGGTCTCGTGTGTAAAAAAGAAAAGAAAAAAGAATTACTCCAAGGGCTTCACTATCCGAGGAGGTAAGTAGACTCGTGGAGTTTTTTTTTTGATCGAAGGAGAGGAAATCCATCATGGACACCCTATTAATAGGGTAGTGTCGGACTCTTACCGATTAAAACCTTTACTTTTTAAAAGCAGTGTCGTCAGTATATTGTGCGATCACGACCAGAGCCAAATTCGGTATGTCGCTAATATAGATATTATACAGGGCCGGAGATAGGGCAGAACCCTGTTTTACACCTGCTAATTTCGACGCTGAGTGGAGAACGAAGAGTTCACTCTAGTACAGAACTTCCTGTTACGAAGGAAGTCGTACAATGTCCTGATTAGGAATTCAGGGTACTACAGTCCTATCATTCTATAGATAAGGCCGTCGTGCCAGACTCTGTAAAACTTCTTAAAAACGTCAAGGAATACTGCAGCAGTGTCTCTTTTGATGGCAAAGCCCTCAGAGATGTACTCGGTCACCCATCACCCTCAAAAGCTGGTGATTAGTATCCATGCCAGCTCTAAAGCCGATCTGTGAATCTGGAATAATTTTATGATCTTCAGTGAAGACCGAAAGACGCGCTAGTAGGACCCTTTTAAGAATATTGCCCATGGAGCTACGCAAACTGATGATAATTTTGAGGAAAAGTTGGTGATTTTCTCGTCTTAAGGATGCTAACCACTTAGGCCAGCTTCTATGCAGATGGAATTGTACCCAATCTCAGTGATGCGTTAATGATGTCGAGCTGAACGGTTCTACCCTTTTGGCCGAGTTTTTTCACCATTATGGTGGAAATATGGTCATAACCGGGGGCTTTCAGATTTTTGGGCTATTTAGTCAGTCCATCGAGTATATCTGAGGTAGGTGCTTCGCAGGTCCACGCACGGTCTGAATTAACAATATAGAAACGGACGAATCTTTTGACTTCATCATAGAAGTCATCGTCATCGTTTAACATAAATTGCAGCTTCAGCGAGTCTGCGAACGCTTCTGCTTTTTCGGAATCTGAGAAGGTGAGTCCTCTCTTGCCATGTAACGCCTGGCTACAAGGTTTACCTCTTTTGAGCCTTTTGAAAAACCTCCACACAGAATGTGGGTGCTCATTAAACGACTCAAGTCGTTTTCCCCAACGCAGGGCGCGTAGTACGGAAGGATGGATCTCGAGTGTTATGCCATCTGCGGCGAGCGAGCTTTCTGTCCTGGATGAGAGCCTTGGATCAACCTGTGAGGATGTCCTGCTAGCTGTGGACATGACCGTGGAGAGAATAGAGACAGCTGCTTTAAGGTCAATCGTCGAATTGGTGACTAGAAGGGGAATGATAGTATTTTCGACCTTTGTATTGTAATTAGGCCAGTTAGTTGTTTTAATCTTTATAGTCAGGTGAGATGATCCGATTGCAATATCTAAAAAGACAGGATTATGGTCGAAGTAGCGCTCATTGACCAGATGTCGTGGTCCCAATTAAAATTGGAGAGAACGGCTATGTTAAGCACATCAGGCTTGACATTAGAATCAGATTGGAAAAAAGTAGGGCTTACTGAGCCACTACTCGGATATTTAAGTTCGAGGTTATAAACTGTCGGAGGATTCTACTATTTCAGTTGTTAATTCTAATATTCCACTTTTGGAATTGAAATCGCCCGCCAAAATGGTTGGCATGTTGTAATTAAAGACAAGATTTAGGTCATCATGTGTAAGCAGATGGGATGGCTAATGGTATGCCGAGACGATTTTCAAGTGACCGTGTTCTGTGTTAAGAACAATCACAGATTGCCGAGCGGAAGCTTTGAGTGGTCTAGCCCCCTCTTGATGGCGGTACCGCCATGACTTGAAAAACAGAAAAACTTTCAACAGTGCAAAGAAAATAGACAGGCACTGTCGAAAAATAACAAGGAGTTGAGAGAATCAAAGAGAAAAACACGTAGAACGTTCTGTGAGGGTGTGTATACAACCCCAACAGCCAGGCTCCTTGAAGTCCTGTCCAAAAACCACTCCAACAGCCTCGGACTAATAAAAAAAAACACATGGTAGTAAGGCGGAGAGGCTTAGTGTTCTGCTAAAACGCACTTCCAAGGCTCAACATCTGTAGAATTCCAAGAAAACACTACACAATCTACTAAAGGAAGCAAAACAAAAAGGAAAATGTCAATATCTTGTTATAGCCACCGCGATCTCCAAATCTTTCGCAAATTAAGCATATGTGGATATTATTGGAAGAGGACTAAAGAACTTACAGCATCTTTCTCAGATACTGCAAGCACGAAGTAAAAAAAGTAATTATTATATTTTAACTTTTGTTTTATTTATTTAATCACAATTCGTGCAAAACGCTAAGACGTGTATTCATTTAACTAACCATGAATTTAAATTAGTCCAGAAATTCAAAGCATCTTTTGAAGTATATGCTTTAACAGTAAGACCCTTAATAAAACCAATATTTTATTTTCTACATTGAATCAAACTTAAACTGCATCGCTAAAGAAGCTGTTAACACGGAAATGTGATATTGCTAAAAATAAAGTATAAGCCAGTTACAACATATACCACTTAATACAACAATATACGTACTTGCGGTAAAGTTGGTCGCGAAAGGTTGTAGACAAATACGAGCAAATCTGGATCTTCTAGAATGATGATTGAAAAACTTTTAACTACCTCCGATACACCTTTAACTTTTGTATACTTTAAATAATATCTGTGTATTATATTTCCAGTGCTTTTAAACTAAAAGTAAAATTCATTTGAAATTAAAAAATAACCATCAATAAGAATGTGACCAGTTTTACCGTAATAAAAAGATCGTCGGCCATGCAGTATGTTACATATAAACCAAATAATGTTGCAAAAATGATTACAATTATAAGGAACATCTTGTAATTGAAGCCAGACTTTAATATCAAGCCGGTTAAAAGATTGGTGATGTCAATTCCACACTCCATCGTTAAAACAAATACAAGAATTACCATCACATGTTTACAATTAGAAAATGTAACATTTAACAGAGATTTAATAGTTGAATAAAGAAATTCTGAAACACTTAATAAAGGAGTTATCTTTGTAATTTTTATAAAAAGTCAAATATACATACCAAAGACGATGAAGTGGACACATGTGTTCTAAGGAGGCATATTTTAATTGATCAACATTTCCTTTTTCGCAATATACACAATTGATTATTTCTGCCTTTAATCCGTCCATTAAAATCGAATTTATCATTTTACAGTAAACAATTATTCGAACAAATAATATTTTCTCTAATATTGTGGATAGAATAATGCCACCAAGAAAAAATTTAAGGTTCATTGTATCTTTCAGAGTACTCTCAATATATAGATAGATAAACAATGTAGGAAAAAGTAGTGAGCCAACTGATAATATTAGGTTTATATAAAAATTCACTTTATAATATGTATTATCAAATACATTCAATCTGAAGAACGAGAAGATTTCTTCAGTTTTTTGAAAGTTTTTTATTAAATTAACATATCTTTCTTGAAAAACAAAACGCAACGTCGGAAATATAAATAATAGACCAATAAGCATAATATATTCATAAATAAGGGCTAATATATGAAATGTGGGAGTTTGTGCCAAATTTTGAGGAAATATTTTCCAAGCTATAAAGAGCACGAAAAGACACCAGCAGCTATATTGGAATATTGCACGTATTGAATAATCAGATTTTGGTGCCGAATTCTTGCCATCGAATTGAATATAATTGGTAGATACAATTCGCATTACTATGAAATGTAATTTTAGTTCATCGTAAAATGAAAGGATCATTGTCGCTGTGTATGAAATGAGCACTGAGCACGGGGTTAACTTCTTCCTAATTATGATGGGCCGAAATAAACATAATTATATTTTAATGATTGATTAAATCAAACATTTTTGTTGAAATATTATTATTTATACTCATTAATAAACCATGGTAATGGCTTTAACTAGACTCATATTGAACTGTTTTATGTCGTTGAAGTTAGCTACAGGTATTTATTAAAGATCGTTCTTGAGTTAAATGAAAATTTATTAATACACTTGGAATAAAACATTAACACTTTCTTCACCAATAATTTTTATTTGAGCTAAATATACATTTCGGTCACAAAGTCACTGCGCTGTGGGCGCATCGACTCATCTCAAGTTGTAAGAGAGAGCCAAGATAAGGATACTGGAAGAGGTAAAACTATTACCGGTAATTTAATACCAATGATTGGTTTGTCAAAATGAACAGTTCTTATCAGCCACGACGTAAAAGGAATTTCGTATGTGCATACGTAAACCACTCGATCTTAGGCGCTGAATTCCTTCGTAATTTCTACATTCCCCAGGAACATCTTGTAAAGAACGCTTTCGGAAAATTGAGAAAACTCAAACTCAAATTTATTATCTACTCAAAATTCTGCTTACTCAAAATTATTACAACAATTTCTGACCTAACGACCTCTTTTAACCAAGCAAAACCCATCAAATATGACGTGCAATACCACATTGAAACTTCTGAACAACTTATTTTTATAAACCATGGGTTTTACCACCTCCAAAAAACAAATTTCTAAAGAAGAGTTCAATAAATTTCTATCACTGTCAACTGATAATTAATTTTCATATCAACTATAACTGTCAACTACCACTATCAATTGTCACTTTAGATTGTTATTGTTAACTGTCACTGTCACTATCAACTTTTACTGTTCCTATCAACAGTTGCTGTCAAATGCCACTATCCATTTTTTCTATTAACTGTCGCTATTAAATATCCCCCTCTTGAATTTCATCTAACACTGTCGACTGTTAACTCTCACTGTCTCTGTTAGCTATCACTGCAACTGTCAACAGTCAATATCACTATCATCCACACAGTTATGTCATGATGACGTGTATAGATTGGTGTTTAGAATTTCCTTTAAAAAGGAACAAAATATAGCATATTTGCTGAATGAATGAATCAATATTAAATTCAGAGGCAACTAAGTACCGAAACTTGTCTGTGGAAGGAAATGGGTCGAATGGAAAATCATTGAGGAGTAGTGAATTCCTCCTGTGATTCCTGCGGCCAAAATTTTTGTATTGTTTTTATGTGTATATTTACTTAAATATGTTAGCAGGAATAACTAATAAAGAATAAAAAAAGATTAAAGAAACAACTCGCAGCTATCACTTGCAACAGTAATTTTCTGTCACTATCTAGTGTCACTATCAACTATCACTTCCAATTTTCTCTCTCACTACCAACATTATTATCACTCTCAACTGTCAATTGTCAGCTGCTATTGTCAACTACCAAGTACTACTATCAATGTCACTATCAAGTGCCGTTGTTAACTGTCAGTTATTATAGTCAACTATAATTTTTATCACTGTCAGCTATTAGTTTTAACTATTAACTATCACTGTCAACTGTTACTATCAATTATCAGTTATCACTATTAAATACCATTGTTAAATATCAGTTATCATTGTCAACAGTCGCTGTCAACGGTCAGCTACTACTGTCTACAGTAATTTTTTGTCACTGTAAACTATCACTATCAACTATCATTACCAATTGTCACTATCAACTGTCAATTACCACTGTCTCTATCAATTGTTGCTGTCAGCTCTCAGCTATCACTGTCAGCAGTAATATTCTGTGTCTATAAACTATCACTGTCAACTATCACTACTAACTAACTACTAATTGTCACTGCCACCAACATTATCCATAGTCACTTGTTATCATTCCCTACTGTAAGTTTTTGTCACTAGTGTCACTGTTAACTGTTAATTATCACTATCAACTGTCTACAACTAATTGCCACTGCACTATCAAGATTATCAACTGTCTCTGTTAACTGTCAAGTGCCAATGTCAACCATTTCTATCAACTAGCAATGTTACTATAAACAATCAACTGTTAGAGTGACTTCTACAGTTAACTGTTTGTATCAACTTCCATGACTAATCAGTCACTCTTAACAACATCATCAATTGTCACTATCAACTTTTAAGTATCAACTTTTACTATCAACTATTACCGTCACTCTTACTATAAACTTGCAGCTGTCAGTAATAACTGTCAGCTGTAATTTTCTTTCACTATCAATCTTTACTGTCAACAATCACCGTCAACTGTCAACCGTCAACTATCAACTGCCAACGTTCATTTGTCAACTGTCAACTGTACATTTATCATTATCACTGTCAACTGTCATCAACAAAATTAGCAATATAGAAACTGTCATTTTTAATTATTACGTTAAACGCTTACTGTCAACTGTTAACTCTCAAGTCAACTGTTATCTGCCAAATGTCATTAACAACTGTAAATTTTACTTTCATCAACTATCGTTATCAACTGTCAGTTATTACTGTCGACTGAAATTTTCTGTCACTGTCTACACTAACTGTCACTGTCAGCTACCACTGTCAACTGTTACTATCAAGTTTCGCTATCAGCTATCATTACTACTAAAAATTAACTCTCGACTATCAACTGTTATCAAATGCCACTGTCAACTGTCACTATCATTGTCAATTGTCGCTGTCAATTATAACCTATCACTGTTAACTGTAATTTCCTGTCTCTATCAACTATCACTGTCAACTGTAAATGATAATTGTAACTGTCACTAACAACTTTACCAACTTAGTAACTGTCACTCTTACACTTACGGTAAACTGGTAACTGTTAATTCTCAACAGTAAACTGTTACTACTGTCAAATGTCATTAATAACTGTCAATGGCAGCTGACAGTAACAATTAATAGTTGACAGTAACAGAAACAGTTACAGTTATCACTGTGAACTGTAATTTTCTGTTACTGACCAACTATTAACTGCTACTGTCAGCTGCCACTGTCAACTGATACTATCAAGTGTTTCTGTCAGCTATCACTACTATTGTAAACTATCAACTGCACTTTAAACTGCCACTATCAACTATTATTATCACGGTTGATTGTGATTGTCAATTTTCAGCTAAAACTGTCAACTGTAATTTTCTATCAAACTACAGATATATTTTGATTTGTGGACTAAAAGATTGGCTTTCCAAAGCATTTCTTCATTGTTCGATTGTACGCTTTGGAACTACACGACGATTATTACTGTCCGCGACATGCAGTTTCAGTTAATTTTTTGTATTTTTTTTACGTCAAAATTTACAAATCCATAATCATAATGGACAAATTAAAGAACTTTTAATTTTATTAGGAATCAGATCTCTCTTCAAGGAAGCTTTGGTGAGTTTATAACAAGACATTGCGTTTACCAGGCGATTTCTCATTTCCGAATTCTAAGTCATACAAGAATTCATAAATTCCGCATTACAACTGACAAATAATTGAAATGAATCCCATTTCATCGCAATGGACAATAATACTGTATGCAACTGACCAGAGATAACCTATATAAGGTTGTAGGGCTCTTAACAGGACACTGCAATCTAAGATCGTACCTGAACAGACTGTGACTACATTATAGTTCAACCAACAGAAGGTGCGAAGAAGAAGAGGCAATCGCGGAGCATGTGCTTCTGGGACTGCCCGGTTCTATCCAACTTACGTGAATCTATAATGAGAAAGGGATGTCTTCAGACATCCTAAGAGTCCCTCTTACTGCGATCCTGGCGTTTGCCAATACCTTGGGTTGACTCAACCGCAGCAAGGAATGAGAAGTCAGATGGGAGGATGTACAAAGAGCCCACTGGGGCCTACGTGCAGTGGACCTCTCTGCCCTCCCATCGTATAAATCCAGATCCAGATCCAGAACATTATAAACTAGTGAACATCCTGCGATTACCCTCGATAGTTATGAAACCCCGGGGTTTCCACTTGTAAAAAAAATATTAATGAGATTGATGTAATTGTGATTTTCCACTGACAATAGTTTGTAGTTGTGAATCAATTTTACTTGTACCAATTCTTAAAAGAGATTTAAAATGCTCATCAGTTAACTTAGATCTGTAAACATTATGTGTACTTTTTTTTTGGAGAATTTTTTCTCACACAAGTAAGTGGTTCAGAACAGAAAACAGCCCACGAGCAAATATAAAAAATCTTATAAAACTCCAATAATGTTAAGTTTTAATATTTGTTCTTAATTATATCACTGCACTGTAAATCAATAATTTCCATTTAAAGTTCCGGAGCTAGGGTTTCAATGTCAGTATCGAAAGGATTTTGAAAAAATCTTAATTTCATTTGCAATGACATCAAAGTCTGAAAAAAAAATATCTTTAAAGCACTCAAAACTTCGACTGTAAAATCGACTCAGTCTCAGCAGTGTGGCTTAATGTTTCACATGTTTTAAAATGTGTAAAACATTTTTTTACGTAATTGTGATTGAAACAATACTTTATATTCATTGAGAAGCTGTTTTTCTCTTTGCAATCTCAACTCAAATTTAGTTCGTTCATATGTTTTTTCAAATCGACATAGAATGCTAACTTCAACAGCCATTCGCCATTTTGTAATTCAGTAACGATGCTTTTCATTCAAAAAAATTTCGATCTGTGCTCGAAGTTCAAAAAAGGATTGCGGGACTTTTCCGCAACTAAACTCGCAAAATGTTCGATGATTCAGCCCAGTGGATGTGATGAAATTAACAACTGATATGATTGGTTTTAGAACTTTAGACATATCCAAATATTTTTCTCACAAGGACTGTTAAATGACACAATGTAAGACTAATAGTTTTGAACCACCATCATTTTCTACTGCTTTTGACACAAGTCCAACCACTCCTTTACTTTTACCACACATGTTTTTGCCTCCAACAGTTGTAAAGATTTCAAGGTTTTTCATCATAGGTTCTTTTTATTAATGGCATTGTCAACTCCCTTTAAAATGTCTTCCTCAGTAGTCGTGCCGCGAATAGTATCAATATCAAAAAGTTCTTCATACACTTAGTAGTTTTTATTTACTTCTTGAATGAAAATCAACCCCTGAGCCGTATATGACACATACAATTGTAGTAATAATAGTAATAGTAATTGAACCAACGAATTTAGCAAACGTATGTTCGCTTAGAGCGCGTACTTGAAGACTAGTCTAGAAATTATAGATAATGGCAGAAAAATTTAAACTGTTTTGACCCTTGGAACTTACTGGAGTAAACAGTATGGACCTTAGGCTGGAAAGTCCCTGATTTAGAGCATCCATGCATTCATACTATGGACCTGTTCTGTTTATTTTGTTCAACGATTTGGAATTAGTAATTAAAAACTGTAATTTTATTATGATGATTGTGTATCCATTCAAGAAGATATGAATAATCTAAATGGATGGTGTATTAGAAACCGATTACATCTTTATGAAAACAAAAGTTACTCCATGGCTACATCAAGATACCAAAGTAACATTAACTTTACATATACTATCAATTCTTTAAATTTGGTTAAAGTTGAAATTATATAGGATCTTGGTGTTAGGTTTGATTATAAACATTCATTGCACTCACATTGCAGATATTACACTCACATTGCAGATATTAATAATAAGGCTCTGCAGAGATGGGGTTATGTATGGCAGATACGAAAAACATTTAATGTAGAATATTTGAAGACATTATATTTCTCCCTTGTCTGTATGGACTGTATCTACTAATTTCACTGGCCTGGAATCAACACAAAATATTTTTTTACGTTCAATGGAATATAATAAAGGGATTTAATACGTATAAGATGAATATTCAGCTACAAGGTAGAGTCTCAATTTATCAACGTTGGAAGAGTGTATAATCAGAGCTGATTTATGCTTTTTACACCTTCTAAAAGTTAAATGAAGAAAAATATAGACATCGATATAAGTAGCAGTGCCTTAGAGGCATATCCGCTCCATGGGCAGCAGTTTGCATATCAACCTAGCAAATCCATATCCTCACAACAGCCATAGAAGCTTCACTACAGAACAGAGAGATTGGATTCGGTGTTTTCGTGGACATTGAAGGTGCGTTTAATAATTCAACCTTCAAAACCGTATAAAAAGAGGCCACCAAGAAGGGTATCAACATACCATAATAAGATGGATCAAGGTCATCGAAAACCATGCGATCATGTATGTACGCATCTATCCCAAGACGCCCTTAATACTGTGGTGGTATCTTGCACCAATCGTAGGAAACTGAATATCAAATCTCTGAAAGTAAAAGGACAAGAAATTGTGCTGTCCAATCTGGTGAAATACCTAGGTTTAACACTAGATGGAAAACTTAATTCGAACCTAGAAAATAACAATCGGCACTATTGTTATCCCGCAGGTTCTTTGCCAGATCTTGGGGTCTAAAACCCAAAATGGTACATTGGCTGTACATGGTATGGGTTATGCACACCACAACCTATATATACTAGACCTACTTCCCGATCACAAACAAATCAGAAAAGAACAGGATATAGTTATGTGTACTCAGAATTTTTGAGCCTTGTTAAAACAGAGTGCCTACAAACACCGTTGGACGTAATGCGAATTTGTATCGCGGTTTAAAGTGATTATTAGCAGTCGCTAAAAAAAAGTAAAGTTTACAGCAAGTGTTGTCGACCAAAGTACTAGGTGATCAAAATTTTCTAAATGAATTGCCGGCAGATGTGCAGATATTTAGCAAACCTGGCCAAAGTAGAAGATCAAATCTTAAAAATTTCGGCACCATTTTCTCACCATTAATTATACCAAAGTTTCACATATATCAATAATGGACTCTTTAACAAGTTCATACTGTACTAAAATTGCAAAACTGTAATCCCAAATTCTAACACGAAATTTAAATTCGCTAGCAACCACTTTGACGAAAATATTTAAAACAAATTGTAAAATAGGAGTTGATTGACATAAAGGAACAGCAGGCAAATGGGTGGTTGGTACCATCATAATTTTCATAGAAAACTAATATCAGCCTATGTCTCCGCTGTTTCCCTAAGATCATTATTCTTCTTACACGATTTTAACCCTTGGTTAAGCATCTTGGCGCCAATTAAAATTTTTGTTAATGATTGGTAACGCTAATTTAAAATAAGTTTGGTTTGTCAAAATGAACAGTTCTTATCAGCCAAGACGTAAGAGTTGTATGAAATTTCGTACGTACGTATGTAAACCACTCGATACTTGGCGGTGAATTCCTTCGTAATTTCTTCATTCCCCACGAACATCTTGTAAAGAACACTTCGGGAAATCGAGAAAACTCAAATTCATTATATACTCAAAATTCTGCTTACTCTGACCTAACGACCTCTTCCAACCAAGCAAAGCCCGTCAAACATGACGTGCAATACCACATTGAAACTTATTTTTATAAACCATGGGTTTTACCACCCCCAAAATACAAATTTCTAAAGAAGAGTTCAACAAATTTCTAACACCGTCAACTGATAATTAATTGTCATATCAACTATAACTGTCAACTGCCATTTTCAACTACCACTATCAATTGTCACTTTAGATTGTTATTGTTCACTGTCATTGTCACTATCAACTTTTACTGTTACTATCAACATTGATCAATTGTTCCTATTAACCGTCGCTGTTAAATATCAATTTCTTTAATTTCAGCTAGCACTGTCAACTGTCAACTCTCACTGTCCCTGTCAGCTATCACTGCAACTATCAACTGTCACTGTCACTATCATCTACACTGTTGTCATGATGACATATATAGATTGGTGTTTAGAATTTCCTTTAAAAATTAACAAAATATAACATATTTGCTGAATGAATTAACAATCAATCCAGAAGCAACCAAGTACTGACACTTGTCTGTGGAAGGATATGGATCGAGTGAAAGATCACTGAGAAACAGTGAATTCCTCTTGTAATTCCTGTGGCCAAAATCTTTGTATTGTTTTTTGTATATATTTAATGAAATATGTTAGCAGGAATAACTAATAAAAAAATATTAAAGAAAAACTGGCAGCTATCACTTGCAACAGTAATTTTCTGTCACTATCTAGTATCACTATCGACTATCACATCCAATTTTCTCTGTCACTACCAACATTATTATTACTCTCAACTGTCAATTGTCAACTGCTATTGTCAACTGTCAAGTACAACTATCAGTATCACTATCAAGTGCTTTGTTAACTGTCAGTTATTATTGTCAACTGTAATTTTCTATCACTGTCACCTATCAGTTTTAACTATTAACTATCACTGTCAACTGTTACTATCAACTGTCAGTTATCACTATTAAGTACCGTTGTTAAATATCAGTTATCATTGTCAACAGTCGCTATAAACGGTCAGCTACTAATTTCTACAGTAATTTTTGTCACTTAATTTTATTAGGAATTAGAACTCTCTTCAAGATAGCTTTGAAGAGAGTTCATGGCAAAACATTGCGTTTACCAGGCGATTTCTCATTCCCGAATTCCAAGTCTACAAGAATCCATAAATTCTGCTACTGCATTAGTAATGGACTTATTTATTTATTGCCTAGGGTCCTTCGCTTCATTTAAAATTTTAATACTGTTTTCGAGATTGTCTACTTTTCATTTACTCGATTAAATCTACCAGAAAAAGTCAACAAGAGTGTATATGGAAAAAAATAGCTCCTACATTATTCTAAATATTGAAAGCATAATAACTTAATATAGCTTATTTTATATGTATTGAAGAAGAAGAAGTATACTTTTAAAATTTGGTGTAACTTCTTTAGTCTCCTTCTCATAATGTCTCATATATGCCTAATGGGTGAAAGATCGGGAAAACTGGGTGGCCTTGGTAAGATATTGACGTGATCCTCCGCAAATCGGTCCATAGAAACTGTTGCAATAGATATTCCAGAAGAACATGCGTAGAGGTTTAATATTCCACTCTTTACAGATCGGATTAGAATAAAACCTATTTTAAACTTTACTTCGGAGTCTGTCCTAGTAGCTAGGCATCCCCGTCAATCGGCTGCATTCCAACGCGACTGTTTTCAATAAATATGTAGGGTGAGTTAGTGTCCACTATCCTAACCTCCAATTTTAAATTACAAGCCAGTGTTTCCTGATAAAAAAATATTTAAAAATTCAGAGTTTTCATTGTAAATCCAATATAAACCTGCTTGTAATCAAATTGGCATTTATAAAAACACTATCGTATGATATATAGGTTGGAGGGTGAGATAGAGGCCACCCACCCACCCTACATATATATTGCTACTTATAACACTGTCCCTGTTTTAGTTTCCTAAAGTAAAAACAGAAATTGTGTGGATGTTTTAATAATCATTATAAATACTATTGTAGCTTAAAATTCAAAAAATATGTAGGATGGGTGGGTGACTACTATCCTAACCTCAAATTTTAAATTATAAGCCAGTGTTTCCTGATAAAAAAATATTTAAAAATTCAGAGTTTTCATTGTAAATCCAATATAAACCTGCTTGTAATCAAATTGGCATTTATAAAAACACTCTCATATGATATATAGGTTGGAGGGTGAGATAGAGGAAACCCACCCACCCTACATATATATTGCTACTTTTAACACTGTTCCTGTTTTAGTTTCCTAAAGAAAAAACAAAAATTGGGTGGATGTTTTAATAATCATTATAAACACTATTGTAGCTTAAAATTCAAAAAATATGTAGGATGGGTGGGTGACTACTATCCTAACCTCAAATTTTAAATTATAAGCCAGTGTTTCCTGATAAAAAAATATTTAAAAATTCAGAGTTTTCATTGTAAATCCAATATAAACCTGCTTGTAATCAAATTGGCATTTATAAAAACACTATCGTATGATATATAGGTTGGAGGGTGAGATAGAGGCCACCCACCCACCCTACATATATATTGCTACTTATAACACTGTCCCTGTTTTAGTTTCCTAAAGTAAAAACAGAAATTGTGTGGATGTTTTAATAATCATTATAAACACTATTGTAGCTTAAAATTCAAAAAATATGTAGGATGGGTGGGTGACTACTATCCTAACCTCAAATTTTAAATTATAAGCCAGTGTTTCCTGATAAAAAAATATTTAAAAATTCAGAGTTTTCATTGTAAATCCAATATAAACCTGCTTGTAATCAAATTGGCATTTATAAAAACACTCTCATATGATATATAGGTTGGAGGGTGAGATAGAGGCCACCCACCCACCCTACATATATATTGCTACTTTTAACACTGTTCCTGTTTTAGTTTCCTAAAGAAAAAACAAAAATTGGGTGGATGTTTTAATAATCATTATAAACACTATTGTAGCTTAAAATTCAAAAAATATGTAGGATGGGTGGGTGACTACTATCCTAACCTCAAATTTTAAATTATAAGCCAGTGTTTCCTGATAAAAAAATATTTAAAAATTCAGAGTTTTCATTGTAAATCCAATATAAACCTGCTTGTAATCAAATTGGCATTTATAAAAACACTCTCATATGATATATAGGTTGGAGGGTGAGATAGAGGCCACCCACCCACCCTACATATATATTGCTACTTTTAACACTGTTCCTGTTTTAGTTTCCTAAAGTAAAAACAGAAATTGTGTGGATGTTTTAATAATCATTATAAACACTATTGTAGCTTAAAATTCAAAAAAATATATAGGGTGGGTGGGTGGCCACTATCCTACCCTCCAATTTAAAATTACAAGCGAGTGTTTTCTGATAAAAAAATACTTAAAAATTCAGAGTTTTCATGGTAAATCCAGTAGAAAACTGCTTGTGATCAAATTGGCATTTACAAAAACACTCGCGTATGATTTATAGGTTGGAAGGTGGAATAGAGGACACCCACCCACCCTGCATATTGCTTTGTTAGCAGTGTACCTGTTTTAGTTTCCTAAAATAAAAACAGAATTGTGTGGATGTTTTAATATTTATTATTATAAACACTATTGTAGCTTAAGATTTAAAAAATATGTAGGGTGGGTGGGTGGCCACTATCCTAACCTCCAATTTTAAATTACAAGCGAGTGTTTTCTGATAAAAAAATGCAAGGCCATCTATGATCCAGAGATAAAATGTACACGTCTCGTTTGTGATTGAGGCCAAATAGTTTAGCTTATCTCTGATTTTAAATCCAAGATACGTGACGCTTGTGTACCCCCAGATGAATTTGAGTACGTTGTTGACGGATTGTAAAGACATTGACTTGTCGTCTTGCGCTCTCTTCATCTGGGAAAGATATGTATTAGAGCAGGGGTCTCCAAACTATGGCCCACGGGCCAAATTCGGCCCACTAGTGTCATCAATCTGGCCCGCGACAGCTATAGCTTATTGTTGCTGTAATAAGTTGTATAAAAACCCAGAATGATAATAACTCGGTTTTATTTACTTTCTAGGTAAAGCTTAATGACAATCATTTAATATAAGCATAACAACTAACAAATAATTGAAATAAATCCCACTAACATTATAAACTAGTGAACATCTGGCGGTTACCCTCGGTAAAAAAGTATCGCATATGTATGTATATCAATGTTTGATTCAGGATTTATACACACCATATCCTGAATCAAGCATGATTTTTATTCTAAAAATTCCTCAGACAATACTAATGAGATTTTGTAAAATGTTCTTCCACTCAAACTTATGGATGTCTATTCTTCCACTGATTCATAAAACTGGAAATGAGTTTCAAAGTTAGTTTTATGCTTATTATTGTATTTCCCAATTTTTGGGATATGTTTACAAAGATTTGTCACTTTGAGAAATGTAACATAATAATGTTGTAGGCATTACACACATCCAACGTTATGAAGACACACCATAGTCTCGTGCACCAAGTCCCCTCCCTGGATTAATCGTAGATCTACCAGCCCTAAACTGGTTTTTAGCTAGACTCACCCACCGGAATTTATATGCGCCACCCTTATCCATAATCACGTTTACCTTTTCTTCGATAACCTCTACAGAGGTGTCTTCATCTAGGCCTTTTATTTCAATACTGGCCGACCTTGAGCATTGCTACCTAGGTCCTCATAATTCTATTGACCTCAGCTACTACTGGGTCCGCGTTCCTTTCTTGAGTTCGAGACCCAGGTCGTCCGCAACACTTCTCCCGGTTCCCTCAGGCTACCCGTTTTCACGAGAATTCTAGTTGCCCTTTTAATTAGCATTCCCCTTCCCGCCATCTGACCTTTTGTCGTCTCAGGGGCAGCCCCTTGTGTTGTTGTACGCTGCCTTTCTTCGCTCTCTTTCTTCTAGTAACTGTGGCCCATTCGCTGCCTGTTCCTCTGAATCTGAGGCTCTGATGCCGGCAACGGGGGAAAGTTACCATCATACCAAACCACAACCCCTCGCGTGCGCTAATTCTGCCGTATCATCAATCTTAGAAGGGTTACATCAATGAGAATGGAGCAGTTTTATAGTTTGTTGTAACCGGTGATAGATTTCAATTTCTGGCATTATAAGTTTATGTCCTGTCGGTAATCTAGACCAGATGTTGCGGATTTCCAAGATTTCTTGATGTGCTCCTTAACCCGGAGATGAACCTTGATGATAGCACATCACTTTTATCAATCATTTATTTAAATATAATTGCAAAATACAATTCGCATCATTAAATGCAGTTTTAATTATTTTTTTAATGTTTATCATCTACTAAATCGTGGAATCTTTTTTATATACAAGAGTAATAAATATATATTATGCATAAATTTCATATTACATTAAATGCACATCATTTATTTACTACGCTTTTTGTATTAATATTTATGTTAATAGCAAATGCTCGCTGTAGTTAGATTATGTATAGATTAACTTTATTAATATTATATCTGGTCTTGATTGCATGCTTTAAATATATTTTTTATTACTACTTTTATGAATTGCATAAATTAGAGATCTTCTTAATGATGATAATTATTATAAACCTATTTATAGTCGTAGTTGAAACATATCTGATGTACTTTAATGATTGTTGAGTTACGTGAAGATGTACTGTACTATAAATGAAAGATTGAGTTTCCTTTCTTCATATTGCAATTTTGCTCCCACTGAATAATTCGATGATAGCACGTTACTTTCACCATTAAGTTGAATATAATTAACGAATACGATTCGTAAAATGATGAAGTGTAACTTCAATTCTTTATTCAAGGAAGGAAACATGTCTGCGATGTAACGCACACATTACATTACTGATAATATCAGAATCACTTTTAATATAAATAAATTAACTTGATAGTAATAATATACATTTGTATTATTGTACACATTTACAGTGTTATATAATATTATTTTTGAATTTAAGGAAATTCACATGTATTCATTATAAAAATCGTTTAGTCTGATTCAATATTAATATTATTAATGCTATGTTATTGTAATATACCTCGTCTGTTTAACTATTGTAGCAGTAGTGATACAATAGATATATTGTAACACTAGTGCTACAATAGATATATTGTAGCACTAGTGCTACAATGGTTGCTATGACAATGAACATATAATATATACATAACATACAATGTACTACATTTCATAATCAAAAAGTAACCCATAATTATGTTATTTCATTATAGGAGTAGAAAAAATAAAAAAATTCAATTACACGCAAATATTATACGAACATTATAAAATTTATAACATACATTTTATTTTTGAGTTGACTTTTCTGACGTGAAAGTACAAGTCAAAATAAAATTGCGAGTGTGTTGAAATTTACCCAAAATAATGGTAACTAGTAATAGTGAGAGTAGTTTTGTTAAAAAAAATCAAACCCTACTGTAAATAGCTTTAGCTCGAACCCTCAACGAGGACGGACGTGACCTGTCTACCGTCGGTAACGTCATAAAATTCAAATTGAAAATGGCCCCAGACCTACGATCCAAAAGTGAAGATGTTATTTCTTTTCTAAAAAGTGCAGAATTTGAGTCTATTCTCAAAAAGTCGGTGAAACATCATACCCAACAACTGAGTAGTGAAATTAAAAAGTGAAATTAGTGAATTAAAGACACATATTAATAACCTCAGTGTAGAAAATAAAAGTGCAGTGAAGGATAAACCACAAGAAATAAAAAAGAGAAAGAATTTAAAAAATGATGCGGTAAGCAAGATAGTCACATATGCAGAAACTATTCAAGAGAATGCCTCAAACGTTCCACTCCAAGGAAGTAAAGAAAATTTAGACGGTGTATGGGAAACAAAGAAAAACAAAAGAAGGCGGAATAATCGAATTCACGGAACCAATAAAAATGTAAGTGAGATCGAAAGTGGTATAATATAGTCACATTTTCACGTATGTAAGCTGCATCCTAAAGATAGTGAAGATAGCTTAACTAAGTATCTGAAGGACAACAACTTTGACACTGTGGATTCTAAACACCCCGAAGAATACTCCTTATTCAAAATATCCATCCCCGCGGAAAAAGCGAACGACTTACTGAATCCTGAACTCTGGCCAAAAAATACATATATTGATACTTTTTTATTTCATCTCAAGAAAAGATGGGCTCGGAACTATCCGTTAAGTCAAATAAATTCACAACCTCAAGTACAATAATTGTTCATCAAAATGTGCAGTCGATTGGAAATTGCAATGACATTCTAAGTGAAGAATTAAACAAAATCAACTGTGACATTATCTGTATAACCGAACACTGGAAAAACAGAGAACAATTGGAATCAACAGGAATTGAAAATTTCACCTTATCAGCAGCTTACTGTAGGAAATATAATCAGCACGGAGGCGTTGGAACATACACCAAAAATGGATTGGAATACCAAGAACTTCACAATGTAACTAACATAAGCAAACCATATATTTTTGAGTGCACTGCCATTAATGTAAATAACTTTATCGTTGCAGTATTATATAGGCCACCCAACTCTTGTATTGACGACTTTTTTACAACACTTGATCAGTTTTTAACATTAATAAGTAAAGAAAATAAGCTAACATTTATTGCAGGGGATTTTAATATTAATATTCTTGTTAACACACCACATAAACATAATTTTCTTCAAGCACTTAGCAGTTATGGATTTTGTAGTGTATTTAATGAACGAACAAGAATCACGCATATTTCTCAACATGCATTGATAACATATTTGTTAATCAGTTGGATATCTGTGTGGCTAGTATAATAAACATGCACTTATCGACCATTTAGAACTAAAACTTGAATTTACTCTGAACACAAAAACTATGCACAGAAAAATTCGAAAAAGAGTATTCCGTGAAGACAATTTAAATAAATTTAGAACAGAAATGTAACAATATTTATCTCGCAGGTGATTCAAATGTTAATGCACATTGGAATATATTCAGTAGAATTTTTAGCGCCGCCATGGATAAATGTTTCACAGTAAAATGCTTTCCAAAAAAATCAAAACTTACAAAAATGACTCCTTCTGATGAACTTTTAAAATGTAAACATGAGCTTGATTTACTTTATATAATATCACGATATGACACAAAATACTTAAACTCATACAAAACAACAAAAAAACTATACAACAAATTATTAATTCAACAACGTTCTCAATACTACAAATCAAAGATTGAGAACGCAAATAATTCAACCAAATGTGTTTGGAATGTAATAAAAGAAGTCAAAGGTAAACAGTTAAATTCAAATCAGCCAGTCAATATTTCAGGTACTGCAGAAGAAGTAGCAACAGAGTTTAATTCATACTTTCAAAATATCATCTCTCAACTAACTGTCAATAAAAATCAAACAACTTACTCTGATCATATTCAACAAAATTATAATACTATATTCATTGAACCCTTCACAGAATGCGAATGCTACAACATAATAAACAAATTAAAAAACACTTTATCATGCGGTAGTGACAACATACCTAGTATTGTACTAAAGCACTGCGTAATAGAAATAATCAAACCATTAACTCATATAATTAATAATTCTTTAGTACATGACATGTTTCCAAATAAACTGAAAGCCGAAAGATCTTCTCAATGATGAATCTGGTTAGAGCGTAACATTAAGTTCCAATAATCGAAGACACCATTAAGTTGAATATAATAACCGAATACGATTGGTAAAATGATGAAGTGTAACTTCAATTCTTTATTCAAGGAAGGAAACATGTTTGAAATGTAACATACACAGTATATTACTGCTGATTCGGAGTCTTTAAGTTCGTATATATGACGTTTAGTTTCTGCAACAAACATTCCAATGATACATGGGCGGAATACTACGAGATTTAGATTTTTGCTACGTGTATATAGATAATGTGCAGGTAGAATCAAAGTCTGAGGAAAATAACACCCAGCACCTCAGACAACTATTTCTACAATTTGACGAAAATTGAATTGTGATAATTTCAGCTATTTAAGTGCGTATTTGGCGCACGCGAAATCTCTTTTCTGGGATACAGGGAAAAAAATCGGTACCACTAGACTGATGATAAATTACTATCGACGCTTCATTCCAGGTGCAGCCAACGCGCAAGCACCGCTTAAAGAGCTGTAAAAAGGGAATAAAAAGGGCAACCAACCCATCGTATGGACAGAACCGCAAGAAGCGTTTGACAGATGCAAAAATCAAATCGCCGAAGCAGCATTGCTAACGCACCTGAAACTCAACGCCAGACTTTCAGTCACGACAGACGCGATAGAAGGCGTAATCCAGCAACAACAATAAGGAGATTGGAAGTCGCTAGATTTCAAGTAACGAAAATTGTCACCCGCCGAACAGAAGTATTCAGCTTACGACCATGAACTTCTAGCAATTTACGCAACGATCAAGCAATACCACCACTTGCTAGAAGGGCATACGTTCACCATTTTCAAGCACAGAAACTGAAAAAATGTTCACCAAGACAATTCTATCTATCTCGACTACATCGGGCAATTTTCCACGGACATAAAAGGAAAAGAAAACTTAGTCGCTGACGCGCGCAGCATGATCGAATAAATAACGACAGGAATAAAGTTTGCGGACCTGGGAGCCGACCAGGAGGCAGACGAAGAGCTCAGATGCATCAGAACCTCCAACTCAAGAAAATCAATTTCCCTGAGTACAAAGCAAATGTGTACTGTGACATCACGACCGACGCAGCCCGATCATTCACAACGAGCAGATTTAGAAAACAGGTGTTAAACAGTCTGCACCAATTATTTTATCCAGGAGCAAAAGCTACAACCAAACTCAACACCATCTGAGCAGATTGCAAGAAATGGAGCAGACAGTGCCTGACACGCCAGCGAGTAAAGATTACAAGCACCGACCGTCGAAAAATTCCGACTGCCATTTGCGAAAATGGAAAGAAATACATTTTAACATGGCTAGATCAATTCACTAGGTGGCTAGAGGCTATCCCAATGGCAAACATCGAAATTATTATTTGTCACAAACTGAATATCCAGGTACGGGACATCGCTCAGGGTAACGACGTCAATTCGAATCCCAGTTATTCAAATAACTAGAGGAAATGGATGCTTACCACCCACAAGCAAACGGATTAGAGGAAAAATTTCATAGACAACTGAAATCCGCACTAATGTGTGACACTGACGAGCCATGGATGGACGCATTATCCATCGTTCTGTTAGGAATTCGGACTGCTTGGAAGAAAAACATTGAAACGACAACGGAAAAACATTGCGACTCCCCGGAGTAATACTATCCACCAGATCAGAAAAAACCAAGGTTAGAACCCGAAAATTACGCAAAACAGCTTAAGAAGGTCATGAAAGCAATCAAGCTCATAGAGATGGCTGATCACAGTAAAGCGAAACCGTTCGTATGAGATGCGAAAATTGTTGCAACCATCATATAAAAAACATAGTGACAATTAGGAAAGACGAACTGTCAATTACGATTTCCGCGGAGCGAGTCAAACCACCATTCGTAGAAAACACACGCGAGGACTGAGACACACGCGCTTCAGAGGAACAGAACGAGACCGAACCGGCAATCAAGATGCGATCCTAAAGGATGATTAAACAGACATTTCTTTTCCAAGTCTGACTACGTCACGAGGAAGAGGGCGTGTGGGAGCCAGACCACGGCCCGAGCGTACACTCCAAAAAGTGCTTGCCAATAGGGTGACTCACACCACATGCGGGACAGTTACACGCGATCCTTCGCTACATCGGTGAAGGGCGTAGACATTAAGAGGGAGTAGGTGTCAAGTGTTCATAAAAGGGCCGCGCGTCAATAGAGAATTAATTTGGTAAACTTGAATCATCCAGTGTGCTCACCAAAGCCTCTCTCGAGCTCCACATAAATAAAGGCAAGGGAATGCTCTACGAAGGCTTTAGGGACCCAGCCCGACAATGACGACTTCAGCATAATGCCATACGACACGCTACGAAATACTTGAGAGTGCCAGCCCCCGTGACACCGCTGCCACCATTGCCACAGAAGCAGCCACCCCGTGACCAGTTCCCGGATAACGCCATACGCCGCGCTGTTCTGCAAGCCGTGTCGCTGTTACCTTCAGCACCCTGAAGAGTAGAACCGCTTCCACCACTCTATTGGGGAGTTAATCCCTCCGAAGTTCACATCAACAACCCGAGAAGATTCGGTATGAGAAGCCGCTTTCGCCACGACCGAATATCAAATAATATTGTATATTCCTGTACATTTGTAAGTAAGAATTAAACTGAGCAAATACACCTTTGGCCTTACTGCATATGTATGCTGCCGGGAGGGGAGCACCTACTCGCGAACCCCCATAAACAGTATACATATCCAACACCAATATTTGCTATGCCAAAACCATTTTATTTGAATTGGTGTGCCAGTTTATCTTACTTTAAAAAGTAAGCCAGTATTACGCGCAGAATTTTCCGCTTCTTTCTTCGCTTGTACTTCAGACCATTCTTGTAGAATATCCACTAGATTTTCAGAATTTTCTAGAAAGACCCCTGATCGCTTCTCTGCTCATGATTCACTAATGCATTCCATTATTCATATAATCGGCATCTTTCTAACTTACCCAATTCTACTTAGTTCGCTTTTATAATCCATTCTATTCTACTTTCTTCTCTGCTTCCTACTTTGTGTTCTCTATTTCAACTTAGGCACTAACTAGAAAGAAATCACATTCCCGCCATCGTCGAGTCGTTTCTCACTCACTGGCTCTTAAGCACATAATTCGTCTGTACGCGTCCATCTGCAAGAATTTGAAGAACAGATGACGGCCGATGTTCGACAGGGTACTTGATGACCGATCTGGTCTTTCCGTTTATTTACAACCCTCTGACATTGTGGAGCTAGTTGTTGCAGAGGATCTATTTGTAATGTAAAATAGACGATCCTTTTATTAAAATACAAAATCTATCCCAAGATACGGTATAATGAAGATGAGTTTTTGAAGAACTACAGTTTGCTGTAAGTCATACAGTAGTTAGCACTAATCGACGAGCTAATTTTGATTGTGAAGGAAAGGAAAAATACAGTGGCATATTGCAAGGAAGGAATACACAAAATTAATTGAAACATCCGAAATTGGCACAAGTGTATCGATTGCCTCTGTAAGGAGGCAAGGAATGCGTGAAAGATGAACAATAAGCGGATACGACTGTCAATGTCGAAGCAGTGTTTGTATATCTTTAAATAGAATAAGTTTTTGAATCGAGTCGTCACCCTTGATGAAACCAGGCTAATCAAAACAATGGATTTTTCAGTGTAAATCTGCTTCGAAGAAGGCAAAGACGGTTCCATCGACCGGAAACGTTATGGTCAATAGTGTTTAGGATTTCAATTTTATAATCCTCATGGACTTTTTACAGAGAATTATTGGACCAATTCTATATAAAATTGTAGGAGATACGGTCCCATTTGTGAAGGAAAAAAATTATATTTCACCTCGAAAACGTACCAATACACTCACACACAGAATGAACTTAATGAACTTTATGAAAAAAAAAAAACATTAATACACTGTCTAAGGTGCCTAAGCTCGCTTCTAATTAGGTAATTGATGTCCTCCTATGGTATCTCATTTCAAACAATTACTAACGCATTTCGAAGTGCAACTAGAGTTTGCAAATTAAGGAGTCTTCGGCCACATATCCTCAGTTGGAGATAAAATCGGTAACCTCGGTGACTAGAGCAACAAACTGATTTCAGCGTGCTCAAAAAAGTTCATTGTGGCTCGCAATATGTGGGCGAGCATTATCCTGCTGAAAAGTTGGATTTTGGTAATGTCTAAAGATAGTGTAGGCGATAAGGTTCCAGAATGTCTTCGATGTGAGGTCATGTTGCCTCTAATGAAGATTAGAGGTGACCTAGAGCCACAAGCAATGGTACTCCAAACCATAACCCCAACAGTGTGATGAAAGTGATTTTCTACAAAAAAAATTTGTGGATTTCTTCTTTCACCACGTCGTCTTCTTACTCTGGCCCGGCCATCATGCATCCCCAAACAGAATATAGATTCGTCACTAAACACTATATCATTCCATTCTAGGTCCCAAATTAATCGTTCTCTACGCCACTCGAAACGATTTCGTCGATGCTCAGCGGCTAAATGAAACACCCAGTGGATGTGGTATCTAAACTTCCCTAATTTCTCGGAAAGAAAGTCCAACCTCTCCAAGTCCAACTAACTGCTCTTACTCTTTGTTGGGGAAGCAATAAGTTTAATAGAGTGTTGAAATGTATGGCCAAAATAATAACGATGTAATTAACTAGAATCTACTTTAAATATCACATTTACAATAGTGAATTTGTGCGTAGCCGTGATAGGTTTCAGGAAGGTTCATTTGCATCTCATTCTTCGCTCTTCTATCACCTTCCTCGAGGAGGTTGAAGGAGATGTGGTGGTGGTGGTCGCAATTGTTCCATTGCTTGAATTTTTGGTTCCCACGCAAACTGCTGCCGAATGTCTTACTGACGCCCAGGGCGGTTTCCTTAAAGTGCACACAATTAAGTAATATTCCCATGTGCTACCTGAATCGCAACAACCGCCCTCTATCAAATTCAGTAAGTTGATGAAAATTTGAACCCTGGGCATTATAAAAGATAAAAAGATAACAAATGCATAGAACTACACTCAGTAAAATTAAAATCTTAAATTTCACCTTGGGTACCAATAAATAAGCAAGTTGAATAAATTCAAATCAAGGAGGTCATCCACTCTTTACTAAATTACGTGGACGTTCAAATCTAAGGAGGGAAGAATAATATTCCATGCGTGTCATCCACAAATTAATAATTAAGAAGATTCCAGGCAGCAATGCAGTTTTCAGCTCACATAATTAGGACCCATCACTAAACTAAAAACATAATTTATATACGCTAACATTTTCTATTAAATAGGAAAAGGAAGTTAATTAAGTTTGGGATAAGGTTTCTATTTATTGTAATATGTTGGGCACAATTATAACATTTGTATTTGACTTGGCCGTAATTTTTTTTCTCCGTATTATACAGCGTTATTAGAAGATATTAACATTACACCTATAAGTTATACAGTTATTCCAAAATACAGTGCGTATATATTTAATTTAAAAACCCTAACTTGCGCATAGTAAAACAATAAAGGTTTATTCTATAGATTATTCAGTATACTGAATCATATTTACTTTGCATCATCATAGAAGTTGATAATACGGATGTGTGGTATTGCTAAAAAATAATAAATAAATATTAATCTTTCGGTCGAAATTAAAAAAAATATACTCACTTGTAATAAACTACTACGCGATGCATCAAAAAAGATGATATTGGCGGCCTGTTGATCAAGAACAATCCACGAGAACCTAATAACTATTTCCGATACACCTTTAACTTTATGGAATTTTAAATAATATTTATGGATTATAGGTCCAGTAGATTTGAGCTAAAATTAAATAGACCCTTAATAATATATTAAAAATATTTCATTAGTTACTATAAATCACCTGAACTAAAAGATCTTCAATCAACGTCAAACATACGTATATACTAATTAATACCATTATAATAAAAAAAGAGTAAATAATCAATTTGCTGTCGAATTGGTATTTATTTTTAATTAAACCTGTTAAAAAATTGTTCAACTCAATTCCACACTCTATGCTCATTCCAACAATGAACATGAATATGATAGGTTTGGATGTAATAGGTAAATCATTTGTGAGATTTCTTATAGTTGAATATAGAAATTCAGCTACACTAAAAATAAAATTGTATTACAAAGTTTTATAATTTTCTTATTTAAATATATACCAGAGACGATGATGTGGACACAGATATGTCAAATGAATATGTTCAAACTGTTCAATATTTCTTGTAGAACAGTAAATACAACAAATAGTATTGAGCTTCAATCCGTCAAGCAGTACTGCATTAATTGCCTTAGAGTATACAATTAATCGAGTTATTATTATTTTTTCAATTGCAGTGCTTACGTAAATACTTAAAATAAGTAATTTTATTTTTAGAGAGTATTTAAAAGTATTTTCAAAAAGTAAGTAAATGTAGAAAAGAGGGCATATTACTGAGGCCGTTAGCAAAAAAATTCCAAAGAAGAAGTATACTTTATAATAAGTATAATCCAATACGTTAAGTCTAAAGAATTTAAAAATTTTCTCACATTTTTGCAAGTTCTTTAGTAACATGATGTACTTATTTTGAGAAAAGAATCGAAAAGTCGGAATTACAATTAGCATGCTGATTATTAAAATATATTCAATAACAGCAGCCAATGTGTATAATATAGTTGAATGCACGGTATATTGAGGAAATGCTTTCCAAGATAAATACACTACAAACAAACACCAACAACCATATTGCAATTTTGCTCCCACTGAATAATCCGATGTTAGCACGTTACTTTCACCATTAAGTTGAATATAATTACCGAATACGAATCGTAAAATGATGAAGTGTAACTTCAATTCTTTATTCAAGGAAGGAAACATGTCTGCGATGTAACGCACACATTACATTACTGATAATATTAGAAACACTTTTAATGTAAATATCGTAATAATTTATTGATTTTGGTAATTAGATTAACTTGATAGTAATAATATACATTCGTGCATTTCGTACAGATTTAATGTTTTGATGTTTTATTTCTTTGCACATATTTTATTCATAACATTTTTTATTTGTATTATTGTACACATTTAGTGTTATATTTTTTTTTCTACTCCTATAATTAAAGAACATAATTGTAGGTTACTTTTTGATTATGAAATGTAGTACGAGGGTAGATTGAAAAGTTTCCGGAATTGGCAAGAGATGGCGCGCGTATCGTAAAATTGTTATGATGGTTGTCAAGGCTAACCTATTTTAGGTAAACTGTCAAATTTTCAGACACGTACGTCGTGCCGTATTTGTTTACTAGGATATCTTGTGAAGCAAGTCAGGCACTTTTGCAAAAAT
This sequence comes from Ontholestes murinus, assembly GCA_963969525.1. Lineage (NCBI taxonomy): Eukaryota > Metazoa > Arthropoda > Insecta > Coleoptera > Staphylinidae > Ontholestes > Ontholestes murinus. The sequence continues at coordinate 56,895,486 of OZ018395.1, read as the reverse complement.
GGATAAAAACGAATTTTGTGCAGTCATCAAACATTTCTGGATGGATGGGAAAAATGCGACGGAGATACGAGATATTTGGCAGAAAGTTCATGGCACATCTACACCTTCATTTTCGACTATTAGTTTCTGGGTGAGCGAGTTCAAACGTGGCCGTACGAGCACCAAGGATGAACCACGCAGTGGACGTCCAAAAACGGCCACAAATGAAGAATTGGTCGACAAAGTCCATGATCTCGTGTTAGCCGATCGACGAGTGAAGTTGCGCGAAATAGTAGAGACCACGGGCATCTCATATGAACGTGTGCAAAATATCGTGCACGAACATTTGGGCATGAGGAAGCTATCGGTGCGATGGGTGCCGGGTTTGCTGACTATGGACAACAAGCGAAATCGTGTGACCACTTCGAAAGAGTTACTTGTTAAAGCGTACACACCACTACACACCAGTAACCAAGCAGCAGTCGAAACAGTGGATTTCTCCAGGCGAATCTGCTCCGAAGAAGGCAAAGACTATCCCATCGGCTGGAAAGGTCATGGCCACCGTTTTTGGGATTCGCAAAATCTACAATGTTACTGCAAACTGTTTCTGAATTGAAAGCTAAAGGTAAACATTTAACTATTAACCATAAGTTTCTTGAGGCTGGACATACTCATATGGAGGCAGACACTATCCATGCGGCTATCGAAAAAACCAAAAAACGTACTAGTGCTGATATTGAATTGCCCCGAGATTGGGCAAATGTAATACGTTTGCTGCCAAGAAAACCCACTATAAAGGTTATAGAATTGGAACAAAACAATTTTTTAAACTTCAAATCATGTTTAAACACTCACTATGTACATCGACAAATAAACATCTTAAAGGAACCAATTCAGTGGCTCAAAATAAAATGGATGCAGTATTCAACAGATTCTCTGAACATTTTGTACAAATATTCCTTTGAGGACGTGTTTAAAATTTTCGATATATCCAGAAATCAGAAGAAAACACGACAGGGTGGTCTTCTCAAGCTTCAACCACTTAATAATAAACCACTTCCCTTAAGTACGGATAAATTAAATGACTTAAAGGCACGTTTGCCATATATCAGCAAAACTAATTGCATGTACTACAATCACTTTATTGAACAAATGTGAGCAAATGATAACATAGTGGATTACTTGGGTGAAGCTTCTGAAGAGGAAATAGATTTACTATCATAAAGTTTTTCATATGTAGAATATCTTAGTTTTGTAATGTATTTAGTTTATTTCACATTTGTTAAAACTAAACTTTGTAAAAATATAATAAACTTCGTAACAAATAACTATATTCTCTTTTTTATTGTTGTTATATCGGCCAATGTGTTTTTTTTTAATCGTGAATGTATGCAACAAAGGCCAAAGTCATTTTTTTTCAAAGTAAAATCTTTTTTCAAAACATGGAGTACATTATCAGATTCTATGCAAAATTATCTATATTTGAGCCAAAGTTGAAACAACTTGTACTTTATGTCAATTAGAATTAAAATAATGTTTGATAAAAACTTTCAATGTGATTTTCTCAAATACGCAATTTTTGACATTGGCCTTTTTAGCTCCAAGCCACAGAATTATTACAACAGCATTATTTTACGAATATTAACCCAATATTTGCTATAAAATATTTTAAAACGTTGATTGGGTGTTCTGATTGCGATTTTCGACGATATTGGCTGTTATCTGGCTGTAGAAAGGTAAGTGAATTTATTTTCTTTGTTAGTGTATTTACAAGCGTCTATTATCAAAAAAGTAAGATATCGTAGATGTATGGTTAATAACTGTGAAGATAAAACTTCAAGTAGACATCTTTTTCCTAGTCCAAACAAGGATATAGAAAGATTAGAGTTGTGGGTAGAATCATGTGATAATTCAGAATTAGTAAATATGACACCCGATGAAATTTATTCGAAAAGAAGAGTTAGTCATATTCATTTTTCTAATAATAACATTTTGGAAAAACATTCTCATGCGACATCAACACGAGTCAATATCGCAATACATATCAATTTTACGGGTGTAAAAACAAAATGTTTTTAATTGTAATAAATGCATTTACACGAAGGTTGAAAGTTAAAATTTAATTTGAATCGCTTTGCAAGCTCATTTTTTATATTGCTAGTATTACGTGAGGATTTATCCCCCTTTCTCTTCACTTATACTTAAGACGATTCTTTGTAGAATTTCAACTAGATGTCATAAGGGAAAATCTAAGCCTTTCTGCACAACAACATATTGCACGAAAAGCCGTTCCAAAAGAAAAGTGAAAGGACTGCCATCGTTTAAAACCTTTTTGAGCATAACGTAGAAGACGATACTTATTCTGCTGTTGTACCTGGAAAGGAGTCACAGTCCCGCCATCGTCGCTCCGTTTATAACGACGTGCGAACATCGAAAAAGACCTCAGGGTCTTCAAGCATAATTTGTCTGTACGCCTCCATCTGCAAGATGCGGATTTTAAAGAACAGATTACGACCGATCTTCGACAGACTGTACTTCATGGTCGATACACTCTGAAGTCGTGGATCCAGTTGTTGCAGAGGATCAATTCTCAATTCGGAAAGTGAAATTGACGACCCTTTAATTAAAATACAAATCGACAAACTCGGCTGAGCTATGCACGAGTAATGCCAAAAACTTGCTTCAAGTATACTACAGGGATCGAAAACCAAAAAGAACAATATCCTTCCTTAATCCGTTTTTATATTTGAATGTCTATATGGATTTTCACCATCTATGACAACAGTAAAATATTGGTTCAACGAATTTAAACGTGGTCCTTCATCTGTTTTTGATGAGGACCGCCCAGCAAGTTACGATTCTAAATAAAAGTGCGTGAAGTAGCAGCGGTCGTAGAAAAGGTAATTAATATTTTACATGATGAATTAAACATGAGAAATGGGTACCACGATTGTTAAAGATGAACAATCACCTGATACCTAATACCTAGGCTCACTTCTAATTAGGTGATTGATGTCCTCCTGTGATATGTCATTTCAAACAATTACTAGCTAATAAGTGCTTCTAGAGTTTGGGGGGGATGGTGCAAATTAAGAAGTCTTCGGCCCATGCTCAATTGGAGATAAATTCGGTGACCTCGGTGGCCAGGGCAACAAATTGATTTCAGCGTGCTCAAAAAAGTTCATTGTGGCTCTTGCAATGTGTGGGCGAGCAATCTTCATACCACTGCTCTATGGTTCTTCGACGTGGTCCTGTACGCTCTTCGTGTTCGACTTGCCTGACCCCATGCCCGACAATCTAAACTTCTGTGTACCCTGTCCCTAATTTCTCGGAAAGAAAGCTTCTTCAAGTTCGAGTAAAATGTATGGTTAAAATAATCACGATGTAGACTAATAAACTCGAATCTATTTACAAATATCGCATTTACAATAGTGAGTTTGTGCGTAGCCGTGATGAGTTTTTCTCGAAGATTTATTTGCATCTCATTCTTCGCCCTCCTTTCACCTTCCTCGAGGGGATTGAAGTAGGTGTGGTGGTCGTCGCAATTGTTCCAGTGGTTGGATTTTTGATTCCCACGTGCATTGTTGCTGAATGTTCCCGCAAACTCCCGCTACGCCCTTCACGGCCCATTAAAGTGCGTCCAATAAACTAATATTCCCACGTGCTTAATGGACCATGAATAAATACCCCAATAAAATGTAGATGAAGCTTGGGAACCCACGACGTACTACCTGAGATGCAACAACCGTCCTCTATTGAATTGAAAAATTGATTGTTTTTCTGAATGTGTTCCTCGTCGGGTAACTTGTTGGTTGATGAAGTTGGAAAATATAACACTGGATTCGATATCTCCGGTTGGAATGAGGTAACATCATGATTCCTTGATTTCAGTTGATCTGCATGTTTCCGTTTTATTTGATTACTTATCTCTACCAAGTACGAATAGATTCCATTTTCTGATTTTATTATCCCAGGTATTGATCCTCTACCTATTGGATTATTTACCCATACTGTCTGTCCGACTTCAAATGTTGCTTCTTTAGATTTCTTGTCATGATAAAGTTTCTGTTTAGCTGTTTCATATTCTTTGTTTCTTGACACATCAGGTTTGATTTTATCGAATACTGTTCGTAACGATTGACCATAAATAAGCCTGTCGATCGCTATATTGTATTTCGATGACTTAGTAACAATTGATTTATTCTTAGATTAAAGTCATCTTCTTTACTACTTACGTCCATTCGTTCTTTAAATGCCCTTACTGCTCGTTTAGCTATGCCGTTTGATTTTGGATGGTTTTGGGGTTACTTTTATATGTTTTATGGCTTTCGTTTTACAAAAGTTTTCAAAATCGTTTGACGTTAACTGAGATTCATTGTCTGATACAATAAATTTAGGAAATCCAAGTCTAGTGAATGTATCAAGTAGTGCTTTTATTGTTTTCTCAGTAGTTATACTTTTTATGAATATAACTTCCAACCATCGTGTAAATGCATCTAAATTACAATTAAAAACATTTTGTTTTCAAAAGGTCCCACGAAATCGATATGAATACGTGACCATGGGATTGGTGGAGCATAACATGGATAAAGTGGTACTTCCGTTTTATTTGGTTTGGAACTTTGGGACGATGTACATTTTTGAGAATACTCAATAATGTCCTTGTCGATGTTCGGCCAATACACATGCATGCTTGCCATTGATTGCATAGCACACATACCTGGATGTCCGTCATGCAGCATGTCTAATACTCCTTTTTATAGTGCTGCCGGAATACATATTCTTCCTTTCCATAACACAAAATTTTCTTCAACCGAGAGCTCGTCTCTCTTCTCAAAAAATGGTAAAATTTCGGGCGTTAAATACCTTTTATCTGGCCAATATGATGTAAAAATTTTTATTACTTGTCTTCATATTTAATCACTTGCTGTTCGTTTTAATATTGGCAATTTATTTAATCTTAGGTTTTTTTGTTCTCTGTTAACTCGATATAATTAATTGGTAATCTTGATAATACGTCTGCTGGAGCGTTATCTTTTCCTGGATGATATGAAATTGCATAATCGTAATTGTTTAAAATCATAGCCCATCTAAGAAGTCTGTTACTTGCTATTTTGGGTGTATTCCGATGTTCACTAAAAAATTTTTCTAATGGTTTGTGATCTGAATACAGTAAAATGTCTACCATAAAGATATTGATGAAATGTTGTTACCACAAATATGATAGCAAGTGCTTCTTTATCAATTGTTGCATATCTAAATTCGACATCAGTCAAAGTTCTGGATTTATAGTATATTGGCCTAAGCACATTATTGCCATACTTGTGAAATCATACTGCTTTTAAGCCTTTTTCTGAAGCGTCTGTTGTGAGGTATATTTCCATTGATGGGTCATAATGTACTTAAGTATCCGTAGATGTTAGTTGTTTCTTGAGTGTTGTGAAAATTGCGTTATCTTGCTTAGTCCAATTCCACTGTACTTCCTTCTTAAGTATTCGATGTAAAGGAACGCACTTTACGTGAAGATTCGGTATGCATTTACTATAATAAGTAATAGATCCTAAAAATGATCGTAATTCAGTTAATTTTGTTGGAGTTGGAATTTCATTTATTGCTTATTTAGTTCTTCCTTGTTGATTCGATGTCCTAAAAAAACTACGCTGTCTTGTAACCAAGCATATTTTGATTGATGTGTTTTAATTCCTGCGTTCGTTATTCGTTTTAATACTTGTTGTACTCGTTGTATATGTTCTGTTATATTTGGAGCTGTTATGAGAATATCATCAAGATAACAAATTGTTCCATCAATTCCCGATAATATAATATCCATTGTTCGTTGAAAGAATAATGGAGCGAAAAATATTCCAAAAGGTAACCTTTTGTAACTGAAAAGGGATATTTCAGTTACAAATGTGTTGATATGACCAAGTACTTTCTCGATTCTGGATGCACGTTGAGTTGTAAGTAAGCATCTCGTAGATATATTTTTGTAAATTGTTGACCACCTGCTAGTATAGACATTATGTCTTCAAAACGAAGAATCGGGTAATCGTCTCGTTGTACATGTGAATTGATAGTTACACAAAAATCGCAACAAATTTGTTCATTGCCATTTGACTTAACCGCTATTACAATGGGTGTTGCCAATTCTACACTCTGAATTATCATGTCTACTGGTTCGAGAATACCCTCTGTTTGTAAACGTTTTAGTTCTGCCTCTACTTGTTCCTGTAATGCGATAGGCACCGGTCGGGGTCGAAAAGCCTTTGGTGTTACCTGTGGGTCAATATGAATCTTTATACTGTGTCCTTTTATTGAACCTAGCTTTCCATTAAAAAGTTCTTGATGATTTTTGAGAATTTGTTGGATCTCTGCATCGTCTACTTATTCCGTTTTTACCGTATTTTCCTTAGTATGACATGTTTTTGCTCCTTGGCATTGGCAATTTAAATTTTAGACACCAATCTAAACCAAACAATTTAACTTCAGTTATACAAAGGGTTTTTATTTCAAGATCATCAAATTTCAATCGCAATATTGACAAAAAGGACTTTCATCACGCTTCTAATTGTTCTCCACTTGATCCAGCCCATAAGCTAGTTTTGGTATTGCCAAATTCTTGATACCCTCACGTAGAAGTGAATCAGCCAACGCCTTTAATGATAGCCATACTGTGTCATCCCACAATCGTCACCAGGTAGTAAATGAACATTTTCGGTTGGTGGCTACTAACATATAGGTGGATGCTGCCGACTTCAGGATATTGAGTGCGTAGTTCCTCCAACCTTCCAAACTTCTTCTTGAAGACGGTGACAATTCCTGCTGACATTTTCAAATCCTGGGCCACGAAATGGGCAAGACAATAGTCTGCTACTTACTTGATACTTAGAATAGGTCTCGTTGTTCTTCTCTCGTTACACCCAAACGACTCTTACGCCCATCAGAGTGCTGAACCACTGAAATATTCAAATGCTTCCTCGTCGCTTTGTTCAACCACCACACGTATTGCTGCGCCATCTTCTTCACCAGCATAAGGGGTCAGACGATTGAGGAAAACCACCTCGGGGTGGTTTTTGAGTCCTGTATACGACGTCGTTGATTCTCTCTATTATCTAGTATGGTCCATCCTATAATGTTTGCAATCTTTATAACCATTATTATGCATTTTTAGGTCATAATTCTCCTTCATTCGGTCGTTAGCGCGTTGGATTTAGGATTTCGTCCATTTTTCAGGTCGCTCACATAGTTTTCCCTATCCAAATCTTGTCCAGCCGAACTTTAAATAATGGAAGTCGTATCTCTCGACCCATAAAGTCTGCCCGGTTGTTTCATGTACAGAAAGATATAGATGTTGGTACCAGTCTCTTTGATGATCAGAGACTAATTTGACAAATAGCGATTGATGGTTCTATTCATTCGTTCCACAATACCATCTGATTGTGGATGCAGAGCTGTTGACCTCGTCTTATGAATCTTAAGGATTTTGCACACCTCTTGAAAAAAATTGGATTCAAAATCTCTTCTTTGGTCAGAATGTAGTTCCAAGAGAACGCCGTAATGACATATCCACTCCTTAATTAATACTTCCGCGATTGTTAAAGCGTCTTGGTTTGGTAACGCGTAGGCATCTACCCATTTACTGGAGTAATCTATTACTACAAAGATGTATTTATTTCCTTGGTGAGACTCGGGGAATGGTTCAAAAGAACTACCAACGTTGTACTGACGGATAAGTGCCTTCCTTCGTCGCTGTGGACCGTTACTTGCTGCACAAATCGCACACCCAGTAAAATCTCTGGCAATGTATTGTACTGTACCAATATTTTGTCTGTGGAGTACCACTTAATCGCCATTAACTTTTAGGATTCCATTCTTAAGATCCAACAAGAAGCTTTTAATATTCTATTTGCGTAACACTGTTCCAAGTTCATTTTTTTGTTAGAATCTGTTTCCTATCCGAACGCATAGCATTGCCAATAAGGTATATAGTCCAGAAAACGAATGATACATTTATTGCAAACAATAATTAATCCTTTTTCAGACGTACAAGCACAATTTTCATTAAATAAAACAGTTTTCTCAACCAAAATATAATCAATAATGAAGTGAATATAATCACGTTACTAGCCAGTTGTCTGCAGACCGGAAAATATCGATAATACATTGACATGAGTGCTATCTAACGGGTGTCCAACAATTATTGCAGTCCCGGGTGGCATTGGAATCAAAAACGTAGGTCAATTCTTTCATGTGCCAAATAAATGAACTGACATGTTAATTGTCAAACATAACCTAAATGTGCATTAAAAATGTCAGTTCATTTATTTGCAACATGTAAGAATCGACCTACGTTTTTTATTCCAACGCCACCCGGGACTGCAATAATTGTTGGACACCCGTTACCAAAAATGCTTGTAACAAATCGATATTTGCTCTAGCGTGAGTTTGAATAGTACATTAGATAGTCTGGTGCCGAAAACAAACAATGTGCATTTAAGAGTTAACTATTTAATTATTGTTTCCCTGCCAATAACAGCTACTGACTAGTTTCGACCTGTCTGGGACTCAGTGATATTGAAACTTGAAAAGGTCTAAACCAGTTGTTATTAACATGATTATTATTAATTCATTCCTTGATTGTCAGTGGTTTATCTACCCCATTAAGGAAATCAGTACAACGTTAAGACAATAGATGTCACCTTAACGAATTTGCATGGTTTTTTCTTGATCTCTTGATCTGTAAACAGTTTCTATATTACAAACTAAGTTCTATATCAACGTAAACAACTAAAACCTGTTCCGATATGCAATTTTTATTATCTAATATTGTTACTCGATTTTCTTTTGTTTCGAATTGGTCCTAACCTATAACCGTTGATGGATAAATAATTATCAAATAACGTACTAGGTGCATAAATTTAAGCATAAACTTTGTAATTGCATTTATTATAATAAAATGTATCTGATAATAAAGTAATATCAAGTGTATATACAGATAAATATGGCGTCAAGAGCTTCATTCATCCATCATCTTATCCCTAATAATGACCGTGGCCGTAAGAGAAGTCATGATCCGAAATAAAACTTTTGATGATGGGCTGTGGTTGGTACACCGCTTTAATTATCGGCTGCGGTTGCACAATTGTCTAAAATTGGAAACAGAATTGAATACGTTCTCAATAATACTTTAAATCATTACCTTAACAACCGGTGTGGCATGCGCCACTTGATAAGAAGTAATACTCGCATAGCTCGTAGCAGGCGCTGCTTTGATCACCGGTGCGACCGGGGCGTATTTGATGACTGGAGTTTCTATGTGCTTGTAGACCGGAGCCTCTATCGATTTGAAGACCGGAGCCGTGTAGGTTTTGAAAACTGGTGGTGGGGCGTGTTCAATGGGCGCTGCGGCAAAGACTGGAGCGGATTTGAAGTAGACCGGTTCGGCGGGTGCTGAGAAGATCGGAGCAGAGTGTCCAGAAAACAGGGAGGAGTGGCCAAAGTCGAAATCCGGATAGCCTGGTGCTGCGTTTACGGCCACCACAGCTAAGCTTATTAGAATCTGTATACAAAAGTGGTAATTGTTATTCGTTATTTATATGATTGATGCCGTTGGGCATTTTTAAAAGAAATACAGGGAGGCACACGATAAGTCAGCCGATTGAATTTTTATCTTATAAGTATACTATTGGGGAAATAGCGTACAAACTGTGCGCTCAATTCTTGGAAATTACGCCAGATGTCGTTCATCGCTTTTGTTGTGAGTCCGCCATTTCAGTTTGCCGCGATGGCGGACAAAAGACGGTAGACCGTCGCACAAAAGACGAAGAGTGTGCTACTGTGCGCGGCGACATACAGCGTTACATTGACACAGAGAAGGTACCGTGCTCATTTCGGCACACGGTGGGCTCCCAGCCCACAGACAGTAAGCAGATTACATTTAAAATTTCAAGGTACTGGAGCTGTTTTGGAATGTCAGACGCCACACAAAACAATGAAGCACTTCGAGGGGTTTTGACTCGTAGTCCAAGTAAATCAGCAAGAACAGTCAATGCCGAGTTGGGAATTTCTCGCCGATCTGTGCAAAGAATACTTAAATTCGACTTTCGCTTGTATCCATACAAGATGACTGTGGTGCATATGCCTACTGCTTGAGATAAGTCGAGCAAGACTAAGAAAAAGTGCTACACCACAACACATGGTTTTCTGACGAAGATTATTTTTACGTGAACGGTGTTGTGAACAAACAAAACGTTCGACTGTAGGCACGTGAACCTCGGCGAATAATCCACGTTAAAGACCCCTACGGGGAGAAAATGAGCGTGTGGGTCTCGATGCCAAGCCATGGAATCATCGGTCCGTTCTTCTTCGATGCTACAGTAACCAGTGAACGATATTTATATATGATGCAAAACCAACTAATTGCCTCACATCTTCCATTGCAGACACAATGGTTCATACAGGATGGAGCACACCCCCATACTGCCAACTTTGTGCTTGATTTCCTACACGAAAGACTTATTTATTTAGATATTTGGTCTTCTATCTTAAAAATACATATTAAAACAAATTAAAAATACATATTAAAACAAATTAATTACAAAAAAAACATACGTAAAATTTTTAACGATAGAAGCACGGGCGGAGTTCACAAGCAGGCAGATATACTTGGCCGTATGGTATTCTCAAACAGATTTTTAGAACGTTATGCAGGAGGAAGAATGTGACCGCCCCATGTGACTTCTTCCTTCGGGGGTTCCTTATGCTAAAGTTAAGCTCAGATGTAGTTAGTACATATTTAGTTTTAAGCAGTTGGCAGTATTAAGAGTTTGTATTTATAAGGTTGCACATAATAAAGTAAGTTCTATTCTGATGCTCAAGGAGACAGCACGTTAATTTATTAACCTCATAATCCACGCCATTTTAACAGATTATGGGCCCAGAGCACATGTGATCCAAATAACGTTTTTTTGGTTATGTGTATGCTGCTTTGAGTGATTGAACTCGAATTTAAAAATGTCTTCACTACCAGTAATAAGTGTACCGAAACTTAAGGGACGTGAAAATTACGATGTTTAGGCATTTGCGGCGAGGAAATACTTGATCCTGGAGGGACTGCAAAAGTACATTGAAACGGAGCCGAGTGTAACCGACGTAAATTAAATCCTGGAGGATGAAAGGGCGCAAGCAAAACTCGTGCTATTAGTAGACCCTTCAATATACATACACGTGAAGGTTGCAACAACTACGAAATCGTTGTGGACTAAATTAAAATCCATGTACGACAATTCAGGCTTTTCGCGGAGGATTAGTTTGTTGCGGACCTTAACGAGGTTGGAAACATGCGATTCGATGGAGGAATACGTGAACAAGCCAGAAGCTTAGCGGTACGGGCTTTAAGATAGACGATATATGGATAGGATCATTGTTACTAGCTGGATTAACAGAGAAATTCATGCCAATGATAATGGCGATTGAACATAGTGGCATAGATATTACAACGGACGCCATTAATCATCGATTTCGATGAAGATGCCGGTAAGACAGGAACCGCATTTTACGTTAAAAATCGGTCGGTAATGAACGTTCGGTCGGTAATAAACGCGCGGTCGGTAAGTTTGACAGTAATACAACCGGAAAACCGAGAAGTGAGGTTAAGGGTTAAAAGTGTAAAAAGGCGGGACATTTTAAAAACAATTGCCCATTACTTAAGGACAAGAATAAAGCGAATGCATTTAGTGTTGTGTTTTCTACAGGCAATTACGGACCAAATGACTTTTATCTGGATTCTGGTGCAAGTGTGCATATACTTGTTAACGAAGACCATTTTACAAGTATGTCAAGATGTGACAGACAAGTGTTTGTTGCTAATAGTGCAAGCCTACCAGTTGATAAAGTCGGGAATGCATTATTCAAAACTGCAGTAGGTAAAAAACATTTTGAAATAACAATAAGAAAATGCTCTTTATGTCCCAGGCATGTCAACAAATTTACTTTCATTGAGTCAATTAATAGCAAATGGTAACAACGTAATCTTCGATGACACTGGCTGTAAAATTTACAATAAATATAATGAAATGATTGCTATTGCTGATTTAGTTGGTGGAGTCTACAAAATTAGACTGTATCCGGACTCAACAGATGGATGTTTAATGGCAGTGACATCAGGTGAAATGTGGCACCGAACACTAGGACATTTGAACCATGTGGACTTTAAAAAAATGGTGAACGGTTCGGTGAATGGACTAAAGTGTTCAACTCAGAAGAAAATTGGATTGTTTAACTGTAAGGTGTGCTGTGAAGGAAAACAATCTCGACTACCCTTCAACCACCGAGGCATCAGAGCAAATGCACCACTGGAAGTTGTGCATGGAGATGTCTGTGGTCCAATTTAGACGAAATCATATTCGTTTCATTAAGAGTAAGGATGAAGTTTTTGAGAGCTTCAAAACATTTAAAAAATTAGTTGAAAATCAAGCAAATACTAAAATTAAATGCTTTAGATCTGATAATATGGGAGAATTTGTGAATAGGGACTTTGAAGCCTTAATGAAACATTGTGGCATTATCCACCAAAAAACAAACCCCTATACACCGGAACAGAATGGTTTGACTGAGAGGCTAAACCGAAGCATTGCAGAAAAAGCAAGGTGTATGCTTTTTGATGCAAAATTGGACAAAAAAACTGTGAGCAGAAGCAGTGAATACTGCTGTATACGTCAAAAATCGTTGTACATCATCAAGTTTAGGCGACAAAACACCTTTCGAGATGTGGACGGGCAGAAAACCAGACGTAAGTCACCTAAGAATATTTGGTAGTATAGCCATGGTACATGGTGCCAAGGAAAAGCGTCTTAAATGGGACAAGAAATCACAAAGAAGATTAATTGTGGGTTATGGCGACAACATCAAGGGTTACAGAGTTTATAATCCTGAAGACAATTCTATAAGTACAAGCCGAGATATTATAGTGTTTGAAAAAGACAATTTTGAATCAGAAATGATCGAAGAAACACTTGTTTCAGTGGGAGATGAGGCTACTGAAGAAACAATAGTTTCAGTGGGAGATGAGTCGATCTCAGAAGAAAACACAAATATTAACATTACAGACCATGAGAGTGAGAATGATGATAGCAGTACTTCAGAAGAATATGTTCCAGAAAAATCAGTGGAAGTTGAAGTAGTTGAAAGACCACGTAGAGAAAGAAAACTAAAAGATTTTTCAGATTATGTTACATATCTGTGCAGTGACTCAAATATTTTAGGAGAAGATCCCCTCACAGTCGATGAAGCTTTGTCGTGTCCTGACAATGAGCAGTGGAGAAAGGCCATGGAAGCAGAAATTTCAGCCTTCGAAGAGAATAAAGCTTGGAGCTTTGCAACTGCACCAAAACATGGATCGGTAGTGCCATGTAAATGGGTGTTTAAACGAAAAATTGATAGTGAAGGAAATGTGCGCTTTAGAGCTAGATTAGTGGCAAAAGGTTGTTTGCAAAAAAACGGTATTAATTATTTTGACACATTTTCACCTGTAGTTCGTTTTTCAACATTAAGATTACTAATGGCCTTATCTGTGAAATTAAAGTTAAATATTTGTCATCTAGATGTTACAACTGCATTTTTAAATGGCACCTTAGAAGAGGAAGTGTACATGTCAATTCCTGAAGGTGTAAACATGTCAAACAATGGTGTACTGCGGTTAAATAAGGCAATCATCGAGAGTGTGGTACCAAGAAGTTGAGCTAGTATTGCATAGTTTTGGTTATGTTAAGCTACTGAATGAATCATGTGTATTTATCAAACGTACTAATGATCTAATGACAGTTATTGCACTCTATGTTGATGATTTTTTTATTTTCTCAAACGATTCTCATGAAACGAAGTTTATTAAAAATCAATTGGCATCTAAATTTAAAATTAAAGATTTGGGTGGACTGAAAAATTGTTTAGGCATGTGTGTTAGTGTTAGCAAAGAGAAAGTTTGTCTAGAACAGGAAGAATATATAAATCAATTACTAAAAAAGTTTAATATGATGAATTGTAAATCAGTTTCAACACCATTGGATAAAAACTTGGATTTTAGTAACGTGTCAAATGTATGTGACAAAAATATTCCATATCAGCAGTTAATCGGTAGTTTGATGTATTTATCAACACTAACCAGACCCGACATTACTTATGCAGTAAACTTTTTAAGTCAGTTTAATAATTGTTATACAATAGCTCACTGGCAACAAGCAAAGTGTGTCCTTAGATACTTAAAGGGTACAAAAACACTAAGTTTACAATTTGTAGATGATGGTAAAGAATTGCAAGGTTTCGTTGATGCAGATTATGCAAGCAACGTTAAAGATCGAAAATCTTATACCGAATTTATTTTTAAATTATCTAGTGGGGCAATATCGTGGGAATGTAAAAAGCAAAGCGCTGTAGCCTTAAGCAGTACTGAGGCTGAGTATATGGCCGTTTGTGAGGCATCTAAAGAGGATGTTTATCTAAAAAGTCTTATATATGATTTGCTTGGGGAACATAATTGCATTACATTATTCAACGACAATCAGAGCGCTCAAAAATTAGCAACGAACCCTATCTTTCATAAGCGCTCAAAACATATAGATGTAAGGTATCATTACGTTCGTGAAGTTGTAGCAAATAAAGAAATAAACCTTCAATATATGCCTACTAATGAAATGGTAGCCGATATATTGACTAAACCATTGGGTTTACCAAAGCATGGAACTTTTGTAGCGGATTTAGGTTTAAGTCAATTTAATTACGTTTAATACACTGAGCTAGTGGGAGTGTTAAAGTTAAGCTCAGATGTAGTTAGTACATATTTAGTTTTAAGCAGTTGGCAGTATTAAGAGTTTGTATTTATAAGGTTGCACATAATAAAGTAAGTTCTATTCTGATGCTCAATGAGACAGCACGTTAATTTATTAACCTCATAATCCACGCCATTTTAACACCTTAAAGAGACGGTGTGCCACAGAAAACCCGAAAACGCAATGCAACTTAGGCCCATTATTTAGGAGTTATGCCGCGCCATAACAGAAGATTCGTGTCGGAGAGTCATCACAAATGCACGTGTGCGACTTAAGGAAGTTGTACACCAAAACGGCAGTCATTTTGAACATATGATTTATTAGGTTGTATTTCCAAGCTGTATTCTTTACTTCTACATCAATAATTTACAAATCTTGTCAATAACAAATGTGTTATTCATGAAACAAATGAGGTGACTTATCGTGCGCCACTGAATCCACTGAACTGATCTTTGTCAAAGCTATCCTCAAAAATTATCAACAGATATCTAACTGTAATTATAATTATCATTAGATGGGGTCGTTTGGCTATAGACAACCTTTCAGCATTACGACCTGGTTAGATCTTTTGTACTCAGATGATTATCATATTTATATTAATAAATATGATAATAGTTTTAGTAGCTCAAAACGTTAAAATAAAACTTATCTAATTGATGCCGTTGGATTTTTTAAAAACTTGCTGTAGATATAAAAAATGAATTTGATTCTTTATTTAAGTTTCTTCAACTCAAGCTTGAGCTTGAAATAATGACTGTAGGCGAGTAATGTTGTAGGCGAAATAATACATAGTGGAAAAAGTAACAAAATTAATTGCCAGTGTCTTCACCTAAAAGTTCCCCTCAAAGCCTACAAGCTGATACTCAATTGCTATGATTTATTTATCCAGATGATATCGTTTTGACCATCTCGATAAAAAACAACTAAATTATTTCCAACATCTTTACCAAAGTTATCCTCAGAAAGTACCAAATAAAATGTTTTTTTAATTTATAATTATTTATTTAAATAATGAGTTTGGGTTGTCTTAAAATCTTATATTATGATATGATGTCTAATTGTATTATTGTCATTTATCTGACTAATATCGTTTGATGGTGTTAGCCACGCAAAATCTCAACTAATCTAATTTCAGGTTTAAATCAAAATTGTCCTCAAAACTTACCAAATAATATAATTGTCTAATTGTATAATAATTTATCTGACTAATGTCATTGAATATTGAATCCGCTGAAGATTTGTATCTTTGATACTAATCTGAAATAGACTAACTAGTAAATTAATAGCAATATCTTCACCTGTTATCTACAAAGATAAAATACTAATCATTTTTTTTGATGGAGCTTTTATTTTTTTATCCACAAACACTGTCTAATCATGGTTAATTACATATCTTGTCTTCTTCTTTAGTTGTTTTCTTTGAAGCCTGAATTCCTTCTTCTCAGCAGAGACTACTTCCAAAGCACCTAACTCATCTGAACAGATTTTTCGTTTCGAAAAAAATCAAGTAATCTAATTGCAGTATCTTAGCCAAAGGTATCTGCAAAGACTATTAACTAATAACATTAGCTAATTTTATAATCATTTATCTAAGTAGCGACATTCGTATCTTTCAATCTTTCAAAATATTTAAGCCCAAATATACTAAGAATCTGATTTCAGTACCTTCATCTTCAAAGAACTAACTTTTGCTTGATGAAGTTTTTTTTTTATATATTTTCTCCACAAATACTGTTAATAATAATATTTAATTGTATAGCTTGTCTTCTGCTTTTGTTCTCCTCTTTAAAGCCTGGACATATTTCTGTCTTAAAAATGATTACATCGTTTCGTTGGATAGATGAAACATTGTTGTTCTCTTTAAAACTTGAACTTCTTCGAATTTTTGTCTTAAAAGAGACTACATCCAAACCCCCTGATCAATCTGATCGATTTTTTTTTGTTAGATGGTCTTAGAAACACGAAATCAAATAATCTGATTGTAGTATTCTGACCAAAATTACCCACAAAGACTATCAATTAATAACATTTTCTTAAACTTTATCAAACCTGGTTACAATATATACAAATTAATTAATTTATCCAGTTAGAAATGAAGGTGGATTAAGAAAGGAAAGGCAACTAAACTGATTGGAGTATATTTATCCTAGTTATCTTTATTGACTAGAAACTAAAACCCAATTGTATAGTCAATAATCTGAATGATTTTGTTCGGATCGTTTTCACTTTACAAAAAAAAAACTGATATTCTTCATGTTCCTCGGGTTTTTATAATCATTTATCCAACTGATATCATTTGAACCACCTTGATGATATATTTCCACAGCCCAACTTCTTTTGTTTTTCAAGTTTATTGAACTTAAATAAGCTTGTTTCTAAGAAGTGATCGATTAGAAAATAATGTTCAACTTGATATAATACGTGTGGAACATAAAACCAACTAAACCGGGTGAAATAGCTTCACCTAAGTTATCCTTAACACGTTGAACGCCGCGTCACCCATAAACGTCTGACGGCTATGTTTCCGCTGGGGCCCCGTCACGTCGACTGACGACTGACATTTTTGTTCGGGTAATTAAAAGAAGATTTAGGTACTAGTTTATAGTACTAATAGTTATAATACAATTTCATGAATATTTGAAATAAAGTAATAATTTATTTAATATAATTTTACAAACGAGAATAACACTCCCCGGGAGAAACCTCACCGATTCACTCTGAGCGTTCAACGTGTTAAAGACTACCACCTTATGCTTAAATATATAATGTTTTTTCATCTAACTAACATCATTGGAGTGTCTTGCAAACTTATATCTAGAGTTAACTCCTTTGATTCTTCCATCACAAAATTATGTGGTCGATAAAACATTATTTTAGCTACATAGTAAAATTTAAACAGCAGAAAAAGGCTAGAACTAAATTAAAGTGTATTCTCTTTTTTCCAGCCATTTTGAAGGTAGCCAGCCACATTCAAATACTTCAAATTTTAATTTTTTTCCTGATAAAACTTTGATATCTTTGATGTGAGATAGTTTCTCACTCTTTCATGTTTTCATATACTACCCCTCAGTGCTCATATGCAGACCTTCTTAACTAAACGATAGATTATGCCGTAAAATTCGGAATCAAGATAATGATATTCAATTCAATTCAATTAATTGGCTCTATACAGGCCCGATTCGGGCCCTGACCTCCCTTAATTTATTCCTCCTTTCTGTACGGTCCATAGCCACTCTACGTCAACCACTTAGTTTTAGGACTTTATGGCGTCTTCTTCGACAGCATCCTCCCAACGCTTTCTTGGCCTTCCAATTGGCCTTTGGTCTTCCATCCTGTCTTTCTTGAGAATGAGTATGATGGCGGACGAGCCAAGTTGTGTCTCCGGAAAATCCGTCAATATAATCGAAAAATTGCAATAAATATAAAAATAAATCGATAAATGTGGTGATAAGTGAAAACTGCGGTAATTACTTTCATCCGTTATGCCTTAAAATTCACAATAAAGCATGTGGAAGGATCCTATTTATGTCGACAAGCGAAAACGACATGGAGGTTAAGTCACAAGGCCGTACTAATACAGGTATTTTGCATTTTAATTTTCTCACCGAATAGAATAAACTATTACGCAAGATTATTGAAGAACTAAAGAGCAAGAACTTAGTTCTTTTGAAAAATAATAAATCCTGCCCATTGATGTCTCTGTAGCTTCACAATTACTGACACTCCTCAGGCCTTTTCTAGTAGCTGTTTTACCGTAAATAGCTGATCTGTTGTTGATCTTCTTGGCCTGAAGCTGGCCTGGTACTTTCCAATTATATTCTTTGTCAATCGTTTTAATTGAGGATTTAACAGCGATATGCCTTTGAAGTTTGCGCACGTTAGTTTATCGCATTTCTTGTAGATTGGGCACATAATGCTCATTTTTCATTCCTTAGGTACACGTTCTTCTTTTTCAATTATATCTTTCTTAAAGTATTTGATCAAAAATTTTCTTCATATATTGGAAATTTGTTTTCTCGTCAGAAAATTCTAGCCTCATATGACCCATAGCCTTTTCAATTGTTTCTTTCTTAAGGTCTTCGATCGATTGTTTTTTCCGAAGCTTGATAATTTGACTTCACATCAGCTAATTTTAACTTAATATCGCCCATAGATTTTTCTATTGATTATTCCTTCTATTCTAACCTCGCATGGTCCATAGCTTTTTCAATTGTTGACCGAATCGGATTGATACTACAATGCTCTATCAACTAGGCTACCCAGACCTAGTTGGTCTTCAAGTAGAGAGATTCTCATTCCAATATGTAATTACTTATACTAATAATATTTAATATGTATTAGTATATATGTATAAAAATAATGATTACTTTAAAAACCCAACTTTTGTACCTAAATAAGACTATAAAAAAACATCTACTTTACTTACTAAATAAACAACGAAATAATTTGTATTTCTTTAAATAGGCTTTTTAATAATAATAATTATAATTTTTATTCATTACTCTTATGAAATCTTAATGAAATTTACATTTTTACGTAAAACACACATCATTGATAAAATAAATACAAAAAATTTTTAATGATAAATTTATGTACTTATCCATAATTTATATATTTCCTTACTCACCAGTTTGTACATTTTCGCGTCTTTTCTTAGGTTAAACAACACCAGCCGTGGGAAAATTCGAACTCTACGACAGATATCGCACTGCCTTCTGGGAAACACGCGCGCGCATTTATATACGAAGAGGCAAACACGGATTTGCGACAAGTAGGGAAAAATTATTGCCCAACGTTTGTCTAAAACATTTTCCGCGGAATCGACCATTGAATCGGCTAATGAGAGAAAGATAAGAAAAAAATGTGACGCAATTTTAACCCAGATATATTCGATTTGCAATTTTTATTAATGTCTATCGAGCATTCCGAATAAATTGCGAGTGAAACGCGATTGTCTGGATCGGAGAAATAAAAAAAGGAAGGACTTGGTAAAAAGCTTACTCACATCCCACATAAATTTACAGAAAAATGCTGTAATCAGAGGCAGAGCTTAAAAATAATTTAAAGTAATTAAAGTAAAGTAATTATAATTAAGACAAATTCAATTGATATTGTGCCGCTATGTAAATGTGTGGAAATATTTTGAATACTTATAGGATTATGTTTTATTTAGGAAGAATTGTGTAAGCATGTTGGATAAATAAATAAATACAAATACAAATACAAACCTATGTTTTGATTTTTTTTTTGGTACGGTAGAAAACAGTATAACAAATTTTAGATACTATGGTATCTTATTATTAGTACAATATATTAGCAGAAACAGAGCGAGACCGATTTTTCACCTTACTTCGAGGCCTATAATATTAATATAGAATTGTCGCAATACAATACGGTGGAAATAATGTGCATAAATCAAAGGAAAATCTAGCGGTTTTTGAGATAAAGCTCTTATGGCCAGACAGACATATTTCGAAATTGGCCGAATTGGACTGGGATGACTTCAAAAGATATATTTTCGTTGATATTTCTGATTCAAAAGGAACACTTGTAATCTTGTACGTATAATTATTTGAGTTGCTCTTTCATTTCATGTATTAATTATGATTTTAAGTTTTACGTAATAAATATTACAAAGCATTAAAACCCCGATATTCATTTAGAAACAACCGGTATATACAATGGATGAGTGCCCTCTGCGCCACCCTAGATCCAATAAATTATAACAGTTAAACAAAATCCAAGAAAAACCAAAAACTTATATCCTTTGAGTTAATTAAATTTTGGTACATGTTTTTTTACTAAAAATGAGTTAGAAGACACTTAGCACTAAGTTTAAGTAAATATGCTAATGTATGGTGTGTGGCCTTGATCCTTATAAAGATTATTATTCAAAATAAATTATACTAAATAGACAATTCAATAAAGGACATAAATTTAATCCTTGCAGATCTTTTACTTAAGTTAAAAGGTAATGAAAACAATTTTAATTTGTTGGATGCTTGAAGCCATAACTTTGTGATACTTTATCATATGATAAATAAACTATACTTTATTCATATCTCACTGAATAAATCCCGTGTGTTATTAACAAATTATAGTTTATTTATCACGTTATAAAGTTCCTGAACAATTTTAATTAGGGCATATTTTTAAGACACTTTACACCACAAATTTTGACATTTTTCATTTCGCTACAAAATTATAATATAAGAGTTTGCTTTCGATTATTAAACAGGGTATTGACATTATGGAACAACGATAGTTTTGTATTAACAAAAATGTCACATTGACACAAGCCCGTAAAATAATAGAGGTCTAATAATAAAATATATAAGTCCTTTACGTTGTAGAAAATTCACTAATAATTAATATTAATATTAGAGGTCTTTAAATATTTGACCTAAGTGTGTCAGAAATGGCAAAAATATTTCCCAAGAGGGTATAATTGCCTCATCAGCAAATGATGAGCTAGAAAGTGTATTGGGTCGAGTAGAAGAACGAGAGAAACTGTGAACTCCGCCTTCAAGATCTATGCTCAAAATTTCAAAGTGATTTAATATTTATCTATCTATTTTTATGTAATTTTTTTTAATAGATCTTGTAAAGTAAATAAATAAATAAATAAACAAAATACGGAATGGGGATTGTAAACAAAAACGGATTCAGATGCGGATAAAAAGTAGGGCGACGAAGTATCCAGGCCCCTGTTTGGGCCCCCAGTGATGGGAGGACTTCTTAGACAAAGTTGAGGATTTTGTTGGGAAAGAGGCCTCCAAGGTCGGCCGGATTTGTATTTACTTTAGCGTTGGATGTTCGTTTTGTGTTTCTGGAGTTATCACAAGTGGAGACGTTCTTCCACCATACTTTGTGTTCTTCTAGAGTAATCTCTTGCATTATGTTTGAGAGATTGCTTTTGCTAGGTTTTCTAAGGTGATCCCACTTTTGCTAGAGCATCCGCCCTATCATTCCTTATCGTGTTTAAGTGTGCCTTGGCCCAGAATAAGGCAATTCTGTTAACCACAGGTGCCGTCTCCAGTGCAAAAACACATTCACTTGCTTGATGAAACCTTGAGATGTGTTGAAATAGCAATGCTGGTTTTACTGTCTGTATGGATGCAGATGTTTTCTTTTTTATCGCTAATTGAGTTAATTTTTGGGCATTAACAAGTAACTTATGTTCTTTTCTTGTTTTAAGCTCCATCCGTGAAAATATGTATAGTACTTTTAGGAGCAGAGTTTTATGGCGTGTAGAGCGCATCCGCCTCTATCTCTTAGGGTACGGACAGAGTGCGAGCGTCAGGCGGGGCGGATGCGTGCGGTGTTCATGTTAAACACGTGCTAACGCATGGTGGCGTCCTGAGTCCTCCTGAGTGCCACGGAGCGTTAGTACGTGTTAAAAAAACGAAGCCACACGCATCGCCCCGCCAGACGCCCTAAGGGTACGGACAGACTGCGAGCGTCAGGCGGGGCGGATGCATGCGGAGTTCATGTTAAACACGTGCTAACGCATTGTGGCGTCCTGAGTCCTCCTGAGTGCCGCACGCATTGCCCCGCCAAACGCTCTCACTCTGTCCATACCCTAAGTCTGTAGCGCTGTACATAGAGTCACCTCCTGTATGTGTAAGACCAAGAGACAATAACGTCCCCATTGCTGCCATTGGTGTGGTGCACATGGCGCCAATAATTCCTATACATGGTAGACGTTGAATAACTGCTGCATATGTTAAGGTTAGTCTTATAATGGCAGTGTGCAGCCACTTGGTGATTCTAGATGATAATCCCCATGAACTTCCAACGACTCTCGAACACTTCCTGAATTCCTGCTCGCCATCGGTATCTTGATTTGAAGATAACTACTCCACCTTACTTTAAGTTTTAGTTTAACCCCCAGATACTTTACATGTAAAACCATATTTAGAATGATGTTGAATATCCTGGGCAGATTCATTCTGTCCGTTTTCTTTTTGTTGGTGAACAGCATCAGCTACGTCTTTGTTGGATTAATCAGGATGGCGTTATCCGTACACCATTACTCCACTATATTGAGGGCACTCTGCATTAGATCATTGAATACACCTTCACATCGGTCTTTTACCTATTGATACTTGGACAATCCTTTTGCTTAACATCTGTTTTATCTATTCACTAAGTGTGACTGGACTGCCGAGCATTGAGAGAGCTTGTCCTAGGCTTTATCAAATGCTTCTTCTATATCGATAATGCCTAATTTGGGTTACGAAGGTTCGTTTTTTAAATATGGTTACTTATGTATCAATCGGAAATCATAAACGGTGTGAAGCTTATCGGTCTGTAACCGGCAGTCAGTACCTGTACTTCTTAATAATTTGCAAAAATTTCGCCTTATTTAAACATTTCAAACAAGAAATTTTCCAATAAGTGCAGCTGCCAGTGCAAAATAACAAGACGGGCCCTTTTCGGCGAATGAGGATTAGGACCGGCTCCGTACCTACGTGATCTGAATAATACCCCGGTATCGAAGAGCTTGCTATAGAAGCCAGTCCCAGACCGAAGAAGGTTAGTGCCGTCCGAAGCCTCCTCCAGGTCGCGGCTCCCGCTCCAAGTAAACCGCGTTCCGTTAACATTTAGCGCCCAACGTGGAGCCAAATAAGCTTACCCCCTGATTTCATGTTCATGTCATTTGTTTACTAAATTTACCGTGATTCCGCGTAACCCGGGGCCGCGCTTCACTATCCGCAGTAGGGCAAGAGACATCACCACCAGGTTTCACCGAATCTAATACGACGTCAACCCAATGGAAAACACTTGAACTCTGCAAACGTTCGGAGAATAACCATTCAACCCGACCACACGACTGTATGCGGGGCCTCATGCAGTACTAACCAACAACGACCATCACCGTCAGCTTCATATTCAGCCGCCGCGTGTTCCACCACACCAATCAATGCACCGGCAGCCCCAATGGATTGGACTGACTTCATACTAGCTCCAGCTGCCCCACGCTCCGATCCAGTGTTCGATGCCGTGGCAGCCCTAATGGACTGGTAAAATCATTAAAAGGTTACAGCTCAAGCCGCCTCGTACCCCTCGTCGACTTTCAACGTACAGGCTCACACCTTAATTTCAGTAAGATTTCCACGTAAAACATAAGTCAGTGTTGCCTTCCATGACGCCAGATCTGGTGTAGGATCTCTCCGCACCTTTATCTCGAAAGGATACACACATTTTAACCAAACACCAACGCCGAAGAAATCCACTGGCAGCTATTATTTATACCTTCTTTTCATGTATATTTCAAAACTATCTCGTTTTCAGGGGACGTTTGTTACAGGCGGTCAGTTCATCGTGAAAAATGCGTAATTACATTTTAATATATTTTATGAGCTACTCATTGAATCACGCCAATCCCCGTTTACAGGTCTATATGAATTGGCATGGCTGTAGTCTTACTTGCCTGGTTTGGATATGAATACAACTTTGACTTTTCTCTAGTTTTGGGGAACATATCTGAAAGCTGTGCAGGCCCTAAACAGAGTCACCAGGTGTTGAAGAATAGGTTCCAGTCCTCATATAAGTAGGATTGAGTAAACTCCATCCCTCCATCCATCCATGGAGACTTAAATGGCGAGAATTTTTGAATGGTCCAGGTTGTCTTAGTTCCTGTTATTATGTTGGAAGGTAAGCTCCAATCTTCTTTTGAAGGAGTATGAATCTCCTACTGGTCATCCCTGTCCTCCATTCTTTTGCAGTCGTGAAAAATAGATTTTAAAAGTTTTCATTTTACGGAATGTGCCCTATTCCGTAAAATGATATTTATATTCATAAGGTTTCTAAACAAAACTTTAACTGCCCGCAAAACGAATAATTCTGTTGAAAACAATTTATATTAAATATATAGAGTTTTATTTAATGTTAATTTGTGTATTTAGAGTAGGTGTACGAACTCTAAAAATCACCAAGTTGAAGTAAATATGCGTATATAGGATTGGTGTGTGGACATTAGCGTGCCCTTCAATCTATAAAATATACTCATAGATTTAATAAAAGCTATATTTTACTTTTTACTTTCCGTGTAGGTTGAAAATGGAGCAAGGAAGAGAATATATAATATTCGATGAATTCTGACTGAAGCACTCGTATCCTAATATCCCACCATCATTTGCACACTAGGAGAAGTTTTATGCCAGACAAACATCCTATCGAGTACAAAAACTCCTGTAGATTACCACCAAACATTAACCCCTTAAATGATTGATGAACCTGAACTACAGTTTACGCAGTTATAGTCCTACAATATCTATTTTGATGCTAACCCTAGAGATACATTTTACGCATTTAGCATCACTCACCCTATATGTATTAATATAGTTTACCCTACTACTGCCACAACAACAACATTAAGGTATGGCTACCTTTGGGCCTATTTTAATAAATTTTATAAGCTAAAGTAATGTCAACCATTTGTTATTAGTCTGTGTTTTACAACAAATAAAATTTGTTTGTTCCGATTTATTTTTCAAGGCACACTACTTGTTTAGGAAAATATCATATAAATAAGATTTATTATTATTTTTTTATGACATAAATAAAAATCAACATATTGGGCATCACTTTATTCAGAAAAATAATGTCTAGTATAATAAGATAAGAAAAATATATGCAGCCGTTTAAAAATTTAAAGTTGACTCATTTGTCAATGAAGTTAATTTTGAAAAAATATATAATTAATGTCATTTCCTAGTATATTAAACAGCGATTTAATTTCGTTTTTAGTTGATTTAAATCGGTTAATAAATTACAAAGTTATGGCGTTGGGCGTTTTTGATCGAACACCCGGTATATATATTATACTAACGTACTCTTGACCTACCCCAATGAATTATATATTTTACCATCGTACTCTTGACCTACCCTAACCAATTATATATTAACCTAGATCAAGGGTACGCTAGGTCAAGATAGGTCAAGGATATGCTAGGTCAATGAACCATCGACTTGTGTAGGCTATGATTACGTGACATTAATATAAAATGTATTAATCATAATAATGGTTGCGACCGTTACTATGTGGTAATTCATGATAAACACTAAAATAAAACACTTACTATGTTTTTACCACTAAAATTTATTGTAAAATATATAAAACATAGTAAGTGTTTTATTTTAGTGTTTAAAATGTATTAATTCATACCAGAGATAAATTTGAATTATGTGCTGAAAATGGCTTTGGTTAGTATCTGAAACAACAACTGCTAATGTCATCTTTGATCTCAGCCTGCTATTTGACACCTAAATTGTTCAGTCAAAAATATATTTAAATTTTCTCAAAAACGAATAAAAACTATTGAGTGAGAGAAAATTTTGTTAAAAAAATTAATTATAATTTGTATAAAATTATTAGAAAAGCAGTTTGAAAGTTTGTTAAGAAACAGTTTAACATTTAGTTAAGAACAGTTGTTCTTTATACCCTAAAAAAATTCTTGAAAATTAATTATAATAAAAAAATAAAATGTATCATATAAAACAAAAATAATAAACATTTTATTGTGTCAGAATAAGAATTTTCTAAAACCAGTTAAATAGTATCAAAAAGACATTTTAGGATTTTAATTTTACAAACGAAATAATTAAGCTGCTGGGAAAAAAACATACAAAAATTGGTCTCCATTAAAATAACTGTAATTTAAAAACAAAATGAGTTTTTTACAAAAAAAATCATAACAAAAAACAATTTCATTTTGAAAACAGTTGGAAATTAGGTAAATACATAATTATTTACCTGGAGAGTTAAAACTCTGAAGTTACTGAAGTAAAACTCCCTGTCTATAACTGTGCTGGGCTGATGAGATGCAAAATAGATCAAAACCAGTCCGAGACTGTTGTTGACAGGAAACAATAATTCAATTAAGTATTTTACAAAAATAGTGTACCATTTCAAAAAGTAGGAGGTTTATTTAAAAATTTTTACGATTTATACAAGTAACAAGATTTTTTTATTGTTTAAGACTTTCTAAAAATATTTTTAAATAAACAGAAGCAGAAATTAAAGAAAGTTTATTTTCTAAAATACTGTCACTGAAACACGCAAATTATTTTGTTAAACTATTAAAATTTGCATTCTTTTGTAATAAAATATAATTAGAAAACCAAATGAATATTTACAAAAACTAAACAATTCCTTAAAAATGTCGTTTCCTTCTAAAAAATAATTAACAATTGTAATCAATAATAATAGAACAAACTCAATTTTATAAAAATAAATCCATTTAAAATTGCTAAAAACAATTGAAAACGTTCTAAGTAGGTATAAGATTGGCAAATCACTGTTTTTATACATAAAAATGTTTTAAAAATTTCTTAGAAAACAGTGAAGCAATGAAAAAAATTTCAAAAAAGAATCAGAAAACTTAATGCAATACTGTAGAAAAAATCTATGAGCGGTAACGCATTATCCATTATCCGAGAAATTTCTAGAAATTATTTTAGAAGAATTACTGGAAAGTTCACATTAGGAAAAATAGAGATGGATAATTCTAGAAAAAAATGGAAGAAATTCGAGAATTCAAGTTCCATAAATCATAAATCTGAAAGAAAATTCTAAAACCCTCGAAACAAATTCTCACAATCTGGTAAAAAATGGTTTAAAGAAATATTGGATTTACTAAAAAATAAAACTAGGAATGTTAGAAAAATCTAAAACTCTGGAGAAATCTGGAATCTTTGAAGATAATTTTCTCAAATTGGAAGAGAAATGGCTAAAATGTTATAAAAAATATAGCAAAAAAAACTCGAAAATTCTAATAACTTTGCGGAGAAGTTTAATACCAAAATTTAAAAAGAAATGTTCAAAAAAAATCAGAAATGGTGAAAAATACTAGAATCTTTTAAGTAAACTCATGCAATGATATAGGGACAGTTTTATAAAAGATTTATTAGTGGTGACCCATTATCAGTTGTCCAAGAAATTTTCAGAAACCTCTTGTATAATAGAATTGTTGAAAAATGGGGAAAATAGGAAAATAGAATTCGTAAAAAATTCTAGAAGTCTGAAATAAAATTTTCTGGAGATATACAGAGTCTTTGAAGGTAATAGTAGAAATATACCTAAAATATTATTGAATTATAGAAAAAAATCTGAAAAATCACCAAAGGTTTTTGGAAAATTCCCAGGGAATAAATAAAATTGTGTACCAACCTTTGAAAAATTCTAATGAACAAAGCAGGAAGTACTGGAAAATACTATAAACCAGATTTAGATGCATATGTATCAGTATAAAGGCAGGGTGGGTACCCATATCTAAAATAACAAAATCCAAAACGTAAGGGTTCTATTACGTAGCAAGTACAAACGCAATTTGTTTGCATCGACTACTAAGACCATTAGGCGATAAAAACTGTTAAAAATAGGTTAATTAAGCAATAAGTGTGCGTTTTACTGATTTGACTGTAAGTTTTAGACCATCCACCTACCCTTCACCCGTCATTTTACTTTTTCTTAAATAAAAATTAAACAATTTTATGTTACTAATTACCAATACTCGATGAGAAGAAATATGACAGTTGATAGATGATAGATAAAAGCTAACAGATAATTGATTGAATAGATTATGAGTAACAGAAAACAACAATTAAAAAAAATAAAATACATCAGAAGAAATATAATAGTTGATAAAAGATAGAAGATGATAGATGCTAGAGAACCAATTGAAAGCCACAAGTTAGCTTGGATTGGATTTTATGACAGTCATAATCTGTTAGGGTTAACTTCACTGCCATTATTAATTTCATTTTAACCAACTGCTTTTTGGAAACCAGTCTCGATACTTTTAACAGCAATGTACAACTAACTAATACGGTAAATAGACATTCTAAAACTTTAATATGCTTCATTTTTGATATTGAAATATAAAAAGTATTAAACAGATGACAAATGAAAAATGTCAAATGGCATATGACAAATGACGTATAATAGATGACAAGTGACATATCACAGATGACAACATGACACTAGATATAAGATGGCAGAATTTTCCAGCAAGTTTTTGGAAGTCCTACAATATTTCAGCAAATTTTCTTCTGAATTTTAGGTTATTTCTCTTCATGTTATCTGAATTATCGAGAAACAATTGTCTTCCAAAGGCAAATGAATTAAAGATGCAGCACAAAAGCTTAGAGTAAACAATCAACAATGCGTGCACTTCTTAATCTTTAAAATCCACGCAATGCAATTATAAGATTTAACATGAACGCAATTGAGATCCCAATCGTCGACTGACATTTAATTAACCGAGGCTAATGATCGAATCATAAAATTTATGCGCGTCACGAACGAAATGTAACAAGTGCTCTGAAAGCAGTAATATTTTCCAAATGAACCATAAACGATTGTCCTTTAGATGCCTGTGCCGTACTCGTTGCTTATATACGGCGGTGTTGGATAACCGGTGAAAGAAAAGAATGATTAGCCATTAAACGCACGCCAAATCAAGATCTAGATCTGGAATCCAGATTTCCGAGGAAGCTGACTAAATGCGCGCCGCGCCGCTCGTTTGTAGTAATAATTAGTTTTTGGTAATTACAAACAATTAACTGCGGATAAAGAATAATGTCGATACGCTAAGTTATTTAATATTGTTGTATTGCGAAAAATATACGAGGATTTCCTGAATACTATTATCTTAAATTAATAATATATGTTAAAACATCACTTATTAACAAAGAGACATTTTTCATTAATTAATAAAAACTGTTATTATTAAATAAGTTTAATGAATTTGTTTGTACATTTAAAGCCCGACAATCTTACTAAATAACTTCCAAGATGATATTTAATTTATGTTAAATAGATTATAATACCTAAATTTAAAAAATAAATAGTTAAAAATAAATGCTTTTGAGAATTATTTATGAAATATACAATCAACGTTTTAATCGAACCCAAATTAAAAATATTATATTTGTAAATTTCAAAAATTTTCAATTGTTCTCACACAACTACCAACATAAATATAAACACGATAAAAATGTATTTGTTACTTAATGATTTTTTTAAATATTTAAACATACAGAAGTATTAAATACAAATTCAGCTTAGAATAATTATAACAATATATAAAAAATAACTTTTTATTCGCAATTAATTAAAAGTAGATCTAATCAACCGTAGACCTAAAATAATAAGTTAGAAACGTCAGCTGTCAGAGGTGTTCTACTAAAATAATGATTTAATTTACAACAAATTAAGCCCCATTGAGTAATAAAACGTACTCAGGATAATAATAAGTATTAAAAATGTCCGATATAGGGGTCGAGGTTGGACAGAAAATGCGGGTGAGTTACCCCATTAGAATTTTTCCTTTTAGGTTATATTTGTGTAGAGGGACGAAAACAATGTTTAAACCCCTTTAATTTTTATTACAGTCGGCTATAAAAGCCAAACTGACCGAACTGGACTGTTATGTAGGTAAGTTTTTAGTCGATATAATATTTCTCCGTGTTGTTACAATTAGCTATTTATAGATGACGAACTGCCCGATTATATTATGGTGATGATAGCAAACAAACGCACACGCTCACAAATGAAAGAAGATCTGCAGCTATTCCTCTCATCGAAAACGAGCACGTTCGTCGAATGGTTACACATAGTCCTGAAGAAATTAAAAGAGGTCCACGTCACCAATCCGGAGGTGTTTAAAAAACCGCTTAAACGAAAACCGGGCGATTTGGTGATATCGGAGGACGACTTGAAGAAGATTAAGAAGGAGAAAAAAGAGGAGGCTAAGGCGCTGAAGAAGGCGAGGAAAGAAGCGAAAGCGAGTAAAGAGTTGCAGAAAAGTTTGACTGATGATTTACCCATTACTGCTAATAAGCTGTCCGAGGCGAGGAAGATTGTTGTTATGAATGAGAATCGACTGGCCCAGGCGGGAAATAGTGTTGGTGATGAAGACGGTTTCGATATTCCTCTGTTGTCGGAGATAAGTTCGTCGAATGAGGAGGAACTGGAGATGTTGGAGAAGAAGATTAAGAGTGTTAAAAGTCGGTTGGGTTTGCATGTAGAGAGTGATGAAGAGGAGGATTGTTTGAATATTAAGGCTGATCCAGGTTAGTCATTATAAAACAAAATACTAATTAATTTTTATTAAGTTGACAATGAATGAAAACAAATTAAAATTAGTTTAACCACTTCCCGCATACACCCGAGATATCTCGAGCACGAGCACATTACTTTTATAAATAATTGTGTGGGAAGGGGTTAATTATCATTATCGACCTATATTTTAAAACAATAAAAAAACGACTAAAGGAACTAATGACTAAGAATACTTTTGAAATATAGTTGAAATTTGTTGCTTATAACTAGTACAATAATTTGTAATTATCGCTCAACAAGTTATGATTTATAAATATTAGGTGCTACTGAGGGTACGCGGAAGATCAGAAATTGGAACTCCAGTGAACTGAGCGTATCCTATTTATCCAATGCGTATATGTGTAAGCTAATCATGATATATTTTTTGTACCGTACTTGTGTATACCTGGATAAATAAATAAATATTATTATTATTATATAAATATAATAATCAATAATTATAACTAATTATAGTTATAATTTAACCACTTAGTTTTATAGTTATTAATATAGAATATAAATAAATTGATAATAAAAGGCTTTAAATATAAATTATATACAGGGTGTCATGTTAATGTGGGGAAATGGCTGGACTACATATTCCTGGGTTCAAAATAAGATGATTTAGCCCAACTTATCTATATCTTAAAGTTTACAGTTAAGCTGAAATTAATCTTCAAAGTTCCGAAAAATTATATTAATTTTATTTAGAACAATTGAATGCTATATTCGATCAAACTTTAATTTGGTATAGTTGATTATTATAATGTAGCACATCTTTTCAATAATTATGGTCATTATAGATAGACAAGAACTATAAAAAACAGTGGTCCAACAACATAAAAACTGAAATATGTTTTTATTGGCGGACCTTACAAAAATTTAAAACATACTAGTAGAAAACTTAGATCATTTTAAAGTTTTTTCGTCTCTTGAAAACGTTTGATAACCTGTATGATTTTTCCACAAAAAAATAAAATACAACTCGATAGGATTTAGTGGAATCTAAATCTAGTTTTCCGGGTTATCTTTTGTTGGCGCAATTGATTAACAAAAGTTAATTATATATGTCTTCTGATAATAAATTGTCATTATAGTCTATAATTATTCATATTCAGAACAAACCGATATGTTGCTTGTACTTGGATTTGGTCAAGGAAATTGTTTGGAAAGTGTTATATTGTATAGGGAAAGATTTCCCAATCGTCGCTTGCCAAATCACAAAACATTTTCAAGAATTGAAAGACGTCTTCATGAAATAAGAACATTTACTTCTGTAAAATTAAATTGTGGACAAATCGCACGAGAACGTCCACAATTTAATGGAAGGTGGAAGTAGATATTTTAAATGTAGTGACAAAAAATCCCAAAATTAGCATTAGCTGCTTAGTTCTTGTGGTACGTACTTCTAAAGCTCTAAAGTCTAGGGTGTATTTTAGTACAATAGACAATGAAAAAGATCTTTGGCGCAGAATAGAAAATGCAATGGAATCTATTAGAAGTGATAAACTTGTGAAGAATTAATCTTTACATTAATGAAATTGGAGATTTCTGTTTTGGAAGAAGTGATTTATTGTTTTTAATTAATAATTTTTTAAGATGACCTTCTAATAAATGAACAACTGAAGAAAACAAAGGAACCAGCAGAGCCGCAAAACAACATAGACAGGAAAATTGTTGTGGAAGAAGAGAAACAACCACAACCTAGCGAAAACAACAACACCTA
This sequence comes from Ontholestes murinus, assembly GCA_963969525.1. Classification (NCBI taxonomy): domain Eukaryota; kingdom Metazoa; phylum Arthropoda; class Insecta; order Coleoptera; family Staphylinidae; genus Ontholestes; species Ontholestes murinus. Next base: position 56,862,848 of record OZ018395.1, on the reverse strand, counting down.
CATAGAAACCGAAGAGTTGCCAAAAAGATCGGTACATTCGCGAATAACGTTCGACAAAGAAAAGGACTCATTAAAAGCTAAGTACGACGCAATTTTGAAAAGAAATTGCGCGGAGGAAGGTAATGCGGGGAAAAAACGTTCCGTATTAGAACGGCTGGGGAAACGCGCAAGCGAACAAAAAGACACGAACGCTGAAAAGCGGCCGAAAGTTAGTCAAAATCCTACATTGAAAGGAAAAGGCGATCGAATTAGAGAAGTATGTGTGTGTTTTTCTTTATTAATAATAGTTATACAAGGTTATACATTTTTTAGGGTATTTTAAGTAGATTGGGGGTTATGTCAAAAGTATCCATACCTCCGAAAAGGGTGAAATCATCGGAATCTGAGATGGAGGAGGAAGATGATGAAGAGGAGGTGAAAATGATCGTTAAAGATGTCCAAAGCGTCGTGAAGTTAAAGCCAAGAATTCTACCACCAAAGACGAAGCAGGCTAACCCTAATTTGCTGTTCAAGGCGGTCGCCGAGGCGCAAAGAAGCGTTTCGCAGACGCCACCAGTTGGAGCGACCCCGGAGAAACCGGACAATCAAGCGCTGTTCACGAAAAAGTACAAAGAGAAAATGGAACGTAAGACTTTGGCGGAAGAGGAGGAAAGGAAATGTGAAACGAAACTCATCCGCAAGGCTAAACTGCTGGATGAAGAGAAGAAGAAACTGAAAGTATTAATTAATAACGCAGTGTTGGAAAATAGTGAGGTCGATGAGAACGCGGAGAATCACACGATCAACCAGAAGTTCATCGTCACGCTCGACGGTATCGAGAAGACGAAGTTTTCGTCGTTGGGGAAGGAAGAGCAGAAGAGTATTGTTAAAACTAGGCGAACGCCCTCGCCGATTATATTCGATGCGCCGAAGATGACGACGACGGCGACGACGCCTAAGGTGGCGGAGAGGATTCCCGATAAACTCCCGCCCGTCGCAATTTCATCGCTGAAGAACAAGGAGAGATGCAAGTACTGGCCGGGTTGTCGGCAAGGGGAGAAGTGCGAGTTCTTCCATCCTCAAACCACCTGCAAGATGTTCCCGAATTGCAAGTTTGAAGATAAATGCCTTTACATACATCCCTGCTGTAAGTTCGAGTCGTCATGCACTAGGAGGGATTGTCCCTTTAGTCATACAGGAAAAAGTCGTAAGTATTTATAATTAAATATGTCTATTACAGAAAGATTAAAATGTGAAATGTAACAGTGGTAGCTGCCGTTTAATAAATAACATTTATCATTTATTACATCTTGAGAACCATATTTTCCATTTTCAGTTCCTAGAGCGCCGTCGTCGGCGCCTGGCCCGATCCAAAAGTCCATCTCGCAGATATGCAAATACTTCCCCAACTGCAGCAACATTCACTGCACCTTCTACCATCCGCGGCTATGCAAGTTCGGCGTTTTCTGCAAGAACCAGTCCGACTGCAATTTCGTGCACTCGTTTCCTACAAAGCCGGGCAACCTGACGTGGCGCTCCGACCACAAGTGATTCTTACTGCTGGGATTACATATAATGTACATTATGTAACAAAACAAGAAGAATAAGAATTGTTTACTTACGATATATGAAAACTGATTTCCGTTGGAGGTTTTACGATTTCCCCCGTCGCGTGCAACAAATTTATTTATTTTGTAGTGATACGAGGAAACAAATTGAATATAAATCAAATATATTTGTAAAATACTGCGTTTGATTCATATGTTATGTAAAAATTAATAAACAATTTTAGACCAGTTTGAATTTTTAGATGAGTTATAAAATATTTAAATGGTAGGCTTACAGAGCAAGTAGAGTAAGAACAAAAATATAAATTAGTAATTAAAGCACTTGGTTTTACTTGTTTTACAATATATTTATTTATCCCTAAATAGTTGATAAAAATTTAATATAATGGGGTAAAATCAAGAGTTTTAATTACTGATTTAGCTTATTGGTAAATTATGTTTCACCAAGTGATGGATGAGCAAAAAAGGTTGTAGTTTAGAAGAAAGACCTGTTCAATTCGAAAAGTTTTAAGTACAAAAACTGGTAAATAAATGTGCACAAATGTAAAAAAAATCATTTTAAGTTTAAAATACAACACTTTCTATAGCATTTCTTATGAAGCCAAGGCTCGATGTGGTTCAGTAAAAATAATGATTATCCGATCTGTAGTTTTGTTTTGAGACTTCGATTGTCATTAAATAATGCAACATGTTTTTAAATTAAGAATCGTAGTAAATACTTCAAGGCCAAAAAAGTACAAATAAGGTTCTCCCTTAAACACCTTCATACCTGTTGATTATAAAGAAATTAGTTCTCGAGTTACATGAATATTTAATTAATAAATTTGGAATAAAACACACAAATATTTATGAAGAAAGTGTTAGAATTTTATTCAAAGTTTGTTAATTATAATATGACTTTTGCATTATAATATGGCAATTTATTTACACATAAGTAACTTTTGCATTATAATATGGCAATTTATTTACACATAAGTAGCTATACTTTGGATATAAATATTATATTTGTTATTATTGATACAATACATTAATTAAATTTGATAAATAAATATGAGTGTTTATTTTAACTTTTCGTGGAAGAGAAAATGACTACTTACATTTTATTCCGAATAGTTATTTACGTTACAATAAAACCTTAAACGCAAAACAGTATTAGTTTGAACTCTTAACAGTATGTAATTCGGTTTGGGGTAAAGTAATCAAGCCAAAACAGCTTAATAATTAAAGTATGAACTATGAATCTACCTTTACAACTCAACTAAATAAAATGAACGATAATTGGGTTGCCTATGATAATTTCTGTTCATAATATTAATATTATACATTTCCCCTATATACATCATTGAATATACATTATTGAAATTTTTTAAATTATTAGTTAATTTTCTATAACCACGTAAAAGACTTTACTATTTTATAAAATTATATATTAGAAAGATAGCAACATTGCTAAATAAAGATTATTATTATTTATGAATAGTGTAAATATTGTTGCATAATATTTGTTTACAAATTTTTTCCTAGCCGACATAACCCACAATGTGACATAATCAAAATTTTTGTCTTAATTTAGGAGAATTGATATGAATAACATCACCAAAAATGTAATCACCTCATCACATCGTTTAACAATAATAAGGTAAGTCAAAAATGTATTAGGTAATTGAATAGTTGTTTAAAGATGCATATGTTTGTATAAAAATTCTGTCTTCCGATTCAGCAGTTATGATAACTTGTTTTACAGTAGTTAATGCTGCTTATTCTTAGATTCAGTAATAGATAGAAATAATGTTATATTTTATATAACGTAGCATTTAGTTATAGTTCTTTTACTAATAAAAATTCAGGTCTATTTATAAAGACAATAAAGTAGAGTAGTAGTGTTGAACTATCGATTACATGGTCCATGTGAATTATTTAATTTATCCTATAGGCTTGAAATGTTGCCCCAATAAGATTTTACAAGAAATATTTCAATAATTCTATATCCTTAAAGATCTTATAGTTGTTGCCTTAATTCTTATTAGATTGGAATGTTGCTCCTTTTTATTTTTATATTATTATCCGACATAAAAAATTATAATCCCAATTTCTTGTAAAACCTTTATTATTCCTAATTTATTATTGTGTTATTATACTATAGATCAGTTTTATTTTGATTTCAGAAATCTACATAAGACACACTATGAAATACTCAAGTTGCCAAGAAATTGCACAACAAAGGAAATAAAAGAGTCATACATAGAGTTATCGAAAAAGGTGTGTGAAGTTTGTTTATGAAATTTTCAATAAAATTATTATCTGAAATATAACTAAACATGTTTTAGCTGGAAGCTACTCTATTTGTCAGCATTCCACACGGTGCAAGTAAATACTACTGTCCAACAAACCAATCTAAAATTTATTAATATTAATTAATTGATTGATTAATGATAATTTGTAGTTGAAACTTTCATCACAATTTTTTAAACATACAGTGGCGAGTCAAAGTTTTAAAATAGTTTTCTGAATTCTTTACTTAAATATGTACCACCAAGTAAATGCCGACATTTAAAAAATAAAATTGTATCAATATATATCTTTGTTGAATTTAGTACTCGTTTATGACGTTGTGAAACATTTTTAATATTTCTTTTGTGCATGCTAAACCCTCAATATATTATATATCGTTTTTATATATTTTCAGTATCATCCAGATACAAGCAATGAGGCTCAATCTCATAAAAAATTCGTAGAAGTGACTGAAGCCTATCATGTTCTCAGTAAACCGGACTCGAGAAGAAATTATGACTTGGGACTGCCATCACTTAACGGGGATAACACTTCGACTTATTCAGAGCCAGAAGAGATTGTTCAGACGAAGCGAAAGTATGTTCAATAGCTTATCTTCAAGGTGTCTACAACCACTTGTTTGTATTGTTAAAGTTATTTTCTTGCAGTCCGTGGAATGACCCAGTATTTTGGAGGAACAGAGATAAGTCTAAGGACGATTTTTACAAGTCCCAGCCGTATTACGGAATTAAGGGGGTGAAAAGGGTCCCCAACAAGTATATCGTTCTGCTATGTATCGGTTTTACTTGTATCGGTGTAGGTTTACAAGTGCTTGCTATAAGGTATGAAATTTCTTTTAAAATTGTAAATAATTTTATTGTTAAATTTTATACTGGTATATTTATTTAATAGCAAAAATTTAGTATTTTAAAATTTATACTTTACAATGTATATTTTATCTTTCTTCAATTGTCATTGTTAAACTGTCATTTGGTTGCCTTTTACCATCACTTTTTCTCTTACAATGGTAAATGATAATGAATGGAATCTTTTTAAATCATCTTTTATTTGGCATCAGCCATGTGTCATTTGTCTTCTGTCACCTGTAATCTTTTATCTACCATTTCTTCTGCCATTTGCTATCTGTCAACTGTTGCCTGTCATCTACTATATGACATCTGCCTATGTTTTTTTTCTTTATGACATTACAAGTCAAACAAAAAATAATTTGAAAAATTTATATTTTGGGTGGTAAAATAGAATTCTTTTTAGTAATCTGACATTGATCAATTGTTATTTATCCATGAGTCTCTTACCATTTGTTATCTTGTTATTATATGCCATTTGGAATTTGTTATCCCTTATTAATCATTCCCTAATGATTATTTCATCTGTCACCTCTTGTCTATCATATTTGGTCTGCCAAATTTATTTGTAATGTGTTATTTGATAACGATCAATTGTCATCTGTCAACTGTTATCTATCGCCTGTCATTTGTTATCTGTCACTTATATTTAGAATCTTTCATCTTGTTGTTTTGTTTAGATATAAAAATTTTAACTTTTATAGAATTAAATTTATTCTCTAGGTATTCTTTTACCTTACGGAGGGACAAAATGCTGAATGCATCAAATTCTGCTGAAGCTCATCTAAAAGAAGTTCGGGAACAAGCGGCAAGGAATGGTAATAAGCTCCAAATTGAAATTATGAGGAAAAGGTTGATGAAAGGGAAGGAAAACGTTGTAAACAACGATTAGTTTTTTGTAGACACGATGTGATATTTGTGATTATATTTTTTATAAACGTGATATTGTCAATAAAGATGTAAATATGACATATTTCGTAATTTTTAAATTGCGCTTTCAAAAAACTTACCTTAAATTAGTTCCAATCAATAAAACACAGGTATGTGGGAGTTAAACATAATTATTTATTTTTGTTTTTCAAGTTTTGACAAAATAGAGATTCGAGAAATCCGTAAATTATAAAAACGATGACAACACAAATTACACGTCCCCAACAAACAAAAAAATAAAAACACAACGACAGAGGGTCTCTTAAAAATTCTACCGCCTAGAAATTCGGATCGAAGCAATCCATCTAAGTTCGAAAAATGACGCCAGTTGAGATCTACACGAGAGTTTAACACTTAAGACGATTACTCGGTTACCTTAGTATTAAAAACCATTACTTATTAATTTTTTTATTTCTCATTTCAAAACTCGAAAATTATCGTCGCCGGCAAGAACATTAAATACACAATAAATATTTATATATGTCTCAAAATACAAGCTAATATCACTTCGTAAAAATTAAAAAAAATAATAGTTATTTAATAATTTAAAAAACATAGTAGTAGCGGTCGTGCGCACATTGTTTACACAAATTATGTGCACTTAAAATCGTAAAAGTTTGTATTTACAGGGCGGGTCAATTAAAACAGTGACGGCTAACTCAGTTGCCAGATAATGTTTCACATTTGTGTTCACAACGTTATTTTCTTATTCACACTCTACAATTATTCAATAAATTAGTTGTAGAATTAATAAAATTATTGAATTATTGTTTCCTGTCAACAACAGCTACAGACTGATTTCTATATATTGTGGATCTTATAATCGTAATACAGTTGAAGACAGGGAAACAAAGTTTTACTTTGGAGTTTTAAACATCTCTAGATTACCACTGGTATTAATTAATGTAATTAATCTGATGTTATAATTTTAACATGGATTTATTTTTTTCTTCACCTTCACAATCAATTTTTTCTTGTTCAATAGAATAATGCTGTCATTTTTTAATGGTTAGTTAATTTCTTGAAGTATAAATTACTCAAAACTTTTTCAATTATATCCAAGCTGTACTTTTTTCTATAAACATGTGTTTCGAGAATAGAACGCCTTTTAACATTTCAATTGTGGTCCCAGCCATTTGAGTAGCGGATAAGTTAGCCATCACTGAATTCATTCTTATAAACGAAAAATATATATTTCTTGTTACAACTATTGGTATATATTCAAATACGACACCCTGCAAAAACAAAAATCGTGTAACGTGTGGGATTGCCTACCCTTTCGACATGTACATTAGTTATTATAGATATTAGACTAGACTCTTCAGCGAATAAATATATACATCAGTACTAAAAAAAATAATATACAAGAGGAACAATTACGAAAATAAAAACAAACAAAAAAAAAAATTGGTTGAAAACTTAATAAAGTAAATTGCAACGAATAAGGTGCTTATGCTGAAGCTTTCTTCCTTTACTAATTAAATAGTTTTTTTTTTCTTATCCTTTAAAAGCTAATTAAAATTTTCTTCATAGCCTTCAATTGTGTGCATTCCATTTCCTTAATTTAACTACTTATGTCGGGCAAATTACTGAAACGAAAGGAAATGTTTAGTGTTTTCGCAATGGTGGTCACGGTTTTGAGGTTACCTTTTAAAATGTAATCCGTTAAGAGGGTGGGAACGGTGGGGCTGTCCTCGTTTATAGCCTTCAAGACTGAAAAATACCAAATATAATCAATATACATTATTTTTTCTTTATACACTATCCGGTATAGTATTACATAATTCGAAGCTCATATCAAACGCCTTTATTTTAGCTGTCTCAATTCTTAAAGAGTAAAATTTGCTATGAATTAATACGTATTATAAAATGTGTCCAATTGAAGTTCATTATTCATTTCATCATTATTAGCATAGACTTAAATGCATTAAACTATGCTAATAATGGTGAATGAACTTTGCTCAATTGGACACATTTTACAATGCATATGATTCATAGCAAATTTTACTCTACTCAATTGAAAAAATAATTTTGTATATAAATATATAGCATGTATAGGTATGAACTTACTCTTAATAAGGACCTGAAGAGTTTGGTTGTTTGGAGGGCCGCTATCTAAATGGTAGGGGATTACAGTTGTCAAATACTGGAAAGAATAAATCCGTGATTATATTTAAAAAAAATTGGAAATGATGCATTAAACTATGTACCTTTGGATCTAGGCCATTCGGTGGTCGCACAGTGTTGCCTTTACTCCTCTTCTTTTCCACATGGTACTGCCTGCGCTTATTTTGAACAGCCAGGAGCAACGAGATAAACGTATTCTTCAGCTCCTTCTCGTACTCGAGCTCATCCCTAAGGGCTAATTCGGATATAAGCGTTTCGGAGAATTCCCTAATTAAAACCTCTAATTCCAGAAATAATTCATTTAGCTGCGATAGACTCAAATCTCTCAACTCTGGAAAAAGAAAAGAAGCATATAAGCAAATGTGAAAGACTCTATCACAGGTAAGCTAAACAATAATGATAACAAAAATATAAAACTTTAAGTAACAACAATTCATGTTTTATTTACATAAATCAATGTTGATTAAAAATATTCGGATAACTTGAGCTGTATTAAAATTTGTTCGTTAAGTTTTCTTTTGTTGTAGTTTATAATTTATTTCCAATACACGTTGTACGAGGGATTTCCGGAAAGTGGTACCCGTTTTCACAGTGCGGAGCGCTGGCGAATAGAGTATCAGTCGGATGTGTGATAACATGTTCAATTGTATTTCAGCTGCCTGTGTATACTAAAGGTACGTCTCACTGGTATTATCTGTACTGTGTTGATAATGTTCAAGGAAATAAAGCACGTTGTGAAGTTAGGACTTTAATTTCTCAAAGCAAGAAATGTTAGTATAGCACATTGAATATTCAATCGTCAATTGAATGATATGTATGGAGAAAATGCTATGGCGAGGTCTGTTTTCCAGTGGCGTCATTCTCCTTCAGGACAATGCCAGGGCTCATACGGCCTGGACAAGTTGTGCAAAAATTGAAACGGGAAACGTCAATAATTCGGATTACCATCTGATCACAAAATTCAAGAAGTTACAAGAGATGAAGAATTGGAAACACGTTTTGGAAACATGTTGAAGGACATCCTATCTTGACTCACATAGTCACTGGTAGCCAAACATAGTTTTGTTATGCAATACCTGAGAGTAAAAGACAGTTAATGGAGATTTCTAGGATTGGCGAGGTTTACTGCTCATTGGCTTTTTGACAGGAAAAAAATGTAGAACTGAGGGAAACTGTGATTCAGAATGTAAAACTGGGATACAAAAACTTGTTTACAACAAATGACGAGGTGACTATATAGAGAAGTAGTTTATGGTAGGTTCTTTTTGGTACAAATTTCTCCTTAATATTTGTTGATACATACTTGTTTTATATTTTTAAACGTGTACACTTTCCAGATGGCCCTCATATGTTAATGAGTATATGAATATCTGCTACAAAAATGATGCTGTGAAGTATGATCTTGATATTTATAGAATGAAAGAAGAAAATTCCTAATTTATTTATTGACTTACTGTCTTCATATAAAGGAGTGCTCAAAACCTCCTTGGCCTTCTCTAAAGTTTCGTTAGCGTCGATGAGCGATCCCCTGGATCCCGGCGACCTGTCCAGGGAGCAACTGTCTTCCTGCATGATGTCATCTATTTCTTGGATGACCTCGTCGGCCGTCTTTAAAGGTTCAGTGTCCTGGTGCAGACCTCCTAAAATTAATGCGTGCATGTCTAGATCGCTGGCGACGGCTTCGTCTTCCGAACTGAGTTCCAGTTCGTCTTCCGGAGTCAAAGGTTCCTAAAAATAAAACAAAAATAATTTCATAATGTTTCACCAAGAGAAAATTATCCAAGAAATAAAAACATAATATATCACATAATTGCCTAATTTCTAATTGCTAAAAAGAAATTATTTCTGCAGTTACTAGATTCTCCTTCACATTCTTAGTTGAACGGAAAAATAACTTAGAACTTATCAAGAGTATTCCTTCTCCCAAAATACTCTATAGTCCATTGTATAAGAAGAATATGTAACTACTGCAGTTATTTTTGGTTCCGTTTCAAATCAGATTGTAAAGTCTTCATCAGATATAAAATTTTTTCAATCTTGGATCTTAAAGGCATATACTTTATGGTACATTTCCATATTAATATTCTTTCAGTTTCCAAATAGAAACATTCAATCAGATTACAATTTTTCTATAACCACTCTATGCTGTTATTACATTTTATTGTATTGGGCTTTTATCCTGTTTGATCCTAAATAAATAAATAATATAATTACGTTATATTTCATAATTTTCATAATTAATATTACAGAAAAACATTTCTAATGTTTTAAGGCAAAATAATTGGTGGTTCACCAATCTTATAAAATCTATTTATTTTTTTTCTGTATGTTTATGATATTTTTTTATGTATATTAGTAAATCTACGGAATAATTCAAATTTTAGTTTTTACTTTAAAGATCCACTTAGCGATTAGTATATATGGTTGCCTATATGTAAAAAATAGATGTAATCTAGATTTGATAGATTCATTTGATCATTAAATCATTTTCTTCGCAATGATCACAAATTTTAATGGTTTTCCTAATTTGTAAATTATTTTATAACCAGTCTATCCTGTTATAATATTTGATTTTTATCCTGTTTGATCGTAAATAAATAAATAAATGATATAATTATGTTATATAAACGAATTTTCTTCTTTTTTCATAATTTAATTAATATTAATAAACAGAAAGACATTTCTAATGTTTAAGGTGATGAGACAATTGGTGGTCCAACTGTATTATAAAATATTGTTTTTTTTCTGTATGCTCGTAATATTTTTAATGTATATTAGTAAATCTGCCGAATAATTCAAACTTTACTTTTTAATCATAAGGATGGTGGCGACCGTTACTACGTGGTAATTCATGATAAATACTAAACTAACGCACTTACTATATTTTTTACCACTAGAGGTAAAAAACATACTAAGTGCGTTAGTTTAGTATTTTCTTTACTTTTTACTTTACACACTTGGCAATTAGTATATATGGTTGCCTACATAAAAAAAATCGATCTAATCTAGATTTTGATGGATTCATTTGTTCATTCAATCATTTTCTTCACAATGATCACGAATTTTGATAGTTTTCCTAATTTGTAAATGTGTCAAGTGAACTTGTAAAAAGTAAAGCACATAAAAAACAAGATCTCCCAAACTAACTTCCAATTCGTCTTCTGGAGTCAAGGATCAAAACATAAACAAAATATTATATAATTCATAATTTGTTAAATTAGGAATATTTTTGTAACGACAAGAATTTCTATTACAATCTTAGTTGAATATATTATATTGTATAAGAAGAATATGTAACTACAGCAGTTATTTTTGGTTTCTTTTCAAATAATTGAAATTCGTTTTTGAGTTACGTGAAGATTTAATTTATAAACTTGAATGAAAGTCTTTTTTTACAAAAAATTTTTTTAGGTAGGATATACATTTCGATCACAAAGTGACCATTATCAGTAGCAAAAAATTGTCAATGCTTTTATTCAAGTTTATTTTCAAATCATATTCTTTATAAACTTCGTTTCTGGTTTTTAATCCTTTTAGATACTAAATATAAACTACGTTTTTTATTTTATTATATAATTCAGTTAAACACATGATAATTCTTAATTTTTTTCATTAGATTGATATCACAGAACCAACAAGTACTTAAAGTAGAATAATTAAAATAAAATCAAGTTTTCGTAAGTATAAAATAATCATCTGTAACAAAATAAATATTAATAAATCCACGGAATAATTCGAATTTTAGCTTTGAGCCTGCAGACACATTTTACTTTATGTATATATTGTTGCCTATATAAAATTATTATAAAAAGATCAATTAATACATTATTTTTTAAATACAGCATTTTTATTAGCAAGCCTGCATATTAAAAATTCGTGTAAACATTATAATTATATGTATCTATTTAAATATTTTGGCAACGACGCAAGTACAGATTATACTAAATAAATGCGTGTGTGTAAGTATGACTTTACACTTGTTGATAACATTTTTTCACTAGTGTTAACCATACTTTTACCCTGCCTAAACCTGTATAAAAATATTATAACAAATTTAAATCATGTACAATTCTTATTGCGCTCTAATAATTACAACACATTTAATTAATTTATTGATGCAGTTCGTTTTAAAAATACTAATCATTTTTGGAATATAGATCTAGTAGCTTCTGGAAACAAATACAAACAACCAAATAAAGCAAAATGGCACATCAATATGTCCCAACATTTTCTCTTTACATTATTTTGGGTTAAGAAGTGTAATTTAAATAATTAATTGAATACTTATTATGTAAGTATCATGGACAGAAGAAGAAGAAACGAATTTATAATAGGTAAGTCTCAATATTTATCACCCTTTTCTATTGCAATACATTTTTGATATGAACCCCGCCTTATGGGTTCTCTTTATTTTATTGTTTCTTCTCTTAGTATTAATATATTTTATGATTAATTTCATTTAGATGAGAATAAAGATTATGAATATTATTAATTGAAGTAATGTTTTTATGATTTCGCATTTCTTTTGTAATAAAAATGGGCCGTGTCAATTAAATGGCAACGCAAACCTACGCCGGGTTTGTTTGCCATGTTCGGGGGGACACCGCCCGTAAAAATTCCTCTGTGTTTGTTCAAGTGATCGAATTTAATTTCTCTCTGGAAGTGATGACGGTTTTCGGATGAGTCAACCACACATGATCCTCTCATTTAGGGCAATGTGTGGGCCAATTTAATTAATTTAACAGAACCCGTCGGAACGTTTAAGCGTAATAACTGTATTTTTTCAATGTAGATTATAAAATTATACACATTATGTCATGCGCATTGAAAGAATATCTGTACATATTTATACAGGGTGAGTTTTTTTCGATGTTCTCTATGGGGATCTCGGAAACTATAAGCGATAGAGAAACGGTTAAATGGGTGAAAGAAGTGTAGATTTACGAGACGAATAAAATTCCACTTTCAAAGTTTTCAAAAAAGTCAAGGGTAACTAGATATTTTGAAAAAAGTAAAAAGTGTCAATTTTTTCAAATCAATATATCTCGGTTATTATAACAGACAGAAAAAAACTGTAAAGGAGAAAGTTTTAGATAATTTTATTTAGATTAATAAAAAATAATCAGAAAATTTTTATCGCCATTATTTTCCGAGATATAATGCAAACTTACATTTTTTTAAATGGAAACCATAGTTGGCTGTGACCTCATTCAAAAGGTAATTTTTTATTTAATATGACATAGTTATTTCTAAAAATGAGTGAGTTATAGTCATTTTAAATTTTATTTAAAAATGTAAGTTTGCGTCATATCTCTGAAAATAATGGCGATAAAAATTCTGATTATTTTTTATTAATGTGCATCAAATTATCTAAAACTTTGTCCTTTACAGTTTTTTTCTATCTGTTATAATAACCGAGATATATGATTTGAAAAAATTGACACTTTTTACTTTTTTCAAAATATCTAGTGACCCTTGACTTTTTTGAAAACTTTGATAGTGGAATTTTATTCGTCTCGTAAATCTACACTTCTTTCCCCATTTAACCGTTTCTCTATCTCTGATAGTTTCCGAGATCCCCATAGAGAACATCGAAAAAAACTTACCCTGTATATGAGTGTTATATATGAGTCGTCAAAATAAAAAGGTAACGAATAGGAATATTAAAAAAAAAACGTATTAATAGTTATTTAAGGTACAAGTGTAAAAAGTGATACTTTATAAATAAAGCAATAAAGAAACTTTTTACACGTGTGCCTTACAAAATTTTATCTTCGATCGTGCAGCAATTTTCAAAGAAGTTATTCATATGTGTAGTATTTTGCAAAAGTCATTTCAATTGCTGCTAATTATTCCATGAATAAAAATGGTGTTGTGGTCATCATAGTACTTTTCCTATATTTTTCTCGAAAACTATGAGATTTACGCAAAAAGGCTATTCTTAATAATTTATTCATTTTTTAATTCTCTACAATTATTTGTTATATAAATTTCAGTTTTTATTTTTTTTTTCTCGAAAGTTAAAAAATTTATGAAAAATATGTTTAAATAAAACATGTTCAATTTTTTTATTCTCTTTAACTTTTGTTTGAACCGTTTTTTAAAATTTTTCATATTTAGAAAAATATTACCAAAAAACAAAAAACGTCTCGAGTAAACCCCCCTATATTTCATATAGGGAAAGTAAAAATTAAAATATTTTATCTAGAGCGCATTGACGAAAACGTTACTTAGCAACCAGTAAATAACTGGCGCGAATGCCAGCCGCCATTATTATTTGTGGAAAGAGTTATCTGTGTTATACTGTTATAAACTGCAGAAAAAATGTGTGATAGTGATAGTAGTGATATTCAAAACATTCCATCCGATGTCGAAGAGGCCGCGGCAATGGCAGTAAAAACTTTGCTTGCAACAAAATCTCGGAAACAGTATGAATTAGTATATAATACGTTCAATCAATGGTGTACGTCAAAAAATGTTCATAACTTAACGGAGAACGTCTTCTTAGCCTGTTTCTCTGAAAGAGGTAAACAGATAAAACCATCGAGCTTATGGTCGGAGTATTCTATGATTAAGTCTTCAGTATTAGTTAACAAAAATATTGACCTCAAAGAATTTTCTAAGTTAACGGCATATATGAAGAACCAATCAAAAGGCTACCACTGTAAGAAATCTCGCGTATTTAAGAAGGAACAGTTATATAAATTTTTAAACGACGTGCCCGACGACATGGTTTTGATGATGAAGGTTGGTCATTTCATAAATTATTTGAATATTTAATGATAATGTTTCTAAATTCTAGGTTGTGGCAATTTTTGGAATTGCAGGGGCTGTTAGGAGAGAGGAATTATATAAGATGAATATCAACGATGTCGAAGATACTGGTTCGATGCTGATTGTTAAAATATCCACTTCAGAAACTAATAAATCTCGGGCGTTCATTGTTGACGGCGACACGAATGATACCAAAAATATGATTGACATTTACAGAAGATACGTTTTACTTCGTCCTCCACAAACTCCCCATCAACGATTATTTGTCTACTATCGTAAAGGAAAGTGTTCAGTCCAACCAGTTGGAATTAACACCTTTGGAAAAATTCCAAGACAAATTGCTAGTTATCTTGGATTAGCAAATCCGAATGAGTTCACTGGCCACTGTTTTCGAAGATCTTCTGCTACATTCCTCGCAGATGCCGGAGCAGACATTTTAAACTTAAAACGACATGGCGGTTGGAAAAGTTCGACTGTAGCTGAATCTTACGTAGAAGAGTCAATAAACAACAAAAAAGTGATGTCTATCCAAATTTTTCAAAGAGAAGTTTCCAATAACAGTACTTGCTCTCATATATGGAAATTATGTAGAAGATTCATATATTTCCGACCATATTTTGCGCGAAAGTACTAGTAATCAAGTAAATGTTCCAAAAATCCTACCTGAAACTTCTTCTTCATCGACTATGCCAAAAATTATTATTGAAAATTGCACAAACTGCAAAATTAACATTGATGTACATTATACAGTTTAATTTAATGTAAGTAGAAGCAATTAAAACAGAGTGACACTTTTGCAGGAATATGTGGTCCTATTAATTATCGTGCGGTTGTGTCGTAAAAGTAGTAGGTTACGAATCGCATCCTTCTTTGCTCACGCATACTTGCTAAAGTTTCGCTTTGTTTTAATCACTTCTACTTACATTAAATAACATCTTCAGAGTTGTTTAAACTATCTTTTTGTTTATATTATACAGTTTAATAGTTATTTGTATAAATTAATAAAAATTTAAGTTTTTCGTTGAAATTTTAGGTTATAATATTTTCATCTGTCAGATTTGACAGGTCTGTGCAATAAAAATAATTTGACATTAGCGTGCAATAAAAACCTAAAAAAGCACTGGTGCTTTAAAATGCCACTTTTACAACAAAAAATGATGCAAAAAGTGCTTACTTTTTACACGATCGTAGATAAAATAAATTTTGATAGAAAACAAATAATAGATGGCGGTAGATGATAATTGAGGGTGTTCGTACCACTTGGTAGTCATAGAATTACATTAAATACTACATTAGTTAAGGTGAACTTAAAATGCTCGTTTACAATATAGAAATAAACGAGACTTTAATATTCACCTTAATTAATGCTGTATTTAGTTTAATAGTTGATTACAGACATCAACATTATCGGCTATTAGTTTTAGGAAAAATGTAAAATCGATGTTAGTATGAAGGCATTTTACTCTGTAAGTGAGTACTTAAACTCATTAATTTAAATAAACCATGTCCGACTTGTGAACCAGTGGTCATTAATAAAGATTATTATTATTATTATCATTAATACAACATAAACTTTTTACAACTTGTCTTTGAAACTGTATTTTCTGTATATTTTTATCCTTTTTTTACCTTTTCTCTATGGGAATCTCGGAAACTATAAGAGGTACAAAAATCAAGGTTTTCAAAAAAGTCATGGGTAACTAGATATTTAAAAAAAGTATAAACCGTCAAATGTTTCAAATCAATATATTTCGGTTATTATGACAGATAGAAAAAAAAACTGAAAAAAACAAAGTTGTAGATAATTTTATGCAGATTAATAAAATATATTTTTAATAAACTCAATAAAGACATTAAAACACTCATAAATGAATTCAAGACGGACGTTTGGTTAAAAAGTTGTGACAAAATTAACGACTCAAAAGGGAAACAATTTTGGACGGAAATAAAAAAACTCAGTAAATATAAAACGGACACTTTACAGAAAATTTACGACCCGTCAGCTAACGAGACCATCACAGACCCTGACGCAATTGCACAAAAATTTGCTGACAATTTTAAGACGACCTATTTAATGACACAAGACCCCAACTTTGACCGGACAAATTCTAAAATAGTGAACGACTGGTACGTTAAATATTTTGCAAAAAACAACTGTTCAGAACCGACGGACATTTTCACACACGACGAATATTTTAGTGTTTTAAAGAAAGGGAAAAGTACAGCGACTGGACATGACCACATACACAGACTCATCCTAAAATCCTTTCCATTCCACATCCACGACTACATTCTCAATAACATTAATTTTCTTTATAAAAAAACAGTACTTCCCGGAGGTCTGGAAAGTAGGAATTGTAATGTGTATTCCCAAACGCGACCAACCCTCTTCCTTATAATCCAGTTACCGTCCCATTATTCTTTTACCCGTTATTGGGAAGATATACGAATCCCTCCTTAAAAACAAAATCCTCTCCCTAATTTCCAACCAGATCCCCAAATATCAATTTGGTTTTCTTCCACATCGATCAACCTCCCTCCCACTCACTATCCTTATATCAAATTTTCAAACATCTCACCTTGAAGGCAAAGCTTCAGCAGCTCTATTTTTAGATGTCCAGAAAGCCTTCAAGGCTTACTTTACAAGTGTCACCTCTTAAATATCCCTCCCCATATCATTTTCATTATTAAACAATTCCTCTTTAATAGATCCCTTAAAGTAAAAATCCACAATTCTTTCTCTTCTTCCTTTACTCCTGAGCAAGGACTCACTCAAGGCTCTCCTCTCTCACCTCTGTTGTATAACATTTTTTGCGTTGATATCTATAACCCTGATCCTCTCTACTTCAATCCATCCAAATACCTCCTGCAATTCGCTGATGATACTGCCCTAATTACACATGCTCCCACACTACCAAAAGCCCTTCAATCCCTTCAAGAGCTAATTGACTCCCTTCAATGCTGGTTTGCAAAATGGCGCATTAAAATAAATCCTCATAAATCGCAACTCCTAATTCCTTATCATCGCACCAATAACTCACCTTACAAAATCCATATTTCCCAAACTATGATCCCTCCCTCAGTTTCCGTAAAATACCTGGGCATAACCATAGATCAAAAAATCAGTTTTAAAAAACATACAGCCATAATAAAAAGCAAAATTACTTCTAGGGCAAAATGCTTTTGAAGTTTAACGTATAAAAACAGAGGTATTAATACAAGAACAGCTGTTAAAATATATAAGATGATCTGCCGTCCATTACTTGATTATGGTTGTGCCCTCTATCCCAACCCCACCAACCCAACCTCCCGCAACATCGAAGTTAGCGAGCGAGCATCCCTCCGTATCCTAACCAAACTCCGCCATCCTCTTAATCCTCTACACAATCATTCTAACCAACTCCTCTATGATACTACTTTAGTTATCCCCATCCTAGAACGCCTTCGATTCCTATTAGAAAAATTCTCCAAAAATCCTTTCAACTTCCACATATTATCCTTATATTGTCTTTCCAGAAATCCTAGTATAAACCCTAAATTTAAAAATCCTAATTCCACTATATTTGAATTCATTTCATCCCATTACGCATTAACGTCTGACGCCATATGACTGGACAAAACAAGGCAGAAAGACCTCTGGTCGATAGCCTTTTGACGAACTAACTCACTAACTCATCATTCATTATTTATTATTTTAATGTAAACATGTATAAAGTTTGTCAATAAAAATGTGTATTATTATTAAAATATATTTACTAAATTTTTGTGACCATTATTTTCCGAGATATGATGTAAACTTACTTTTTTTTAATGGAAACCAAACGATAGATTATTTCTTTCTCTTTAATCCTATATGGCATATGACATTTTTAAAAATAAGTGAGTTACAGTCATTTTAAGTTATATTATTAAATTAAACATTTTATTGGTTCAAAGATTTAAGTGCACGGATGAAATATTTAAGTCAATATATTAAAGCCAGTTTTCTAATTCCTTTATGAATATTAATACGCTTTATGTAATAGGATAATGTTTCAAAAAGGTCGAAGATATAAATATGTACATCTATTGATTTATAAGCTACATATTTTCGTTTTATTTTTTATTTTGTTGACTGTATCTGTACGTAGAATGTTCAAATTTGACAAAATTCAAGAACTAGGCTGAAATACGCAGGCGATGTGCTTATGGAGAATTTATTTCAATAAAATTTATTACGTCTCTGCAAGAACTAATGTCAAAAACGGTAAAATTACTTCTAGACCATTAATGACCTCTATATTACAATTGATAGAGTTAAAACAGCTCAAATTTGTAAATAAATAAATCAGTGTTTTGAGTTATTTATTATCTTGGACTGTATCTGTACCTTTTGTTATAAACGAGCAAACTTAATTTAATAATAAAATGTATTAAAATCCTTTAGTTCGTTGTTGTAGATTCACGAAATGTTTTCGTATTTTTAAGTTATTAGTTAATTTAATAATATTATAAATGACTCAAATCCTAAAATCAGTGTTGAGAATTGATCAAATCACTTTAGGAATAATAATGACCTTCATATGTGAATAATTGTTAGTAAAAAGGGTCAGATGTAAAATTTATCGTATTGCCCAGGGCTTAATTTTCTGCCTTGAAAAAATAAGAATAAAGTCAAATATAAACGTTGCTAGTATGGCTATACTGCAAAGTCGGAAGTGCAGTAGTTTAGTGTTCTATAAACCATCAAAACAAAATGAAACATTTTCATATTGTACTCTTAATTTTAGCTTAGCTT
Organism: Ontholestes murinus; assembly: GCA_963969525.1. Taxonomy (NCBI): domain Eukaryota; kingdom Metazoa; phylum Arthropoda; class Insecta; order Coleoptera; family Staphylinidae; genus Ontholestes; species Ontholestes murinus. The sequence goes on along the minus strand of OZ018395.1, from coordinate 56,843,556 downwards.
CAGCGACAACGGAAAGGCGATAAAATAATGTAATGATTATGTAAACACTCACCTTATTTTCATTTAAATTCAAAGCCGGCATGTGCAATTTCCTCGCGTACGATTTCGACCAATCTATGGGCAGAATGTTGCCGAAATTTCCGGTTATCGTCCACCACATCCTGAAATGAAGAGATAGTTAGAATCCCATCGATGCATAATTTACAATGTTCAATGAATTACATTCCAAGCATATCTTATATAAGCCTATATAGTAATTTAGTAGAGCTTTTGGTATAATTTCGCAGTGCACCTTAATAAAAAAATTTAAATACACACTCAAGTAGCAATAAATTTCAATAACTTATTCTTACAGTTACTTTTATTTCATTTAGTTTGTTAGGATTATTATAATATAAATTTAGGGATTTTGCAATTAAAATTATAAGCAGGTTATATACAGGGTGACTGACGAAAAACCTTTGGTGCTGTATCTCGCTTATTTTTTATCCGATTTTAATAAATAAAACATCAAATTAAACCATTTTTAAAAGACTTTAATAGGATCTGAACTGTTATTTTTTCTCGCACCCAGTTTTTGACAAAATACGATCAACATTTTTTTTTTAAATTGCACTGTATATATATTTTTATTGATTCGCAAGGAGATTTTTTTTCTGAATATAAAATTGTAGACAAATTTATCCATACAACAAACTTAAGTCGAGAAATTGAGGATTAAAAAAATAAATAAAAAGTCAAGTATCCATTGTAAACAATATACAGACCCTATTTTAAATGTCAAAAGTGACAGTGACAGCCATTGATACAATACTGCAACGATTTTTAATTATTTCATAATTAAAATGTTGCAATATTTCAAACACTGTACTAGAATTTTGTGCTTCTACAGAAATCGTTTTTCAGTTTTTGAAATCTTGCAACATTTTTATTATGAAATTATTAAAAATCATTGCAGTATTGTACCAATGACTGACACTGTCACTTTTGACATTTGGAATAGGCTCTGTATATTGTTTACTATGGGTACTTGATTTTTAATTTTTTTTTTAATCCTCAATTTCTCGACTTTGGTTTGATGAATAGATAAAATCGTTTACAAATTTAGATTCAGAAAAAAATCTCCTTGCGGATCAGTACAAAATATATATACAGTGCAATTTGAAAAAAAAAGTTGATCATCTTTTGTCAAAAACTGGATGCAAGTCTTTTAAAAATCATTTAATTTGATGTTTTATTTATGCAAATCGGATCAAAAATAAGCAAGATACAGCACCAAAGGTTTTTCGTCAGTCACCCTGTATAAGAAGGTTTACTAAGGAAATCAATTGGATATTAATTTTGGTTGATTGAGTTATTTGAAGATAATAATAACTTTGAATAAAACACTTAAAACCTTTCTTCAATATTTTATTTTTATCCAGATGCACATTTCGGACATTGAAGAAAGGTTCTAAGTGTCATACTTTATGATTAATTCTTTACCTGTTAAATCAATTGGTTTGTTTATTTTCCATCTTTGACTTTAAAGATGAAGTGGTTATAAATCAAACGACCTAAATTACAAATTTATTATTTTAAAATATGTATGTCTTGCTATGGTAATAATTTTGTTTAAGCTAATTATATGTGTATTTGTTTTTCATTATTTTGAATTTATATTTTCTACTTTATTTATTTTTTACGTAATTAATCAAATGGCAAGTAACTAGTTAAAAATACGATTCATATGGAATTTCTAACAACCGTACTAATAGACAGAGATCAATTCTCGGATTCTAGAATCCTAGATTAATAGCTATTTATTGCCGTATCTAAGATTATTTGTAGAATTAATCCGAGATTATACCGACTATTGGACGCTTTTTAGCCCGATCCGAGGATTAATCATCAATCTCGGATTAATTCGCAAGTGTAAATTTAACCCAATACTCGTAACTATTTGAGTTATCCTTCAACTTTTTATGTGACTATTGTTTTAAAAGCTACTAGAATGTTTAGATTTCTTAAATTCCCAGCATTTAATTCTTATATTCTATTTTTATTTCTAAAAGCTTCCCCCATTTTGTCTGTTATCATCCTAAAATTTTAGTATTTCGTAATTTATGTTATTAGAATCTTTATTTTCCTATCATTTCTCTCCTATTATTTTGATAATTTTTCATCATTTCTTGCTTTATCTTATTGGAATTTTCCAACAAATTCTTATCCAAGTCCCGAATATTTTTGAAGGTTCCAGCAATTTTCCATCAATTTCTTTTCTAAGTTTAAAAAAATGTAGAATTTTTTTAGTACTCTCCATCGACTACATTAGCCTCATTAGAACCAAAACTTAAAATCGGTCAGTAATTGTCGAAATGACGGGGAACAATAACTTAACATTTAAGTGTTTACAAATTGATGAAGATGATGAGAACCGCGGTTATTGTAGAGTTACAGATCAAGGAAAAATAAGATATTTTACATATTCAAATATTGAAAAATACTTGATTGGAAAATAGTGTTACATCTGATAATAGGACAATTATTATGCTTCTTCTCTTCTTGTTTTTCCATTGGCTATCGACCGGTGGTCTTTCAGTCCAAAATATTTTATTTTTACCTTTTAGAAAATTCCCAATCGCGGTTCAATTCGTTTAAACATTTTATATATTTATTACGACTGTCCAAAGCTAATTAGGAATAATGTGCTACTATTTTATAAATTGTTCAAACAGTATGTTATACAACTTGACGACATGATGTAATATTTATTTTATTGTGGCCTTTGGTTTAATGTTTACGTTTTAAATAAATGAATGAAGGATGTTGCCCACGCTCAACAAAATGAAATATTTATGTTTGCGAATCCATTACAGTAAGTGGAGGTAACAAATTGAATTCGCGTTCAAGGTTGAAATAATTTAAATTGTAACACGAATATATATATATATATATATATATATATATATATATATATATATATATATATATATATATATATATATATATACAGGGTGACTGACGAAAAACCTTTGGTGCTGTATCTTGCTTATCTTTGATCCGATTTTAATAAATAACAATTTATATACTAAAGGAATTTCAATTTTCAAAATTAATTATAAAAATAATTATATCCATGTGATTATTAAATTAACTTCAAATGAATATAAAAAATAAATATAAATTAAATGTAAATACGAGAAATACTGTGTGTGCTGGGTTTAAAATTGTATTAAACACATTTGAACAAAAATAAATGATAGAGGGGTTCAATCTGCACTCAATCTTGTAGATATTAATTGATTAAATTCAATAACTTAACAAGTTACCCTAAATTGATTAATAATTCATTTGATAGAAAACTAAATAAATTTACGCAGTCTACGTATGTTTGGTTGCCTACTAAGAATGTTTATATTGCTATTTTATAATTCTTTTCAGGCATTTATTCTATTTCTAAATTAATATAATAATTATAGATGGGGGAATGGTACCGGTGCTGGTGCTTTAGAGTGACGGGACGATCCTTCAAAGTAACAAGCTCATTTCCACACGCAAATACACAAATAACACGGCGGAATGACCAAGTGGTCGATAGCCAAACACTACTACTACTATAATAATTAAATTAATATTATATCTAATTTAAAAAAAAACGAAAACTTTTATCTAAGGTCAAGTAGAAATGCCACAGGTCGTAGCCTTCTTTAAGATAATACGAACTATGAATACAATATTGTCGGATAACAATTAGTTATATGTATAAATATTCATGATAATAAAATTTACAGCCATTAGTTCTAAATAAAACAGCGCATAAAATCTATTTTAATAGCATATAATATTTTTATTGTCCGCTCTCTCAACAGCAGTTTCTTATTAATATATGTTTGTGAATTTCAATAATTAAATGCCGTTATATTCCATTCTGTTTAATTATTAACTGTTTGCGGTGGTTGTCAGTGGTGTATCCACTCAATTAGGGAATTCTAGTGCAACGCTTTAGTCAATAAGTGTTGTCTTAACGGTAAGTAATATTTTTGTCAAGATTAGTTTAGTTTATTGACTTTTTTATGTCCTACAAAAACATACAAAATAACATACATTTACAATACAATATTTGCTGTGATTTATTCGAATTATTCATAATTTACTCTATTCATGCTTCTAAAATTTTCTACCAACTTCTCATCCAGATTAACAAATATTTAACATTCTCGGACCCAGAAAAGCAAAGCTCCTTTGTCCAAAAGTTTATTTATTTTTGTAATAGTGAGCCTGTGTGATATATTTCTGGTGTTGCGGGGATTATTTTTATATTTTAGAAGATTTTTGTTTTTAAATTGATATAATACCGAGTGTAAAAATATATATCATAAAGTTTTGCTTCTTTAAATAGATCGTCTGTTGAATACGTATATAGTTTGTTAAATATGATTTTTATTATTATTTTTTGAATGATGTTGAGAAATTCCTCCCCATGCTATTATATCATATATTAAATGCGACTCTACTAAGGCGTGGTATAGTATATATTTTGAGAACTATAATTTTCAGCAATTTTTTTACCAGCAACTTCCAGATTGCTAGAATTTTCTTCGAGAGCTTTATATTTTTCTGCCAGAGTTTTCTTGAAATAATAATTATAAAATAATCAAATAATTCTTGTTCATTACGCAAAACAAGTCTTATTGAAATTTTCTAGAAATCTTAAATACTTTAGATTTTTCCTACTATTTTTATGCCAGCAATTTTTAAGACAGATAAAATTATGGAAAATATAAGAATATTTTCTATCAATGTTTCTTCTATAATTGGATTATACAGGGTGAGTTCTTTAAGATGTTTTCTATGGGGATAATGGGAACTATAAGAGATAGAAAAAAGGTTAAATGGAGACGAATGTAGTTTTAAGAGACGAATAAAATTCCACTTTCAAAGTTTTCAAAAAAGTCAAGGGTAACTAAATATAATAAAAAAATAAAAAGTGGCCATTTTTTCAAATCAATGTATCTCAGTTATTATAATTAAAAAAAACTGCATAGGGCAAACATTCTTGTACATGTACAGGGTATGTACAATAATCTGTTTGTCTGGGGTGAAAATAATATGTATCTTTGGTATCTAGCTGAACTGTCATTTTTTTACTTAACTAATAAAAAATACTATATAATTCAGTATAACTAGTTTTATTTTATCGGAATTTTCGAGCATATCTTTTCTTCTATTTTTTTTTCTTATTTTATCCAGTACATTTGCTTTTAGAATTTTAGGAAAATAGAAATATAATTACTCAAAAAGTTGAAAAAGGATGATGGAAATTCCTTTTACTACTTTTTGAGCAATTCTCCCTATTTTCCTTTATCTTATTTTCTTCAAATTTTACATAAATCTTGCTCTACTTTATTATAATTTTCAACAGTCCTTTTTTTCAAGTTTTCTAAAAATTTCTCGTCTAGATTGCGAGAAATTTCAAGAATTCTCACTATTTTTTGAAAAGTTTTATAATTTCTTTCTTATCCTCTCGGAATCTCCAAGAATTGCTTCTCTAAATGTTCTCAGAATGTTTTTCGAGAGCTTCAAAATTCTCTAGCATTTTTATTTTCAGATTTACAGGATTTTTGCCATTTTTCGTTTACATTTTCTAAAACATAATGTTTTTTTATCTTCATAGTATTTTTCACTATTATATCTAATTGGAATTTATATTCAGAATTTTTCGCAATCTCTTGTTTTATATATACAACATCTTTATTACAGTAACACATATTTACAAAAATAACATATATACAGTATGATTAGTGTTAGTCTGTCACTGTCTGGGCTATCGACCGTAGGTCTTTCTGCCCTGTCTTAAAAGAAATTTTAAAAAACATATAAAAATTGAAGCTAGTTGAATTTAACTGTCTGGGTGATGCGATCTAATGAATTGATGAAGAGTAATCTTGTTTTATTTTATTGAAATTTTCCAACAATTTTTACATATTTTCTAGAAATTTTCAGCAACTGTGTACCAATTCTTCTTTTCTTACTGGAATTTCCTTTATCTTATTCTCTTCAAATTTGACATCAATCTTGCTTTACTTTATTATAATTTTCAACAGTCTTTTTTTTTTCAAGTTTTCTAAAAATTCTCGTCTAGATTGCGAGAAATTTCAAAAATTTCTCACTATTTTTTTGAAAAGTTTTATACTTTTTTTCTTACCCTCTCGACATCTCTAAGAATTTCTTCTCTAAATTTTAAGAATGTTTTTCGAGAGCTTCAAAATTCTGCAGTATTTTTTTTCCGATTTATAGATTTTTTGCCATTTTTTGGTTTACATTTTCTAAAAAGAATGTTTCTTCTATCTTCCGAGTATTTTTCATTATTGGATTTAATTGGAATTTCTATTCAGAATTTTTCGCCATCTCTTGTTTTATTTTATTGAAAATTTCCAACATTTTTTACATACTTTTTATAATTTTTTGTATAAATTGAGAAAATTTTCTTAGAGGGTTCTAGAATTTTCCAGCAACTTTGTTTGTACCAATTCTTCTTTTCTTATCGGAATTTCCAGATTTTTTTAAAGCCCCAAGATTATCCAGTTTTCTAGAATTTTCCACACTTTTTCAAAAATATAAGAAATTGTCACCACTTTTTGTTTTATTTTATCGGAATTTTCCTATAATTTCTCTTTTAAAGTTCTAGAATATTCTAGAATACCTTATGAAATTTTGTATCCTTTCGAAGGATTAATTGGACTTATAATATCATTTTTTCTAAGAAATATATTTTTATTGTTTATTATTCAACAGGAATAATCTATTGATATCAATTATTAATCACACGTTAATTTTTTTCTATTTGTTCTCTATTCTCTAAATATAGTTTTATGAAATATATATTCTCATTTGCAAGTATTCCTTGCTTTATTTGATTAGAATTTTCCAACAGATTTTTAAGTATTTCTCCCTAGATTGTAAGAATTTTCTTCGAGGGATCTAGAATTTTCAAGTTAGTCAAGTTTTTGTTTTATTTTAAACATTATTCATTTACACTTCTATGAATTTTTAATTTTTCTTCCATCTTTTGTGTATTTTCTCTCTTTCTTCTTATCTAATTGTGAATTTCTAAATTTCATACGAAATTTTCACCATATTTTGCTTTATCTTAGCGAAATTTCTCTTCTCATTTTTGGATATTTTCAGCACTATTCTTATCAAAAATTAGAGTATTTTATTATTAGGACATTTCGATAAGATAAAATAAAAAATTATAGAAAATACTCCAAAAGTGAAAGAAAAAGAAGTGATTAATTCTACAACTTTCAACACTTTTTAGGCTTCTAAAAATTGTGTTCTTTATTCCTCTTCGAATTTTTCAAAAATTTCTTTCAAAATGTATAAATATTTCACTTATCTTACCCGAATTATCCAGCAATTTTTGAACTATTGGTCAAAATAAATATACGTAATAACATTTAACATGAATGTAAATAAATGGTGTTAGTCCGTCTGGGCTATAGCCCTGAGATCTTTCTGCCTTTTTTGACCTAAATTACGGGATTTTTTAATTTTTAGCATTTCTGATTTGAATGTATTAGAATTTTCTATTAATTTCTAGAATTTTTAGCATTTCTGGCAGAATTTTCATTAATTTTTTCTTTTAATTTTCAAGTGTTTTCCAATATTTCTTTCTTTATCAATTTGAATTTTTAAGAATTTCTTTCTAAATTGCGAGAATTATTATTAACTATTTCTTCATTTATATTTTCTGCATTTTGAAGAAATTTCCCTTGAATAATTTTGTAATTTTCTGGTACTTCCGTTTAGATTTAATGAGATTTTCTAACATATTTTTGAATATTTTAGTTTTTGACAAATTAAAAGAATTTTCTTCTAAAGCTGTATAAATTTCCAGGAATTTGTTTTCAAGTTTTTTAAAATTTCCACCATTGTTTGCAATTTTCCAGGAATTTTTATTCCAAATGGCAAGAAATTTATACGAAAATTTTAGAATTTACAGTGTTTTATGAATTTTCTACTTTCTTCCTTCATTTCCTAGTTTATTTTATCGGAATAATCTAAAAAATTCTCATCTAAATTACTGAAAATTCATTAGTATTACTGATTGAATTTTATTAGAATTTTTTAGCATTTTATGTTTATATTTCTGTCTAAATTGCAAAAATTATCTATTATTTGCTAATTTCTTTTATGTATACACTTTGGCACTTTGTTTAGAAACATTCTGCAATTTTATTTATTTATTTGTATTACAAAAACATACGTAACATTTTGTTCGAAAGAAGCATGGGAGGAGTTTATAATAGATTATGTTCTTCCACTCAAATCCTAGTATTTTCTAGTACTTCTAGTTTGGTTTGATTGTTTTTTTTTAATTTTTCCTAGATCTACAGAAAATCAATTCTCTTCCGAACGATGAGAATTTTCTAAATTGCAATAATTTTCTACCATTTGTTGATTTATCTTAAATATATTCATCAGGAATTTCTTTAGGAAAATTTTGGAACTTTCTACTATTTCTAGTTTGATTGCAGTTGATTTTAACACCATTTTCTTCTAGCTTTAAAATATTCAAATTATGAGTATTTTCTTTTAATCTCTAGATTTTTTTTTCTTTATTGCTTTATTCTTTTATACTATTGCAATTTTCTAAAAATTTTACATCCAAATTACAAGAATTTTATACTAGAATTTTCTACTAGTAGTTTGAGTGAAATTCAAGAAATCTAGAAAATAATTCAATCAATATTTTCTGGATTTCTTGAATTTTCTATTTTTTTCGAGAACTTCAAAGCCTTAGAATTTTTCTTTGCCAGTTTTTCTATAATATCCAGTATTTTTTTTACAATTTTTCAGGAATTTTCTTTCAAGTCATAAATCTTCTACGAGCAATCTTAATTCCAATTTTTGGAAATATTAATCTTTTTACAAGAGTTTTAAAAAATTCATTTTTATACTTTTTGCTACCATTCCTTGATATGAATGTTTTTATTCTATATCGCGAAAAATGTTGACTTGTTCCTTACCTTATTGTACCGGATTTTTTTGATAATTTGTTTCTTAATGTTTCCAATTTTCATGCAAAATTTAGAAATTTAGAATTTTAAATGTAACTCGAATTTCGATCATTAACTGATTATTTTCAAACTTTATTTTTGAAAATTATCTGTTAATGATTACTTGAAAAATAAAGTGTGCTATTAACAAAGAAAGCTTTTGTTTAAAAATCTAAAACTGATTCGAGGATTATAAAAACAGTCTTGCCAATTGTGTTGTACATGTCAAAACATATATATTTTTTATAATATCACTGCATTGACGGTGCATTTCTTCTTCAATGATTAGTACGTAAATTGAGTTAATTATTTTTTGACGCATCAGTACATAACTTCCCCGACTCGATTATCTATTCAATGCACGCGATGATTTGTTTGTAAGAACAACCGTAACATGTGTTTAATAAACGAGTGCGTCGTTACGCTGTTTCGCTCAATTTGATGCTCACCTGAGCCCAAAGTTTGCGTTCCAACGCGCACCAACGCAACAATTGTAACGTAAACGTAATGTTTGAACAAGACAATAGTAAAAGAGAAGCTTTGTTTGAATGATTCATTAGGTTTCACCAATCATAAAGCATTTTTAATGTTAACGGTCGACTAATAATATTTAATCAATCTTGCCGTAAGCTATTTATCATACGATTTATTACTCCTATCATAATTTTTTATAGAAGTGAAAGACAAAAAAGTCAGCTGAAATACAACTGAACATGTTAGCACACATCTATTCGCCAGCGCTCCGCACGGTGCAAACGGGTACAACTTTACTACTATTGATATTAATTGTTGTAAAAACTATAATTATACATGATTTGTGTCTTAGGAAATACACGCAACTTCTGTCTTAATAAATTAATAACAGCACTATAATACCTTGTTATGAATAAATTAACTATTAGTGGTTTTGTAACGACGTCCCCATTCTTGTGTGATACCGGTTTTTTTAAAACACACTCCACCCGTATCTTCATCATTCGTTTTCCTCCTTTTGTGCATGTTAAGTTATTTCAACGACCATTTGTCACCAATTAATTTTAGGAGCAGGCGTGGTATGTAATTAAAACTCGTGTCGACGAATGTTCCCCTCTCTTTTATTTACTCCTGTTTTCCTACTTTATTCACATTCTTGGATATTAATATACGAACAAAAGTTCACTCGAAGGAATTCGGTAGCTGTCATCCGTAATTTTCTCTTGTCTTCATGTCCAAGAAGAAAAACGCTTTGATTATAATATTTATACGCGTAATTAAATAACAAAACGAATAGAAATTTAAAATTATTTTCATTAAATATAGCAATATTTACACGCATAATTAAACCACCAAACTAAAAGAAATGTTAAATTACTTTAAATAAAGATAAATATAGCAATATTTAAAATGAATCAGGTGGTCTGGACTGGATGGTTAAAACATCTGTGGTTCATATTATTTCACCCCAGGTATCATCAATTGGTTTTCGTGTTGAAAAATAATAACACATAACACATCTGTGTGTGTTTGCGAATGTAAATGTGCGGTACATGCACGAAATGCTAATTTGAATAATGAGAAAGTTGATTGGTGGTAATTATATAGTTTTGAATAATCAATAATAGTGATTTAGAAATAATTAATTCAATACGTGCTATATAATGGATTGTATTATTTTAATATAAACATTAGATTAGATTAGTTTCTAAATATTTGAGTACTACGACCTCGACTTATATTTATGTTTAATAAACGATAATAAATTATTTTGTAGTAAAAATATTCAATCGTCTCAGTTTACGTTCGGTGTAATTCTCAGCATCTCGAGTTTCTTAGATTCAATCTGATTCTCAATAGAATAGTGCGAATGTTTTCGTTTTGGTTCTTTGATCTGGCGACGAACAAAGGACGGAAAATCCCAGACTATACATTTCGTGGGATAGAATTACAGAATCCAGGCGGCGCTTTTTGTGGAAATGTAATTTTATATACGTCTGTATCTCTTGTTGATATAAATTTATTATATTATAAAACATTCAATAAAATAAATTTCCCCAGCAACCTCACGTTTTTCTAATCAGTATTGGTATTTTTGTTGATCTTTAGCTTTGAACATAATTACTTAATCATTTAGTCAATTATTGTGTAATAATTTCTATATTTACATGGAACTACATTTTACATGTCAAAAACATAATATTACATTCACCTATTATTTAAACTTTAAGCTGAAATTGATACATTTTTTTGCTGAAGAATTTTTTAAATTTCAGGACAATCAATTTTATGAAACTTCATGATGACATCGACTAATGTAATATCAAATAAATAAGTAAAATTAAAGCTATTTTTTTCTTAACTTTTACGAAATCATTTTTGCAGAACTGATAAAATTGCAGTCAAACCACTATTACGATTTTCATGTCATTAAATAAATGCATAAAAAAACAGTATAATCACTTATATTTTGGACATTTATTCTTTCTTATCTTTGGAAGAACTGATAAAGTACAAGGATAACGAACAATTAACAAGATTTCACGTAATCCATCGAGTCCCCAATAAGAAACAACAATAAAATTTGCATTTTAAGAAATGTAAATTCTCAAACGGTACTACCTGCCTGCTCTGCTGAGTTATGTGCACCGGAGCTTTATTAAGTCGGTACACCACTTCTTTGTGAGGAGTCGTTAGCCTTGGTGTGTCAGAGATGCTCTCGGTACCATAAGGTAACAAAGGGCATTACCACCGCAGCCCAACAAAGGGATTTAAATATGGTACTACACGTAAAACGTTGTTAATATTACGTAATATAGATTTATTATGCTGAATGAGAAAAATTATTTTCATTGATTTTGTAATCACTCTTAGATATTCCCGCATCAGCAAGAAGTAAATATTTCTTGTTTTATTTACAAAATGCGCGCGGTCATTAAAATTCTTGTAGTACCTGCACACTAATAAAAATACCTCGTCATCAATTTTTTCATTATAACGCAATCAAATGCAACGATTAATTTTAATTAAACATATAATTTATATAATACTTTAATACCTTCCAATCAAACCAAAAAAGTAACTGTAAATTACGCAATTTTGTAATTTTTGGTACCATATGGTAAAACCTGTTTTTTTTTTTGTAATAAATAATTTGTAATCGTAAACCAAGTTCTTTTGATTAAAGTGAAAGATGATAGTGTGATTTTAACTACTTTCGCTTATCTAATCTTGTTAGAGACCATCGTATATCAGGTTACAGTAGTTAAGTATTAAATTTATGCGCATTAAAACCGTTAGTACTATTTACTTACTTATTTGTACTAAATTTTACGAACCCTCTGAAAGATCTTCAAATGATTTGGAAATCATTGAAGAATTTTTAGAATTAAGTACTCCAGATATTGAAATATGTGTGAAAGTGAGAAGTTCGATTTCGGTATTGCGCAAGGCCATCTTCGCATTACTGGCGTGACGTGTACAACTTGTCCCGACCAAATTTGGTAGCCGTGGACAGTAAAAAGTTGTAGTAGCACGCACACGAGATGAAAATGGTAATATTAAGTCACGATTATGAATACTACAAAAAAAATAGAGGATCTAAGCGCCTCACGGATTAATTGGGTAAATTATAGTTAACGGTTTTATTTCATGTGGTAATAAAATGTAATTTGTATTGTACAATTAAAAATTAATTGGAAATTTTGAGGAATCATGTAAGGAAATGAAAATAATCTTGTATATAGGGAAAGTAAAAATCTTCAAGATAACGTTATATAAACCGACTTTGCTAAGGCATTCGATAAAGTTAACCAATCAGTACTTCTGGAGAAGGTGAGTGAGCTTGGCTTTTATCATAGTGTTGTGATGTGGTTAAGTTCTTTTTTTAGAAAATCACACTCATTGTACAAAGATCAAAAATTTTAAAGCAAGTTACTTTAATGTCACCTTCGGTGTGCCCCTGGTATCTCATTGTGGCCCTATATATAAATGTCATTGTAAATTTTATACAAAGCTCTCAATAGTTATTATGTGCGGATGACCTAAAGTCGTTTTTAATTATTATTAGTCTGGGCGATTGTATTGCTTTTCAAGATAATATTAATAGAATTATTAGGTGGTGTTTAACCAAATATTTGTTCTCAAATAGTGACAAGTGTTCTGTAGATCCAGGATATATGGTTCCTATATGGTAAATGAAAATAACACACAGTTTATTAGTTACTTCACTTGTTTATTTAAATGTTAGAAGTACATTTCGTTCATAAGGTGAACATTATCAATAACAAACAAAATTTGTTGGTGTTGGTAGCGAAAGAGTATGAGGGAATGAGAGCGATGTTGAAAAGGGTGGAGAGGTTCATGGATAGGAGAGGAATGAGTGTGAATGTGGAGAAAACGAAATGGGTGAGGTTCAGGAATAAAGGGAGGGAGGGAAAGGTGAAAGAGTTGGAATGGAAGGGGGGGATTATTGAGAGGGTTAAAAGTTTTAAGTATTTAGGGTTTTGGTTTAAAGGGACGGGAGGATATGAGGAGCAGGTGAGGTGGGTGCAGAGTAAGGCGAGGAAGGCTTGGGGAATGGCATGGGGGAAGTGGGGGAAGTGGATGAGGAATAATGTGAGGGTGGCGTGTAAGATATGGGATGCGTGTGTGAGATCGGTACTGATGTATGGAGTGGAAGAATGGGGGACGAGAGGGTATGAATGTATAGAGAGGGAGCAGATGTGGTTCCTGAAGCGCATGTTGGGGGTGGAAAGGTCAACGCCCAGTTACATAGTGCTTCAGGAGACGAATAGAGAGAGGTTAGAATGTGAGGCAATGGTGAGGGTGGTGAGGTATGAGAGGAGGTTGTGGGAATTGGGGGAAGAGAGATTGGTGAAGGATATATGGTTGTCAAGCGTGGGTGGGGTTGAGGGTAGATGGAGGGGGGAGAGGAGGAAAATGTATGAGAGGATAGGTTTGTCAGAGGCGAAAGTAATGGAATGGATAGGGAACGGGGTGAAGGTGGACGAGTGGGTGAGGGAGAAAGGGAAGGAGGTGGAAGGGCAGGAGAGGCAAGGGTGGGTAGAGAGAAGCGAGTACAATGATATGTATGGGAGGTGGCAGGTGTATGGAAGGGTACCGAAATATTTGATAGAGAGCGGATGGAGTAGGGAAGATAGGGTGATTGTGGCAAGGGCGAGGTGTGGATCGGAAGAGAGAGGAAGGAAGATATGGATGGGGGAAGAGTATGGAAGGTGTGTATTGTGTGAGCATGGGAAGGATACGTGGAGGCATTTGGCGGAGGAATGCGTGGGGGTGGGGGTGAAGGAGGAATGGATGGGGGCGAAAGGGAGTAGAAGGTTGATGGAGTGGATGAGAGAGGATGGGGCGGGGGTAAGGACTTTGGAGAAGTTGGGGAGGGAGAGAGAAATGAGAAGAGGAGGTAGAAGGGGGGGGGCGCTGGGTAGGGGTAGATATGTAATTAGTATGTAAGAAAGATGATATGTGTAATGGATTATATGCCAATAAAGGTCTTTTTTTTTTTTTTGTTGTTGTTGATGTTCTAAAACCCTGTCGCATGTGGGAATTTCTTTGGCATATAGGTCACAAGTTTAGTAAGTCATGCATAGTTACTTTATAACTTTGTAACTTGGTTTGCTGTCAATTGGAATATGCTCGCAGCATATGGTCACCGTATAGTCAAACTGATATTGTATCCATTCAAATATGCAAAAAAAATCGTTAGGTGGAAGAACAGTAAGTGTCTTTGCTGACACTATACATTAAACCTTGCCATTTTCTTATTAGTATCTCAATTTGTGATATTTACTTTTTGTATTTACATATGAAAATAGGAAATAAAGTTTATTATTATTATTGAGTTCAAAATAGGCGTAATTATGTTATTGTATGATAATTTATTCCTTAAAGATTCAATTACTTAAAGTTAGAGAAATGTGTTGGACTTACTTTATAAAATAATTGTTGTTCATCAATTTTAGAAAAGCTAGATTTAAGAGTGCTGTTTCTCTTAGCAAATTTCAATTGTTTTTTGTCAAAACTGTTTTAAGTAAATATTACAATCAATTTTTACAAAGATTTAAATTCGTTTTAGATATTCAAATGTGTCTCTCAAAAATTTCAACTTTTTAAAAATATTTTTTTAAGAAACATAACTATTTTTTCTTTTTGCTTTTTGTAATATTCAACACATTTTTTAGCAAGATTCCACCTATAATTACAGTTTTTTTCCTCAAAGTTTTTTAACTGTTTTAGTTGGTAAAATTTAAACTTTTTGAAATAAAAATATACGTGCTACGGGCGTGGATGTAACCCATCAAAAAATTATGAATAAAAACTTGTTAAATTAAAAATAAAGCAGTTATTTTATAGATAAAATGAGTTTATCGCCAACCGTCAGTAAAACCATGCATTACCACAGTGATTTCCGGAAGTAAACAAACACTTTATTTAACTGTAAAATTTGCGGCAGGTAAAGTACTTTACCTGCCGCTAAACAGTACAATAATAATTATTTATGTACCAAGTCAGTAAAATAAGACTTTATCGAACGAGTCTGAGGTTATGAGACGAGCGAGCGGAGCGAGCGAGGTGAATAAAGACGAGTTCGATAAAGATATTTTACTGACGTGGTGCATACAAAATTTTATCGCCAATCTTAAAAATAAATGAAAAAGTATAGGATTTTTTATTTAAATTAAAAAAAAAACAGAAAATATGTATTATTATTTAAACAAACACTACGAATTAATCAAGATATTAAACCACTCTATTTGTTGTATATGTTGAAATTGATGGTGCATCCTGTGGCAATATTTAAATTTATTCCTGATGTTGACCCATCAACGGAAAAATTTTGTGGAATATTATTTAAAAGGGTATTTTCATCTTTATGCAATTCGGTGTTATTAATAAGAAAATGAATATTTTCATTTTGATGTAAAGTTGTGGCAGTGTTGTCATTGATATCAAAACGGTGCGCAATTTGATCACCACCCAAAATCGTTTTTGCAATCTTCGTTTTGTTCAATATTGATTCCTCAACATAGGACTCAGCAACGGATCCACTCTTCCACCCTCCATGACGTTTCAAATTTTCTTTGCTGCCCCCTGCATTAGCAAACAAAGTAGCAGACGACCTCCGAAAACAATGACCAGTATATTCTGACGGATTTGGCAAATTTAAATAGTTCGCAATTTTACATGGTATGTTTCCAAAAGTGTGGATACCCACAGGCTGCACTGTGCATTTACTTTTTCTATATGTAATAAAAAATCTATCATGTTTGGTCTGTGCGGGACGAAGTTTGGCATATTTTTTATATAACTCAATCGGTTTAACGTGTCCTTCGAACTCTGATGTTACGACAAATACTCTTGGTTTATTAGTTTTCGTGTGTCTTATATGCACAATCAATACAGTATCCTTGTCTTCTATATCATCAACTTTAAGATTTACTAATTCATTATTACGGCAGGCTCCAGCAACGCCAAAAATAACACAAATCTAAAATAATATCTACATTAATAACAAATATGCTTCGATAATTGATTACTATCTTACCTTCATCATTAAATATATTTCATTTGGTGCATTCAATAGAAACTGTATTATTTCTTCTTGTGTGAGAACTTTCGATTTTTTTGGCGTATAATTTTTTGATTTCTGTTTTAAAAACGCCGTAAGTTTCTTATATTGGCTTATATCAACGTCGTTTTTTACCGAAAGAGATGCTTTTAACATAGAATAATATGACCATAATGTTGCTGCTTTATATTCCTTGGATTTTTCAGAAAAATATGTCAAGAGAACGTTTTCGCTAATTTTTTTAATGTTATTTCTGTCACACCAACTTGTGAATAAATCGTGTTGACGATTATAAATATGTCTAGACTTATTTGGAAGAATTTCGAGCGTTGTTTCTATCGCTCTTTCGCGTATTTCTGGTGGAGTACATGGTATTTCAAACTCTTCACTACTCATGTTTTTTTTTGACAACTAAACTGACAGGATTCGACCTCCTTAGATTTTGTTAGTATTGTCCCATAATGTTACTTGTTGAAAGTAGTAAAATAATGGGACGGTTTAGTGCCGCAAATGGCGATAATAATAGATGTATTTAGTGCCGATTGGCGATAAATAACTATTACCTTAAAAAAGTGAAAATAATATAAGAAAAACCAATTGAGATTTACTAAAAAAAAAAATAAGAGTTGAGTCATGTTCAAAAGTTAAAAACTTATTAAACTCAATTTCAAATTTGTTTAAAAAAGTAGAAATTTTTTCAAACAATACAAATTCTTAAGAAGAAAATTTTTCTTAAAATTGCGTAGATTTTTTTTAGAAAAATCAATGTTTTTTTAAAGAAAATTGAAAACATTTTTAAATTTGCCTAAAAACTTACCTAAAAACAATTGAAAACCTTAAGAGTAAAGGAAAACAAATTAAAATTTCTTTGAATACAGTTGTAGTACAAAAAAACAATTGATTTGTTTTTAAAGAATGAGTAGAAAATTTATCAAAGAAAAAATATTTTGAAAAAAAGACAGCTGAATATTTGCCAATAAACAATTAATACATTAATATTTATTTAAACAACTTCAAATATGTTACAACATATGAAATCAAAATGAAATATGAAAATTTGTTTAAAATAGTTAAAATTTCATCAAGAAGAAGCAAATAAAAATTTGCTAAAAACAGTTAAAAAGCATTAAAATAAATAAATTTGCTTAATAAATATTAAAAGTTTTGCAAAAAAATTAAATCTGTTATAAACAATTAAGGTAAAACATATTACAATAAAAGTGATGACTAAGAAATAACTTAAAAAAGTAGTTTTTTTTATAAATAATTACTAAAAAAAATTGAAGAATTATTCTCTTCAATTGAGACTTTTCTAAAAAAAACATTTGATTTTTTAAAGAACATTTAAGACTTTCCAAAGAATATTCTTAAATTTAATTAAACAATTAAATTTGCAAACATAGAAGAATTAAAAAATAAATTAAGTCAAAAACATTCTTAAAAAAACTTAGAGGAATTTAAAAATAAAAAAAATTCGTTAAAAATAATAAAAAAACAATTAATCTTTACTGAAAAAGCATATTTCTATACAAAATCTTGAATTTAAAACTGTTGAAAATTTTACAAAAATATAATAAATAAAAAAAAACAGTAATAGAGTTAAACAAAAAGAAACATTAATTTAATTACAAAAAACGTTGAAAACTTCTAAATTCTTAATCAGTTTAAAATTAAAAAAAAAAAACAAACAAAAACGTTATTTCGAAAATAACATTTAATTTATTGAAGAAAATTAAATTTCTAAAAAAAACTTAAAACTTGTTTCTACAATATTTTCTTTACAAAAATAAAACAATTGCTAAATAAAATGAAAATGAAAAAACTTCTAAAAAAATGGTAAAAATTGTGTTAAAAATTCAAACAAAACAAAATAAATTTCATTAAAAATTATTGAAATTAAACAAATTAAAATCTGTTAAAACATTAAAAAGTTTTATAAAAGGAAAAACATATATAAGAAGAAATAATTGAATACAGAAATTGAATTTAGTTTAAAAAAGTAATTGAAAATTTAAACACAATTTAAAATTTGTTAAAAGCGGTAGATTTTTTTAAGAAAAATCATTTGAAAGGTTTAAAGAATTTTTTTAATAGTACTTTTAGATAGAATTTGAAAACTGTTTAAAAAACACTTTCAAATTGGCTTAAAACAGTTGAAATTTCACACAAAATAATTAAAATTTGGCAAGAAAATAAAAACAAAGCAAACCCTTTAGTTTAAAAAAAGCTACTAGTTATACTATAAAATTATATTCGAATTTTTCAAGCAACAATTATTAGTAAGAGTCTAAACAAATTTCAAATTGTGTTTTAGAAAATTTAGAATTAGTTTTTTCAAAGTTCAATTTCTTTAAAATTTGTAAAAAACACTCAAAAATATTCTAAAAACACAATTTTAAATTTGTTTAAAGTCATTTAAACTTGAAAAAAACAATACGAAATTGGTTTAAACACAGCGAAAAACCTTAAGAAAAAGAAAAGAAATAATAAATTTCTTTAAAATAAGGAATAATTTTGCTACAAAAATTTAATTGATTTGTTAATGGATAAGTAGAAAATTTCTTAACGAAAAAACAATAATTTAAAAAGAAGGCAGTTGATAATTTCCAAAGAAATAACTAGATATTAATAATTTTAAAATACGAAAACATTTCGTAAATCTACTTTAACGAGTCTTTTTCAATTGTTTTTAGGTAAAATGTTCAATTTTCTTTAAAAATATTGATATTTCTAAAAAAATCTACACAATTTTAAGAAAAAATATTCTTCTTAAGAGTTGTCATTGTTTGAAAAAATGTCTACTGTTTTTAAACAAATTTGAAATTGAGTTTAATAAGTTTTTATCTTTTGAAAATGACTCAACTCTTATTTTTTTTAGTAAATCTCAACAGTATATTTTTCTTACTAGAAAGAAGAAATTAAAAAACTGTTAGAAACAGTAAAAAAATCAACTAGTAATAAAGAAAATTGAATCAACAGTATATTTTTCTTACTAGAAAGAAGAAAGTAAAAAAACTGTTAGAAACAGTAAAAAATCAACTAGTAATAAAGAAAATTGAATTTGCTTAAAAATTGTTGAAACTTTAAAACAAAGGAAAACCTGTTAAAAATAATTGAATGCTAAACATATATTTAAAAAGAATTACTAATAAATTGAAAACAGTAATATTTAAGAAATATATATATTTAAAAAATTAATAAAAACTTAAATCCGAAAACAGTTGATATTTTTTCAGAAAATAACATTTTAATATTCAAAACTTTTTAAACATTACTTTTATATTTAGTTATAAATATTTTTTTACAGAAATAAACGGTTAAAAAGAGAAATCTTGAAAACTATCGAGAAAATTGCTAAGAAAATTGAAAAAATTATATTTGTCAAAAAGAAGTTGAAAATATTAAAATAAATAAATACACTTCTTTAAAAATTTAAAAAAAATGAACATTTGACGAAACCAGTTGAAAAATTTATAAAATGAAAACAAAAATGAGATGTATCAATTGCTATTTAATAAGGGAAACAGAGTAATAAGAATTAATGGAGAAATTGAATTTTGTTTTTTCAAGAAAACAAATATTCTTAAGAAAAATCAGGTGAACACTTTTTTTCCCAAAAATAAACAATTGTCTTTTTTTTAAGAAAAATTGAAAACCTAAAAAACAATTTTAAATTTGCGTAAACACAGTTCAAATTGTAGCTAAAAACAATTGAAATTTATCAAAAAAAACAAAAGCTTTAAATTTTTAAAAATTAAAACAAAATATATTTTTTTAAATAAGAAAAAAAACCTTGGTTAAAAAAAGACAGCAATCATTTTTCTCAAGAACAATATTTGTTAAATGCTGTTAAAATATTTTAGAAAAAAATATTCGCTTAATGAAATTGGTAATAAAAATGAAAACTTAAGCTAAAATCCTTAAACAGTTGAGATTTTTTAGAAAATAACATTCTAAAAACACTTTTCATTTCTCTTACGTCAAAATTATAAGTACATATTTTTATCTATCCATTTGTAATTAATTTAGGTATGTATTGTAAGAGAAACAAAGCATTAAATACAAATACAAATACTTAAAAACAGTTGACAACGACGTCATTGTCATCATACCACTTTTACCGCACTTATTTCGGAAATTTTATTATTATCCAGTTTATTATCCCCTATATAATATATATATATATATATATATATATATATATATATATATATAATTTTCATGTAAGTACTATTAGGATTACTGATGTTAAGTTAGGTTGTAGTATGTCAAAAATTACCCAGCGAGAATAAATAAATTAAATAAAATTAATCAATCTTCGCAGTTCTATTTTCGAGACAAGACTATAAAAAAAAACGTCAGCACAATTAAAAATTCATATCATAATAATGAATAATAATTATCCACCAATAATGCATAAGTAAATAAATATATCGTTAATTTAAACCTTGAAGAATTTTTGGTATAAATCTTTGAAGTTAATAAAATCTATCTTGTATTTTTAATCAATTACCTATTATTATTAATTTAACCTTACTATATCTTACTTATCTTTTTATTTTTTATTTTTCTAGTGTCGAAACGTCCCATTTCCGTATGTGGGTTTATTGACATTTCAGATTACAATTATTTATAGAAGTGTTCTACATTATGAATAAAGATATTTATGTTAATTAAAGTCAATAAATTTTAATTGCCACCGGATAATATTCACTCATTAAGGTAATTATTTTTATCTAACTGATTAATAATGTTAATTTGAAGAAGTGTATGCCACTGAATTAAAAAAATACTATGTTTAACCAGAAATAATTGTTATATATCGTGTAGAAACAGTTATATAAATCTAAACCCGATTCGAGTCTCGATAATTTATCGTCATTATCAAGTGAATTATAAATTGATGGATTTTTGAATTTATACTTTAATTATTTTGTGTTGAGGTAATATACCTGTCGGTAGTTGTTTGCGGATTATCTAGGGATGACAGTATCGGATTATAAAGCGGCGAAAAGATTATTTTGGTCTGCCCGTTAAGGAGATTACGGATTACGGCTCTGTTTGAAAATTCCCAATGACTCCAGGAGATTAAGCTCAGTGCCTTTGTTCCAATATGCAAAATTTTGAAATTATTTATATCCGAAAATTGATGTTTGCATTATACACAATAATTTTAAAAGGAGGTAGTCTTGATTGAGAAGAAATTCTCGAAAATGTTTGGAAAATCGAATTGATACACTTCGTCCTGTTTGACCTATATACACACTATGACATTCTGAACAACGGATATCATATAAACCAGATTTTCTACTTTGAATAGAATATTGCTAAAAATCCTTGTATTTCCATAACTTTATTGATAACCTAATTGATATATTTGTTTATTATTAATATTCATATTGATATTTATTTATTTGTCCAATGAGTAAACATATCAGATTAGAAAAACTTATAAATAATTCAATTAATGCATTAAATGTATTTAAAACATTAGACTACACATGAAAGGCTAAATTCACGTTCACATGATTCTTCACTCTCGCTGCTTTGATGACTTTGCTGAAAAGAATCAAAGTTGGACGATTTTCCATCAGTTTGCTTGCCACATATATTTATTTCCAGAATTGAAACTTTGTTATTGAATATTTTATGACACATTGACTTTTTTTTTTAAATATTTACGCCTAATTATTACCAGATTTGCCTTACAAAAGAAACTTCATATAAAGTACAGTATTACAATTTTGAAATATTATTATGGGTTTTTTTGATGATTGATGAGTTACGTGAAAATGAACTATACTATAAATGAAAGATTGAGTCTCCTTTCTTCACAATTTTTTTTGTGAAGAAAGGAGACTCAATCTTTCATTTACAGTATTATTATGGCTTCCTAACTTAATTGTAATTGTAACCACTCATTCATTAATGCTTAAGATTTGTTTGTAAGTATAATATTTTCATCATTCGTCATCCGGAAGCTACTTAAATTATGCATAAATAGGGTAGCATCGAAATAACAACGATTACTGTTTATATCAGCATAAATAACCGAGGAGTCGGCTTCAATATTCTCGTAATTGATCGAAAGATGTCCTCATGATTTTAAATCAGGCAATTTGCGTGGGTCGCATTCGAGCAGGTAGAGAGAACAATGGCAAAAGGTCGCGGCATTTATTAACACGGTCTGCTGGTCCCTTCGGTTCAGCAGGTGCTCTTAAAGAACAAAGGGGTGGAATTACAAAGGTTTCGAACCTTTACTTTTTTAAATACGGAGTTCAACACTTTACACGGGAGGGCATTGTGTAATCAAGGCTCGTTAACCGATCCGAACATAGATTATTTAATTAGGAAGTATTGCTATGCAATTTATAAGATAAATTTAATTAGACTAATTGAATTATTGAATTAATAAGCACTAAAAACCTTTCTTCACAAATTTTATTTAAATTCACAGATATTTAAATAAAATTTGTGAAGAAAGATTTTTAGTCCTTATTAATTCGATCAAATTTGTCTTCACGTAACTCACAAAAATCAAACTAATTGAATTATAGTTAAGGCGTTAACTTAAACATTAAATATTTGAAAAAGTGCTATATATAAACCACAAATATGTATTTTTATTATAAAAGTTCATGAGAATAATTATGGCATTATAATTAACATGCATAAAAAGAGGTTAATTAGTCGTTAACACTAGATGTTGTGCAAAACCCACCTGTTATCTATACATTGTGTGAATCCCCAATTGGGCAATCGCTATTGCAAATACGATGTCACTGATATGTGTGTGTATATTCAAATTGCGCTCTAATTTCTATTTCGAAATTTATTAAGTGGGTTTCTTTGACCGACCGTTTTGATGCAATTTATGCGAAGTGATGATCTAATCAAGTGGTCGTCTAATTTAGCACATTTAGAAAGAGTTTCAGAGAATTAAATACGGCATGGAATTTTTCTACAGACTGGTTTTAATAAACATCATATAAATTGTCTACATGAGTAAATCTGGCCTTAACAATAACACATCTGCAATAAAATTACAAACAAATATGGAAATCCGATGTGGTTGAGGAAAACCCACTTCCATGATATTGTTCACTGAGGAAGCTCGATTGCACATAACTTAAAATGCAAATTTTGA